>VXAD01010143.1:744372-761971 GCA_013399195.1 Dicrurus megarhynchus
AAGGGAAACAAACCTTTCAAAATAAGGACAGTTCTTGGACTGTTCTTAAAAAGGCCTGAAACTTGAAAACCACAAACTACAGGTGAAAAACAACTTCTTTTATGATGTGGGATACTTTCTTTCATACAGTGATTGCTTGGTGTCTTAATACATGAGTTTTGCATTTCCCAAAATGAAATGGGGGAGGGGAGTGCAGCAATCACACATTGCCTTTTCTTTTTTAGTGTCTCATTACATCCTTTCAGCCCAGAATTCAAGGATAGGCTCTGGCCTTCACATAAAAGGTATACAGCAGATTGTTTCAGCAAAAGGAAAGTAATGACTTCAGTATCAGTTTGAGAATTTTATTAAAACCATAGGTTTCTGTTCTATACAAAACTGAGGAGATTTCTAAAAAAAAAAAAAAAAAAATTAACCACATAGCCACATAGGAAACAAAAGTGGCTTGTTGATAAAAATCTCTGAAAGCTATATACAGGATTAATACTACACAACTGTATTAATGTAGAGACTGTCAGCAACTTTAGCAATATATACAAACTACCTTTACACTCATAAATATCTTATTTACAGCTAATAAATAACATCCAAGCTAAACCATGTTTCCTTATGTAAAGAACCTTCGCTATTTTGTATCCAAATTCTAAATGTGTTTGTATTTGATCCTGTATTAAGAACACAGCTGTCCAGATACTTTGCTTCTGAAGAGTTTAACTTTTAAGAGAAAATTGCAACAAAATGTGGAATCTATAGGGAATAAATCACTGTGTTTATTTTTAGAGGTCTCAAATGCAGTGGCTCAATACTCAACCCCACCCTCAATGACTCATCACATCTCTGCTGTAGTTTAATCGAATGTGAAATCAAATGTGAGCAATTTTAGAGCTATTAGTATTCTAACATATTGCACTGTTTAAGACTTTTATCCCCAAATATACTAGCAGCTACAGTTGGAAATAGGAAACAAACTGTGCACATAAACACATACATTTTTTTCTTTGCTTTTAAGATGGGATGATATTGGAGAAATCACCATCTCCCTGCTGCCTTGCACATGCAGGAAAAGACTACAACACCCAGCATCAATAGCTAACATATTCCAAGTGCCTTCCTTCAGGCTCTTCTACCTCCCCAGCATTTTGTTTATCCTCTACGAAGTTAAAAGAGGGCTATTGCACCTTTCAGCACACTAGAAAAATTATATGTTACTTTGAAATGGGGAAGCAGACTGCCTTCAATATACCTATTTTTGTAAACTTGCAGCATGGCTAATTTCAGTGTTTTTCAGAGCACTCTTTCTTGCAGAGCACACAATTAGGCTGCTTTTAACTCAGCTCCTGCTTCCTGCTGAATTCCATCTCATGGCAGAAAACTAAGCAGCTCCTAGCACAGCCAAGAAACAAACTGAGGTGGTCCTCTGGCAGTCACAGTTCCAGTACAGGGAAGTATGAACATCCTTGTCAGCTATCAAGTGGATTCTCTTGCACTGAAAACTGCAAACAGCAGCCACTCAGCTGCATGACTGACAGTGTCAAAGAGCAGAGAAACTGTGACAATTTTGGCATACATGACGCAAGCAAGCCGGGAGAGGGTGGAGGTGGGGGGAAATATCTGTTTCCTGCATTTTCTGGTAGCTCAATTCATCTGCAGTTCCATTTTCACAGTGTTGAAGGCTAGACAGTTTCATTTGCAATAACTGAAAGTGTAGATAAAATATTAAATGTCTGCATAAGACGCTGGCATTGCTGCCTTCTCCTACAGCTGTTATTTATTCCAGGGTAAGTGGCATAGAAGTATATAGCTTAACAGATCATACCTATTGCTAAGCAGCACTGGCATCTACCCCCAATTAAATACATTCATAACCACAAACTAAAAAATTCATCCCCATATTAAGTCAGTCCCTGACACCTTCTAGTATTATACACAGCAAAGATGATTTTTTTCACGTGGGAAACCTACTTATTTGTTAAACACATGCTTGAAAACTATGAACTCTCTCAACTGAACTGCCTGAAAATTCAGTTAGCCAAGACAGAAAACAATCTGTCTAGTTTCAAAAGACTCCTGAAAAGAACAAAAAAAACAACTAACCAAAAAAAAAAAAAACCCACCAAACCAAACCAAACAAAAACAACAGCAAAAAATAAAACCAAGTACAGGGCTTTGCTTCTTTTCAATAAATACTAAAAAATTGTTATATAGGATCTGATGTCAAGAAACCTTGCCACAAGGCACCATGATTAAGCAAAATTATTTGTGTCTTTTCAGCACTCCAAACTTTGGCATGTTGTTTTGCAGGTTTCTTTTTGTTTGTAACTATTTGGAAAATGGCTATGGTTAGTAACTTCATATGCTGAGACTTTCTTACAAGAAGTCTCTAAAATAGCTAAGAATAGCAGGCAAAAATCCAGCAGCGGATAAATATTTCTATATATTTGGTTCTGAACATCCAGTCCACAGGGATGAACAAACTCTTCTCCTCCCCAGTGTGAAAAATCTTTGCTCTTGTCACTTAAGCAGATTCATGAGCTGAATTTTCTTTAGAGGCTTTCTTGGCACTGTGGAGAAAAAGATAAAATATAAAGGTAATGAGGAAGATTTAAGATACTTGTCTTATTTTTGAGAAATAAGATTTTAAAACTCCCTACTTAACAGGAAGACAAATTATGTGCTTGAGCTTCTCCTGGCTTCTGCTTGATTATATGTCAGATACACACAGTGAGGTCTCAAGGCCTGTCCAAGTCATTGCCCCAGAGTCAAGGCCAGTACGTGCACTTTTATGCAGAGTTAGATCTCAGCCTAGAAGTGTCCCCATGAGGCCATTCACACACAGCAATTGAACTACAATAAATATAACCACTTCTCTATCTCAAACTTTAGTGGGTAAAGTGCAAAGACTGTCCCCACATTTAATCTGGGTCAGAAAAAGTATTGATAAAAATACTGAAGTGCACCAAGGGCTATTAAACAAAGGCAGAATCTCTGATCCATAGAGATAAAAACCTCAGGAAGCCACTCAGCTGATGGTTGCCATCAGAAAGCAGTGTGCCAAGAGAGCACCTGCATATGCCTGCTCCATTCCTGTACCAGCCTCCAAATCTGCTGCTGGCAAGTAAGGAGGGAGGGCTCTGAGCTGACCCAGTATGGAAGTTTCAGTGTTCTGCAGCTAAGTGTAGGGAATCTTGAGACAAAGACATGCTTTCCTCTTTGTGCCAGTGCCTTGTCCATAACCCTCTCTAACAGTCCCTCAAGCCTGGCCACCGAGTGGCTGCGAGAGGCAGTGACTAGTACCTGCTTCTCAGACATGTTAACAACCACACAGGGGTGGTCAGCAGAGAAGCAAAGCTGCTAAAGCAGCCATAAGCAAACCTCTGGTTAGTCTGAGCTGCAATGCTTCTGAAGCCTTGAGAAGACTAGTGCACAAGTCAATTAATGGGAAAGTTTTATTACCACCTGAGTGGTAATAAAACAGTCTAGAACCAACAGTGATTACTCATACCCTCCTCTCTTCCTGTTGATGGGCTGCTCCGAGCATTTCACAAATATTGCTGCCTCTTCTCCCTTAGTGAGACGTGAGGTGCCATCTCGAGAACAGAACACCACTCTGTGGAATAGATATTGGAAAAATCACATGACTGAGCCAAACATCCCTTTTTAATCTTAGAAAGAAGACTGGTACTTGGAAACAGTCCTTATACTTTGTCACATGGGGCACTGCTACTTCACAAGCCTGTGAGAAAGTTATTTTTAAAAGAGAATTCTGTGACAAAAGAAACACTGTGCAAGAAAAACTGGTAAATGAATTGTACATGGGCATCAAACCATAGCCATAACTTTCACTGATCCTTTGCATAAAATCTTCTTGTGGCTAAGACAGCTGAAGTTCTACCCCAAAGTCTCTTGGATCTTTATTTACACCAGTTTTACACAAGTTTTTTTGTCAGGTGAATGAACTTGGAAGAAAGCCATACTCCTCAAATGTTTGCAAACGAAGTAGGTTGCAATTTCCAGAAAACCTGAGCACTTGCTTTTACTATTTATCAGTACTTTCCCCACCCCTATATTTGTTCAGCTCTGATAACTGTTCTTTGATCAAGTGACTGACCTGTTTATTCAAAGGAGGAACTTATTATTTACTATACTATACTGCACACAGGACACACATACTCTGTTCTGGGCCCGTGTTCTGCAAACAGATCTCATGTTTAGTGAATATGAGTATTTCAAAAGATTCATGTCAAAGCACATCTGTGCAGACTTTGATGTTTTAACATTCACGCATTAGCGATGTCCTGCAACAGTCATGTGTCTCAGTTTTCACCTACCATTCAGGTATTAAACCCCTAAGAAAATCCAACTTAACTAAGCAATAATTTCTTGTGCAAACACACTTTTGGAAGGATTTCTAAAAACCTCCATCTAAGCATGCTCTTTGTGACAAAATCTATGCAAACACCCAGCATGAAAAAGGAGGAGAGAAATTGCAAACACAGTCACTGATGCTGGTTCATGGAGATACTCTCCTGCATATTGTAACTAACCTCAAGGAGATACAACAGTAGGATACAAACTAATTACATGGGAGTAAAGACTACAAATTGCAGATCCCAGTGGAAGCAAACGACTGAACCTGGCTGATATAAATGGTGGTTTGATACCACTGGAGCCCTGATTATCAGTGCTGCACCTATTTGTAACTACTTAACATGTTTGTCCCAGCCTGTGAGATACCAGAAATCAGGAAGCACTGTCAATTAAAACTAATATAGCTTATAACAATCAAAACAAGTTACTTTTTCTGAGTTTCTCCTGACTTCACTCTGACTCTCTGGATGCTAAATGTAAAAGGAGTCCACCAGTCTGACCAGCTGAAGAAGGTGTCTTTTTCCCACTGCAGCTTCATCATAAGCAGGTCTCCAATATCCACTTCTGTGTAAATCAGGAAGGAGGAGGTCTTGTTTGAGGAGACTTCAGGCCTGTGGGGAGGAGAAGAAAAAAACCAAAAAACCCCTGAAACTCTTGGACAGACAAAGAAAATTAAGGAGCACTAGAACCTGGAATTTTTTTACTCCAGAGAGAAGGAAGCAACCTTCTGCATAGTGTTGATGGATGAAGTAAGGAAAAAAATGCCTTAAGCTTTTGTAGGGGCAAAAGGAACATCCTTCTGTAGCAAGGCTGGTAGAATCCTGGGACAGTCTGACAGGCAAGGGTTGTCCTCTCCTGTGCTGGTGACTCTTGGAAAAGCCAGACAACCACCACCCATAAACAGTGTACATTCCTCAGAGAAGAAAACAGACTTCGGTGATTTCCAGCTCCATTCCCTGCCAGCCTATGTCCAGGGATGTACACACAAACTTTTGCTTTTCTGCAGAGCTGTGAAAGCAAATCCCAAGTCTCCCTCAGCTTCTGCACTGAGGTTTTGAGACCCATAAGTCTACTTTTAAGAAGAATTCACATGGTTAATTCTTCTTAAAATACTTAAAATACAAAAATACTGAAAAGAAAATAAGAAAGCACTAGAAAGACTCATATTAGGCCGAGTCACAGGTCAGACTTCAAATTTCCATATTTCAGATGTCTTGTCAAGAAGAGCTCCTGTAGGATTTAGTTCATTAGCTTCAGAAGTGAATGCAACTCCTTGATCACGCATAAGAGCAGATTCTGGGACCTTGTAAATTTACTGTAGCTGGAGCTAGAACGAGTTTTTCTGTTGAGACTTTAAGAAATTTAGGTAAACTCAACAGTACTTTGAAGTTGTTTCTGTAGCTACTTACAGTGTGAAGGCAATGTTCTCACTCTCATCAAGAGTGCCATAGAGAGAGATCAGGAATGGCTGGTTTGTTTTGGTTGTGTTAGTCTTTCCAAAGAAATGTATCTTGACCTGGTAATGAAAGACTGGAAGAATACGAAAGGAAACACCATTAGGAAAACTCAACCTCCAAAGAGACAGCTGGTGACAAAATCACCCTGCCTCACCTCTGAATTAGTTAAGAAGGCAGTCATTGTTAGAGAACACCTTTGCAGATCTTGAAACTAAAGTCTGCATTCAAGCTGCCACTATAATAACCCCAGTTCGTGCAGTATCACCTTCAAACCTGCTATTGAACATGTAAGGCTTGCTGTCCTTGACTTGAAACAACTGAGAAGCCTTCCTCTTACAGGAGGCTTGGTAAAAGGAGACCAAAAAAAAAAAAAATCAACCCACTGACACTGCAAATAAAGCACCAAATGCCAACAGAACACCAGTCTTGCAGCTGTTCTAACACTGCAGGAATGTGCCTTTTGATTGCTGGTCCATCACACAATGCACACTATAAGCATCCCATGGGGTACAGGCAAAGGCAGGGAGGAAAATAAAATAAAGTAGTAAAATCCAGTGCTATTTTCCTAGTGGAAAGCCTCCCAGTTCTCTTGGTACTGTCCTCCTCAGACCTCTCACAGCAGCAACTAGAATCAAGAAGTGCTGTGCTATCTTAACAAGGGCTAGTGCTCCTCTAGCAAGCGCACTACCAAAGCCACAAATGTGATGTTTGCATATCTTTAAATAAGTTGCTCATCAGACTGAGTTCTGCTGATTATTTCCCCAGCAGAAGAAGTAATCATTTGGATGAAAAACACTGAAAAGGTTTGGAAGACTCAGCTGCTCCAAGTAACCGGGCAGCAGAGGAAGTCTAACTTTTGCTACTCAGAAACTTGTTACAAAATACCTTTCTTCCTGTACACTACCCCACACCTCCACACTTAGACAACACTTTTCTCTGAGACTTGTATTCAATGGGAAACTACAGACCAGCTTCACCCCTGCTCGCCCCAGGCACCAAAGCAGCAATATTGCCATCTGCAGCCCACGCCCACCATGACACACAGCTGACCACAAGTACCAGTCTTGCTGGCCAGTAAGCAGGCAGTACCTACCTTTATAGGGCATCTGAGCACGGGTTTTCAAATACATTTTGGTGTTTCTCTTTGTTCTCACTCTGTTGACCTTATAACCCAAATTGTTGCAGCGGTTCTTGCGGCAGCTCAGGCAGAGGCCCTTCTCAAAGGCCTCCTTTGTGTTGCAGCGGTAGGCCATGCTGGGCTTTTCTTCGTTGAGGAGAGAGTCAATGAAGAGGTGGATGGATCGTTCATGGGAGCATTTCACCAGCTGATCCACATCTTGAAAGAATGAAAATGTGTAATATGTATACATGCACGCATATAATAATATAAACCCCTAAGCAATGCCATCAACAGGCATGATCCACTATGCCAGAGCTGGTGTTTACAGATGACTTTTAAAAGCACTTAAAAGAACATATTCCTGTGCCTCCCAGAGATCCTTCCTTGCAAGACACCTTGCAGGACTATTCAGGTTTCCCTCAATGTTATACCGCTTGTTTCAGAGCAACCTCACCTCCAAAGCCTTTCTCAGCAATCAGACGTAGTGCTTCTCCCAGATTGCAACCTGGCTGGAAACCTCCACCATTGGGATAAATATCAATGTGTCCAACAGGCTTCTGGATCCCAATGCTGCGGTCTGGAGAGCCTCGGGTGTAGGTGTGTAGGACATCCACAAAGTCAGCATCATCCGGGGAGAGGCGAGTGAGTTCATCAGCATACTCAAAGGTAGGACCAGCAGGATCCAGCCCTTTATGGGGCAAACCACAAAGAAAAACTGAGACTGTTGTCTGCCACAGACACTGACATTGACAACAAATGCCAAACTCAGCTGCCACATTGGGCTGGAGTATTGAGTTGGTTTTCCTGCAGACATTACAGAGGGATCAGTTAAATAACATTCATGTATACAGGAGAATCAAATGCACTACCTTGAAATGTTGTCACTGTTTAAAAAAATAAAAGTGTATGCAAACACATGGAAGGAAGCCCAGCTAACTTCCTCAGAGCTGTAGCACTTCCAGTGGATGGAAGAAACAAGCTCGTAAATATTTTCTCAATGCCTTCCTGTCTTGTCAAGAATTGTAGAACTTGTATCCAAAGTGTCTGAAGTATGGAAAAGTCTTGCTGACAACTCCATGCCAAGGGAACAAGTGGGAAACATAAATGAGGGCTTCACTGTCTACATACCAAAGGGGAAGGGGATTATTATGGTAAACTGTCAAGCTGCAGCAATACTGACATCAAAAAAGCCCAGAACTATTCTGCCAGTGAACAAGTACTATCTCCTGTTCAGACAACTAGCCGAGAGATGGCTGAAGGGACACGTCTTTTCTGCAGCCCTCAGGTGGGGACAGGCACCTGTGTTGTTCACCCACAGTTAGCTCCAGTGGGTCTGAGCTGCCTCCCCCTCAGCTATGAGGCCTTCAGGGCCCACATTACATTGCTCCCTGTGCTTTTCCCAGGGAAAGGAAGAGCACCAAGAGCAACTGTGGAGGCATAACATAGGGCTACTGACATGTCAGCGATTTGGCAGCATCAGTGAAAGCAACAAAGCTGCAACTTAGAGAAGGGAAGGGCAGAGAGGCTACTGCTTTGGCCTCCTGACTTTAATCTGCCACCTCTCAGGACTCAACCCTTCCATATGTGACTGCTGCCTAGCCCTCCTCTCAGCCTGCCTGTGGACATGGGATCACAGCCAGGCTCAGGGGAAAGAGTAAAGGGTGCCAGGAGCTAGGCTCCCTTCTGAGTGCTGCTCCCAAGCTCTCTCAGCAACAAAGACACCACAGATGAGCAATTTTCTTAGCCTCATTTGCTGATGCTGGCAATTCCTTTGTCACTGAGATCAGTGCTAGGGGCTCAGCTCTCCAGGTGCTGGGTTGTAAACCAGTCCCAGAGTAGCCACACGCTGTCTTGTCTAGCACATTTCTCGGTCTCCAAAAATCACCTTAAACAGATATCTAAGCACACATAGCAACACAGCAAGTATATGTATGCTCCCTTCCTCTTCCCCAAATTCTCACAGAATTATTTCCACCCTAGAATATTTCTTGAGCCTGTTACAATTAACTTTTTAATAACCCGCAGTGGATCTCATCTGATTATCTGTCCAGTCTCCCTTTGAGCCCATATAAACTTCTTGCATCTGCACCATCCCATAGCAAAGAGTTCTGCAGGTACTAAAACTGCTGCAGCAGGATCTGCCTCCTGTTCTTTTTGAATGGCTCCCATCAGCTGTAAGGAATGACTGCCTGGATAAAAACAACCAGCTGAATTTCTCATGCTGCAAGAGATACCATGACCTTTTCCAAGCCATGGATTTGGTCAGTCCCCACCACACCCCCAAACTACTCTTTTATCATGGCCTACTCACTCATTTCTTGTGAAAAAGCAAATAAAGACTTCTCACTCACCACCTTGGTTGTTATTTTCTGAATCTTTTTTCTACTACTTTTCTAGTTCTACTAGAGAAATACCAGCCCTTCTGTTTCATTAAATCATGAACACATAACCAAACTACTGCCAGCACGCAACAATTATTCTGGTGATTTTTCAGTGGAACATAATGCTTCAGTATGGAAGAGCTGGGACCCTCCACTCTACAGTCACAGGTTTCCTTACCAGTAATTCTGTTCACCTTCTTTTTGGTCAGGTTCCCAGCAATCCCAGCAGCATGGGCACCTAGACTGTACCCCAGCAAGTGGAGATTGTTGAGAGGATAATTGAATTGCTCCTGCAGAAGAGAACAATTTGTTTAAAGCTCAAAACCAAACACAAAAACATCAGAAGACAGAAAATGTTTCGTTAATACCGGGATTTTTGTTTGAGCCATGAACACTAGAAAAAACACTATACAGTTATCATAATTTTGTGCCACAGTAGATTTCTTGATCTAACTAATTTATGGCCAAAATCTAAGCTGAGAGGAATGCAGAATAAAGGACAGAATAAGGGGGTGTATATTATAAAGGTTTTCAACCACCCTCTTCCCACCAGTTTTTTGATCTCCTAAGTATTTTCCAAAGGCAGAGCACATTTCTGATTCCCCAGGCCTGGCTGCTGTATAATGTATAGGTACCTGTCTTTCATAGCTACCTCTCACAGAGCCCTCAGAAATACTGTGGGCTCACAGGACCCCACAGACCACAAGGTAAAGTTACTGGAATGCACTACAAAAGCCCTCTGAGTAGGCGATAGCCAGTAAACTAAAGCTGGAATTTTACCAGACCAGCACTGACTGCAAGAGTTTAACTCCATCATCCCAACAGGAGATGATTAACACAGCTGCACCGCTGCTGTTCTGTCTCCTAGGACATTACGTAGAACGTGAGACGTGTCTCCGTGTCTTACCTCCATCCAGTCAATAAACATAGCAACATCCTTCCCCACCAGCCTGGTGTACGCAGCAGACACTGGATAGTGCTGCTGAGCTCGAACTAGCCAGTCCACCACAATGACGTTTGAATCAGGTTCCCTCTTGTACAGAGCATCCACCAGCTTCGGGACCCAGCTTTCATACATTCCTGTCACCTGTTGATTTGGGGATTTTAATTAAAAAACAAGAAATATTAATATATCTGTGAGACACCTCTGCACAGTTTATCAGAAGTGTGGTTAAAAGGGAGATTCCTCCCACTTTGTCTTACCGTCCACCCATGGATCACCACAAAGGTTTTACTGGTATGATTGAAGTTGCACTGTGCCAGGCTGTTCACCTGCCCGGGAACCAGGTAGCAGACATCCTCATCGGGCTCTGCAGGCGTCCGTAAGGAAAACTTGCTCTCAATTCCATCGAAATTGTTTTCAGCTTCTGCTATGCAAGAGCACAAAAAACATATAGCAGTGCTTTAGGAATACTAGGACAAAGTCAGAAGGCACAGGTACAATGTCGGAACAGTCAAGAAATGGGAAGTGTGGTTTTCATTTCCTACAGCACTCAACAGCCATGCAACAGCCATATAGAGAGGAAATCAAAGGATGAAAATTGCTCCCCTTCCAAGGTCCTGCTAAAACAGTAAGAACCTGCTGAACTGCCACAGAGGTATGAATCCATTTTAAGAGTCAGTATTTTCCCCATTACATTAAGCAGGAAACCCCTTAAGTATCACAAGAGCACAGAAAACCGCACAGGACAGTCACATTTCAGTCATCTAGGAATGGAGAGAGTTACTACCATACTATTACATATTTTGGCGGTGCATCTTCCACATCACCTCATCAATAATCACTGCCTAACAAGGCCTTTTATAACAACATGTAGTGCAGTGCATTAAAAGCTGTGAAGTCACCACTGCTTTACAAAATGCTCGTTTTAACTTCTGACCAACAAACAGCAGGTGAGATGATCGGACATGCATCAGAGAAACTGAACTAGCAAACCAGCAGTCTATTTTGAAATAAGTACATTTTCAGGTCATCTGATAAACTACAGAAAAATAAGGGCAGAAAAGTATCCTTCTCTGCCTGAAGCTACTTTGAGTCCAGGGTGGGGAAGGAGGTGAAGATCCTGTACTGGTGGTAACAAAGTATGTCATGGCCTACAAAGATCACTCCCTCCAGCTTCCAGCTTCAAAATTTAAGTACTCCTTTTCCTGCCAAGACAGAGAAGTGACTTTAGGCTTCGTACTCACTATTTCCTTTGGGACTGAACTTAAATGTCTCCTCTTTTTATGTCTGATTCAACACTTAAATGCCTCTACGTACAGCAGACCCCATAATTAACTTTTCAAAACCCATCCTCCTGTTTGGCAACTTGAGTTTGGCAAATATTGATTGCCTGTTTTCCAAGGGCAGCTGAACTTAGGCCAATTCTGTCCTGCTCAGCATTGTCTTTCCTGACATCAAGACCACCAACCTTTCACAAACTCCTAAACACACACTAATGACTGGCTCCAAGCCATCATAGGGAATACCTAGGTAAGGACCTTACACCAGGTATCCAAAAAAAAATTTCCACTCCTCTTTTTTTCCTATTGCAGAAGAGGTTTTCTATGATAACTGGTAGATTTGCATTTCGGCATCACTCAGGTGATTATTAACAATTAATTTTCTTCCAAAACAGTTTTTCTGGTCTTCTCATTCAAGCTACCACACACAGCAGGGCACTGATGTCTGCCTGACCTCACCTCAGGGAGCTCTATAAAGTCTGGGAAGTTCTTGCTGTGCTTGAAGGGTCACAAGAAATCAGGGCCTAACCTCCTGCATTAGGTCTAAAACCAGCACAGAGCCTTGCAACAAATGCTTATGTACATGCCTCAGAGAAACTTGTCAGCCGTAATCAATGGCTTAACATTGCCCAAGTTCAGCAGGATTTCTCACCTGTCAAAGCACACGCAGGAAAGCAAGAACTGTTCACTGAACAGAGGCAGTACTCAGCTTTAGGTTTTGACCTTGACTGTGCTAGGCTGGCTAGCTAATCCAGGATAATTACACCGAGGGCCCCCTTCCTGCCTCCTTCCTCCTAAAGAAAGGTGTTTTTCATAGACCTTACCCTTCCTCCAAACCAGTAGAAGTATTCACATAATGGCAAATATAACATTTTACCCACCAATGAAAGCTAAATTTACCAAACTAACCAACCTTTTCTATATTTTCGCATGTTCAAAATTTCTTTTTCTTGCCAACTGAGAGAATAAAACACTTTTCTGGAACAAATCTTTAGACTTATATTATTTACTTTTTAACCAGAAAAAGAAAAGTCCCAAAGGCTGGTTGATTAAATATCAGCTATAACTTTTCACTCAGCTGTGAATCAGTAAAACCTTGAAAGGAACAGGAACAGCTTTCAACTGTAAGGCATACAACTCCAGGACTTCCAATTATGTACACTCCCTCCTAGTACAGGAAGGGAAACAAGAATAGTCCACCTGCTCACTAGTTAATAGTGCTTCCTTTCACGCATAGATATCATTTCCCTTCTGAATTAAACTTACCTGATAATCATCCAAAATCTAAATTACATTGATATCCTGTCTTGCAGTGTGTTTTCAATTACAAACACATGCTAGGGTTTGCATGTAAGTTCAGACCACAGCTCTTTTGAAAACAAGCTTATAGGAAATTTACAATTCAAAGTGTACTATGCTTAAGGGTGCACTTGGGAAAGTGCACCAAGCTTAGAAAGACTGCAGTACAGCGGCACCTGCCACTGAAGACATGCAAAGTGCCTCACAAATACCTGCGTGTTTTAGTCTAAAAATCTTTGATGGGGATTTGAGGACATAAAATCACTGAGATACAGTCACCACCAGGAAAGCAGCAGCTGCAAAGCAACAGCCCATGAGTTAGGGAAATGGCAGGCAGCCATTTTCTCATTTAACTATGTTGTATGAGGAATTAGAAAGTCAGAAGAAATTACTGTTATCATCTTATGCCCACAAAAAGTGTCATGTTATCTTATGTCCACATATGGTCAGCTCCCAGCAGGCAAGATACCCTTTGGATGAGGGAAGTGTGCGTGTAGTGGAGTTTATTACAGACTTCTTCATGGTGTGCTCATCAAGAAGCTGTCCTCAGAATTTGCCTGAGTTTGGCTTTGCAAATTCTATATGGCTCAGAGCACAAGATACGTGGTCTTCACCTAATATTGTGCTGCACACATGCTGCAGCACCACCTCACATCTCAGCTTCTGCAGAACACGTTTTACAAATACACTACAGAGGTACACACAGTACGTACACAGTCAGAACACAGACCTATGTGTACCATGCTTTAAACCTGAAGCAGAGACGTTACACAGCACATCTCTTCAGAAAAACAGCATTTCCCACTTCTGCTTTCGTACCTCATCATATTTCTTGGTCTATTAAAAAAATTATTCAGAACCAAACTTTGTCATTCATAGACTTTTGCCATAGACCATTTCCTCATAGGTTTAAAGGGAGAAGTCTCCTTGAATCATGTCCTGAGCCAGTGAACTGCTGGGCCTCATTCTTACAGTCTTACACAAAGAAGTGCAGAGACAGTCAATGTACACACTCACCACAGTTTAGTTAATAATATGTTTTAACTCTAGTTAATTAAACCAGGGAAAATCCAAAAACGGGTAGTTTTTAGCAGCGTGTTCTGAAAGGTGGACAGAAATTTATCTGAATTAACATCGCATTTTTCATAATGTAGACACAGAGATATAATTAGAAATATACATACATCCATGTTGAGACACTGAAGTAGCTTTTCATGACAAGAATGGGAGTGTCTAAAAAAGGCATTGAATAAAACAGGCTGGAAGTAAATACATGCAGACAAAAAAGAAATCCACGCTTTTTCTAAAAACTACACTTTCCCAGACAAAGTTCAGCAAAGGTACAAAAGCAAGTGTGTATTGCCAAAGCTTCCAGGCACACAGTTACAAGTAAAAGCACCTGTTGCAAAACAAAGTTTTCTATCTGCTGCTAGGTGCTTACAGTTACCATGACCTACAAAGGGATTATTTAGGGAACTGGAGCAGAAATAAGGGAGCAGAATGAAGTGACCAATTCCAGATGGAAGCTGGCTTTTCAGGCTGCATTGCCAAAACTTCACTATTTTGTCATGCTACACAAAGTCTTCTGATGCTTTTCTTACACCTCTACTTCCACAATATGAGTTTCCATATTTAAAAAAAACCATTAAAAGCTGTGAGATCAAGAATCTCACAGAACTCAAAGAAAGTGGGGGGGAAAAAAAGGCTTACTAACTGGGAAAACTCAGTTTTGTTTTTCCTGTTCAAAGTTTGTGACACTTTGGACTTGCAACTTGTGAAATTCCGTTCAGTTAGGGACTCCTAACAATTATCAATTTTGAAAGCATCCCACTGTCTTTAGGCATTCTGACACACTAATCAAGAGAATTCAGTTTCAAGTTTCTTTCACAGGCAGTCCAAGGCAACTTGGCAAATTATTTTGATTGTGAAACTATTTACCACTGGTCAGCTGGGTGGAGAATGTGAGTCTTGAGGAAGTAACAACATCTGGAATATTAATCAGAAGTTAAACTGCCCACATCACACAGGTTGCCAAAATATGATAACAATGCATTTGCCAGAATGGGTGCACCTGTGCTATGGTTTTAAAAAGGGAATCTTTGATAAACAACAATTTCCTAGCATTATGTACTCAGAAATGGAAATACTATTAGCTAAGTGCAAAGATCCTTAGAAATTACACTGCTGGACTGTGTATACTATAGCCCACAGAGCCATGCATGCACACACAGGAACAGCAGTACACATCTGCACATAACATCGAACATTTACCAGCTGTAGTTAACTAAATATTCCCTCAGTCGACAATCAGCACTAGGATCACCCATCAATCAGTCATACTGAATTCCTAAGATTCTGACGCAAACCCACAGTCAGCTTATAAATAAAGGGTTTATATCACAGGCACGGTTATCGTTTAATTTGATCTACACTATAAAGTGAAAACAGACTACAGTGTGTTGCAATCCCAGGAAACCTACCTCACGAATCAGGTTATTGTTTAACCTCGCTGCAAAAATATTACAACTTCAGGTTTATTTATGTATTCCTTAATGGCAGAGCCCTGAGAGTACGTTCTGCTTCACTTCCCAGGTGGGGCCAATGGAAAGAGCAACTCCTCTGAAAAGCTGCTGGGCACAAGTTCAGAAGCTAAGCAAGGACCTCCCAGCTCAAGTTCTGCAGCTGGCAAACTGCTGTTCTCACACCACACACAGGGGTGCCCGCCCCTCTCCATGGTACTCCCTGACAAATCTTTACTCAGCTGCAGCTGGGACGCTCAATACCCAGTCCAGCAAAGATCATGCCACCCATCAGTCCCTTTGGGATATCTGGACTTACCTCAAGACAACTAAAATGCAACCACTGTCAGACTCTGCAGTAATGTAGAGGTAAGGATGCCTGAGAAAGTCCTGTCATGCAAGTACTTCTGCACAGAGGAGATTCCAGTAAACTTTTGGGAGTGATAGCAATCGTGCTAATCTCCAGCACAACTTGATGCCTCAGAGCCTCACCTCTGTGCCTTCTCAGAAATGCACTGTTTCTCAAAAGGCCACGCCACAGCTGCCCTGCTATGTCTATCCCAAACACAGCCATAGAAAAAGCTAGCAGCTCATATCACACAACAGTGTAGATTCTGGATTTACACTAGTAAAAATAAGTTTCTGAATGTATTCCTAGCAATGTTTTTATCTTTTCCTGGAACACCAACATTTTCTTCACCTAGAAAGTATTTTTCTATGTTGTTTTTTAAATACTCTGAATTCCTGGAGGGCTGGATCATGTGTTTTCTGTGGTTTCAAAAAACTTTTTACTGTGGTGTTCAAGAAATAGTGTGGAACTAAAGGTTTGAATTGCTTTAGGATGAACACACAACCTGCTTTCATATAACCTGTTCCTAAGAAGAAATAATGAAATTATTAGTAAGTCTGTGGCAAATCAGTTCCTGCAGGGATGAAAGCTTTCTCTGGAAAGACAGTTATTTTAGTGTATAGAACTTGGATACTGTGATGAAAACTGGTCTTGATTGTCTCTGATGACACAAGATTGGATTCAAAGCTAGAATACATTCCTTTCGCTGTACCCTAGCACCCCATCCTCCTACTTTTGAATACTTCCCTTCAGCTTCTTTGTACACAAAGCAGTAACAAAGGCATCCACAGCAGAAAAAAACAGCAGTTTATATATTCCAGTTTAGGATCACAAAGCAGCTCTAGGAGCTACGGCCACCCTTGCTTCTAAGGCCAGAAACTTTTAAAGATAGATACCATGTGTGGGACATCAGTGTAAGAAAGTAAGCCTGTGACAGGGCACTGCTAACAATATTTTAAGAGCTTTTTTAGTTTTTAAGCTTGAGGAGTAGTGATCTCCTGGAACTAGTCCCTTTGTTCATAACAGCTTCAATCACGTTGTGATTAACTGAGAGAGCATTAGTGAACATGTAGCAGTCAACATTTGCACGTGTTCCACTTCCTCGAGCTTGCACAGGGTGTCTACGCACAAGCACAGGTACAACAGGCAGAGTGCAAACACAGCCGTAAGTGAACCTAGAAAGGGTACATCCCTCTGTTCACTTGTCCCCAGGTGGATTCTGCTCACTACAGGCTTAACTACAACTCGCTTTACCATGATAACGATGAAACTCAGCCTTGCCTGGTCTAGGATCAAGAACTGTACGAAGGTGGGATGCTGGGAGGGATGAGTCCCACAGAGGAGGGAGCCCAGGGATCTTACCGTGGTGCTACTGCTGTGCAAGTCCCATGCTGGGGCAAAGGACTCTCGGAAGCCACCCTGTTTTCTGGGAAAAAACCACATCCTAAACCTCAACACGTTGCGCCATCGGCCCGGCAGGTTGTGCCTGAGTTTCGGTTGGGGAACGGGCTCCAGGTCTCTCCTAACAGGATGGAGCTTCCCCCCAGTCCCACTCTCCAGCGCCTTCCAAGCCCACTCCGGACACCCGGGTCCCGCAGCATCCCAAGCACCCCGGGACAGCTTCACAAAGGAAAGATTGCAAACTGCCCTTTCCCGCCATGCCGGCAGCGCTTTCCCCAAGCCCCCCTTTCCCAAAAGCAACAGGCAGGCCCGGCAGCTCCGTTCACCCCGTGTCCCGTGCGCGCTCCGGGCGCCGTCCTGCCCCCCCGCCCCGGGACTCACCGCCGAGAGCAGCCACCCAGCGCAGGCAGAGGCACACGGCGGCCAGGAACGCCTTCCTCCCCATCTCGCCTCCTGCCGCGGCACGAAAGTTTCGGCGCGAA
>VXAD01010143.1:761984-882341 GCA_013399195.1 Dicrurus megarhynchus
GCTTTGAGAACTTATGATAACTAAACAGAAGCGCAGCGATGGGGACAGAGCCGGCCCGACAGCGCCCAGCACCTCCAGCGCCGCCCCCGCCCGCCCTTATGTCCCGGGCAATATGCAAATATGCAAACGAGCTCCCCGCGCCCATTGGCCGCGCCTGGCGGGGCGGGGCGGGGCGGGGCCGGCGCTGCCCGGGCCGGGGCCGGGTTCGGGTTCGGGGCCGGGGCCGGGGCCGGGGCCGGGGTCGGGGTCGGGGTCGGGGTCGGGGTTCGGGCTCGGGCTCGGGCTCGGGCTCGGGCTCGGGCTCGGGCTCGGCGCTACCGCGGGGCGCCCCACGGCGCGGGATGGAGCGGAACGGAACAGGACGGGATGGGACGGCACGGCCCCGGCTCGGCACCGCGTGCATAGAGCCAGAGGCTCCGAGCCCTCCTTGGGCGCGGCTCCCACAGCCCTCCCACAGCTCTCTGGCCAGCCCTGCCCGCACAGCCAGGATGCGGCCCCGGCGTTTCACCCCCTTCCTGCCTGTGGCGACCTAGCCCTGCTGCCTCTGGTGGGGTCTTCCTTCCCATTCATGCTTTTGCACCAGTAACCAGCACGTAACTGCATTTTCTGTACAGCGCTTGCAAGGGGCCTTCTGCTGCTCCCTCGAAGAATTATTGCCGGGACGTTGTTTTGCCGGTACTCGAGGGGACACAGGTTTGGAGAAAAAATTCGCTGGAGATTGCATCTGTGCTCCTGAGAAATAAAAAATTGATTCTTTGAGCTCTTCAACTCTCTCTGTCCTCCTGTCAGAAATGTGGTTTCTGCTGAGATTTGCGTTGGCAGCCACTGGGTGAAAGATCAGTTATATAAGGACATTAATTTAGTAACAATACCAGTTTTCATTTAATTGTGCTGTTTGTTGCCAAAGGGCCAGCTTCATAAAGAAGCTCATGACACAGGAAATGAGGATTCCTTGGGTTTTGCAATGTGAAGCAAATGGGATTCACTTCAAGGGTAACAGATCTTTCTCATACCAGGCACCTTAGGAGACTAAAACATACCCGGTTTATATTAGTGAGATTGTTCAATAACAGACTGCTGAAGTGTAGCAGTACTGGGTCACCTTTCCAACTGCAGGTTCCACTAAAAGACCAGTAAGATCTATAAGCGAGAATACATTTTCCCCCAAGACACAACTAGAATTTCCTCCACCAGCAATCCCTATTTATATCCAGAAGGCATTGGAAGTATTTAGTGAGGGTACAAACTGTTCATGCTGAGACTTTTCCATTGAGACAACTGAGTGGCAGGGAGAGGAGGGGGCTAACACAGTGGCAGTCAGAGCAGGGGATTGGAGGTGAAGAGGCTGGGAGTAAGGAGAGACCAGCATTCCTCACCAGAGGATGGTGGTGATGTGGGCAGGGAAAAATATGGTCTGTGCTGCAGCTTGCTGAGTACTGAGCGTATCCTCTGACACATAGTTTTTTAGACCCTCTTGTCAAAACAATAGCAAGAATTTTCTCGTGTCTTTCTTTTCCCTCGGTGTGGACTAAACAATGCATTTCTCTTGATCTAATTTGGTTGAAACTCTATAGCATAATTTCCCCCTTAGAAATCAGCCTGACTCTATCTAGGGTCAGACATCCTTCCTAGAAAATTTCATTCCCTGGTGGCAACATAAGGCAAACTAAAGGAACAAACACTTTAAGGGAGGCTGCTGTTAGGGAGACTGTCAGGTCACCCAAATCACACGTGATGCTACCTACCCCATCAGAATATGAATTCTCCTGAAAGCTGACACTGTGACATATTGCATATTACAATACGATTTTGGGAAAAGAAGTAGTGCAGTTTTAACTACTTATAGGATCAGGTAGAAAGGAGCAGTGGCAATGCTTGGCACACCAGTCCTGGGTGGATTGCTGGCCCCATCTGTAAATCCACAGGCTGTAGTCAGACTTACAGTTAATTCCCAATATAGTTTGTGATATCCATCAATATCAAGGGCACACAGCAGATTTACACAAAATGAAATCTAATTTGTTACACTGAAAATGGATGTTTGCATAATTTTTTCTTCATGCCCATGCCTCACTTTGAGACAGTTACGTATTTAAGAAAGAGTTATGCAAAGTGCCCACCAAATTAAAAAAAAAAAAAAAATAAGAAGAAAAAGAAAAGAAGGAAGATTAAAAACAAAACACTAAAAGAAAACTTTCAAGTGATGAAAGACAGGGGGAAGAGGATAATTCTGGTTTCTTAGATCTTGAGCAAGTTGCCTAAGTCTGTTGTAAACTCAGATGCAAAATGATCTGAACTAGATGGGGCACAGCACTTTTTCCAACATTTAAAAACCTTTCTTTCCCTTCCAGGTAATCTTGATTGGATGAAAAAGAAGCTTCATGGCATCAACTCAAAGTCCTTCCATGCAGTCATTAACTGGACTTGAGTTCCTCTTCGTCTGTGAAACACATAATCCTAGAGGGGAAAGCAAAGCTCCATCTGTAAAACAGAGCCTGATTTATAGTATTCATGGACTCCAAAGTGGGTGGAAGGTACTATAGTGAGAGCTAAAATACATTGTTCCTAATAAGGATAGGGGAAAGCCTGGACCGTGGAGAGAGGATAACTAGACTGGTACTTGCACCCACAGACCATGTAGAAGGCTGAAGTGAAAACAAGCCCAGCAGTGGCTCCAGCACAGCATGGGCAGCATTGGTTTATGCGGTGCAGCTGTGCTAAACCCCGAGCAAACTCACTGGCCTCACACAACGACAAGAAGGGGAGAACCAACCAGAAAATTTCATTTCCACAACAATGCTCCAAAGAGAGCTTGAAGTACAGTGAGAAGGGAAGCGGGGTGACACAACATGACACTTTGAATGTTTTTGTACTGCTTTAACATAAAAGATTTGATAACTGAGGGTGAGAGGTCTTCTGACAAAAGTATCTGCTTGGAACAAGCAGAAAACATGCTCTGGAGAAAACAAACTCATTCTGACTAGGAAATAAGTAAGAAATTTTTTTTCTTTCTTTCTGTAAATATTTTAATTTTTTCTTTCCCCATCCAGAAAACAATAGTGAAAATAAAGCCAAAAAGTCAGTGTAGGCTTCCAGATGATTTCTGTCCTAATAAGTTCAAAGAAACAAACAAAAAAGCATCCTTTTCTCCTACTTCTAGTTTGTTCAAAGATATCAATGAAATGTTTTTTAAGATGTATTTTTCTGAAAATCAGCCATTTTTAATGAAACTCCAGTTCGGGAATAAAGAATTTAGTCATCCCTGCCTGTTTCAATAACCACTAACTGGGCTACAGCAATAACTTTACATGCAGTGGAGGTCCTCTTGTCCTGGGCTGAGCCTCTTACTTTGCTTCAAGTGAGGAGCAGCACGACATCAAGACATCCAGGGCCTTGAGGGTGACTGTTGAGCCTGTCTCACCAACAATCATCAACAGGCCCTTTCTGTGGCCCAGTATTTGCCCGCTTTTCCACACTGGCAGTGGGCAAGCACCGCAGGTACCTTTCAGTAGGGGCAGGGACAGCCCAGTGACAGGCAGGTGAGAGCTACAGTTGCACCAAAGTCTGTGTGTGATGGTTATCTCAAATCTCCCTAAATGGGCAGCAGTGAGAAAAGTGACAGCAGGAACAACCTGGGTGTCTGCTTAGGAACATAATATGTGCGCCCTCACTGTTGGTACCTGGAGGAGCCCAGCTGAAGACACAGAAATATGGGGAGCTATGCAGCAGCTGCAGCTCTGACTGCAGTAGATGTGACACCTGTTCCTCCTGCTAACTTTTCTGTTTCGCAGAGAGCTTCTTCCAGTCTTTGGTGTCACACAGGAAACAAGAGAAGGCTTGTGTAAAATAGCCTTTAGCTATTATGTCTTGCCATATTTGTCCTTTCTATTGCTGTGGTATCACTTGCTGTTCTGTTGCCAGATTGTCTTATCTCACAGACAAGGTCCTCTCACTGATTAGCACAAGGATTCATTCCTCCTCATCCTAGTCTCGTATTTCCAGTGCACGATGTAAGCTACTGATTCCTTAAAAAAAAAAAAAAATAGGTACAGAATAGAGCAGGATGCCCTGCTTTGGTAGTGAGTTGTGGATCCGGTTGTGGAGTAACCTCACACTGTATTTTCTCAACTGCTCTTTAATTAATTATCACACTGATGGCAGTGCCTGCCAAAGTCAGCTAGCTGTCTTGCCAGACACATCTTTCAAAATGCAATGCCAAGGGAGAGACATTCCAGCACCCTGTTTGGGGTGGTGTGTCGGGGAGTGTATTCCAAGTCTCCCATTCATTGGCCAAGGGGCTGGTGTTCTGATCAAGTATGGTCCCCCTTGCTGTTCCTCACGTGGCCAAGTCCTGCTTGCAGTAGGTTAAAGATGACGTGGTCTGAAACTTTTGCAAGGTTACGAAAATGTGCAAGGGCAGGGGGGAGAAGGAGAGAGAGAAGAGATTTTGCTTGACTGAAAGTGCTCAGTACCAGCAGTGCTCAGGCGCCTGTAAGGGCAGAAGCAAGTTCCTTCATTTTGCCAGCAGTGTGCCGGCTAGAGAGACTTCAGCGTCCCCTGCTCTCTCATGTTCTTCTCCTGCAATTTGCTAAATCTGTATCTCTAGCCCTGGGAAGAGAGCCTTCTCACTCAGGTCCCAGCCTGGCAGTCTGCGTGCCTGCTTGCCAAGGGGACAGCGAGTAGGATGAGAGAGCAATACACAGCATCACCACTGTGGGAAAATGAATGTGTCATTTCCGTCTCAAGAAATGTATCAGGGAAGAGAATCCACTTCTCTGGCCTCTGGGCTATCCAGTGAGGGAGAGGATAATTGCAGCTCTCTGCTTTTCCTTTATTTCACTCTACAAGGTTGACAGATGGTGTGTGGTGCAGCCAAGGCTGGATTCCAATTTGTGTCTCCTTTAGTTGCTTTACTGAGAACAGATTCATCCTTGGGCTGACATTTCCATCTCATCCCAAAGGGGATTTGTTTTAATTTTCAGTTAAAGTTTTAGCTGAGTTAGCATTGCTTCTCTGGAATTTTGCAACTGGTAAGTAAAAACGCCCTCTTGGCCCAACACTCCTGCTGTGGACATCCAAACCAAGTGCTCATGGAGCGAGGGGTGTGCTCCCCAAAGGACGGTTCAGCCCACCTGCAGTCAAAGCACACTCGTGCAGTGCCTCCAGGAACTACAGAGAAATCCTGCAGTGATTTTGTGCTCCTAACCTTTATAGGTATCAATTTTACTTCTCATGGAGAAGATTTCAAGATTTCAATTAAAAGATTTCAAGCAAAGCCTGAGCTCAGTTAGTGATTTGCCTTCAAAAACAGGCTTGGTTCACATACGCACAGTAAAATTTCCCCATCCGATCTATTCTATTTGCCACAAGTAAGCAAACAAATAGTATTTATTTCCACCTACTTCTTTCATTGCAGTACTTCACTATCCTGACAAGTATGCTGACATTTTTAGGAATATTTGCAGCAGGAATATTGCAGGAATATTTGTGGTCCCTGTCCCAGAGATACTCCTGCCAAAACTAAGACACAGCAACAAAGAGGAGACACAAAGAAGAGGAGAAGGGGAGAGGAAGGACAAGGGCCACAGCAATAAGATCTCACTATTCACCAATCAACTCCAAACACAATGCAACCTATGGGAGAAGCCTGAAAAATGGCAGACCTGATTCCCTGGTCATGGAGGTCTTCAGATCCCACAGACAGGATTCTCCAAGTTGGAAAATCACATTTTCCCTGGGGGCCCTTTTTTTAGATACAGCTTGTGAAGGAAGCACATCAACTTGGCCTTCAGGGCACCAAATGATGCCATCATTGCCATCTACAGCCATAAATCTGGCAAAGCTTTTTTCTGTTTTTAAAGTTGCAAAGTGCTCAGTTAGTCACATTTTCTGTGTAAGTCACATGCCTGTCATTGAAGACACTGCCACATAGCACGCCACAAGAAAGGCATGTTCCAGCTCCTGCTGGAGTCCAGGGGCACCAGCTCTGTGTATCAAGGGCAGCCTTGGAAGCAGAAAGCACAGCCAGTCCACTTCAGGGTCCTCTCCGCCAGCCAGAGCACACGCAGAGCAGATGGATCCTTGGCTGATTTGATGGTCTCTGACACCACCTTCCTCCTGACTCACTGTGGCTGTGCCTCAGTGCTCCCGTGGGATCCTAGCAGGCAGCAGTGGGGATCCGGGTGAGAGGAAACCACCCTCTGCAGCCCCTAAGGCCGTGTGTAAGCTCTTTGCAGGAGAGCGAGAAGCTGAGGCACCAAAGGTTGAAATGGCTTGCCCCGAGGCTGTGTACAAAGTGAAGAGCATAAAGAAACCCAGAGTGCAGACTGCCCTCAGCAGGGCAGGCCCCCCACATGATGTCCTTCCTAAGGGGCGTAAAACCAGGAAAAAAACAATGGAAAAGAGGGAAATGTATTTTCTGCCTCCATCTCCTCTGGCAGGCATGGATATCAGGCTCCACCAGTACCTTCATTTCCTCCACATTCCCATCTCCCAGAGGGTCTTGGGTAATTTTTGTTTTCATGTATAGTGGTGAAAAAGTAGTCATGTGTGTTTGTACACAAGTCTGCAATTGTGCAGATGGTAGGACATCAAACAAAAATCATTATTCTTGTAAACCTTCCTGTTTTCCTACTATGGCAGCCACCTGACTAAATGTCCCTGTGTTTAAAGTTATAAAGAGGCCATTCAAGGGATCACTAAAAGGCTTAGAAATCTCCAAGGATCAGACTCCAGGCATGAATTAGGTAATGGTCATATTAGCAGAGCCTGTTTTTCTAAGGCAGCAGATAACATTGTAACTACCAAACTGAGACACAAATTTGCCCCAGGAAACAAGCAAAATAGCTCTGTGGGTTGTTTCAAATTACTTATCCTGCGGGAATTTTAAGAATTCCTGTTAAATAATTAGGGACATGTGAACTTGATTTTTGATCGGTCTGATGCCGTGAGAACTCTGGGAATGCAGCTCTTGTAAGGAATATTTGTTCCTTTGTTACTGAGTGAATTTCTTCCTAAAATTTTCCAGTGTTAGGATTTAAAGTTGTTCACATCCATAGGTATTATTTTATATTGCTGTAAGAACTAAGGCTTCCAGTCCTTTGCATGTAGGAACACAAAAATGCATTTTTTGACCTAAGGCAAACATAAAAAGATTTTTTTTTACCTAAAACTCATGGGTAAATAAAATCACATGGAGTTCCTAGTGCACACAGTGTTGTGCACTCAGTCAGCTGAGGTGGGGCAGTGGAAGCAGTGAAAACTCACTTTGACTAAGTGGGAAGGTCCCAGGAAAAGGTCTGCCTTGCTGTTGGAAGTGGACCCTCGCACCAGCCACCCACCAGTCCCCCGGAGCAAAGCCGAGCTTTTGCTGGCACAGGAGCACTCCAGAGGTTAGGTGCTGCCTCAGCCAGCACGCCCATGCTGCACCAAGGCCTGTGTGCTGCAGCTAGGCTTTTCCTCTCCGGTGAAAAGAAATTATTGACTCTCCACTGCTGATTTATATTTTCCTCCAAGCACTTTTCCTGAGGCTTCCCTGAGGCCACTTTGATGTAAAGCTGACAAAACCCTGTTTTGCACAAAATTTCCCACAGACTACCACCTGGCCTCAGCCTTCTCGGGGCTTGGTCTTGCTGCTCAGCTCCCGTTGGATGCCTTAACTTGCCTCCAGTCCAGGACCAAACAAGCACTTTCCCATCTAGGAGTTGTATCACAGATTTTTATGCAAAAGGTACTTTCTATCTCTTCCACACGCTCACATTGCTCCTAACAGAGATGTTTTTTCCAAGGATATCTGCATTTACCAGTCACTCTGGAGATGCTTGGCTGCTTGATGCTTATGCACCCTGAAGGCCAAAATGAGGACTCAGTAGCAGACCTGACTTAGATGTGATCCTGAGTTCAGGTCTTAGAAATGCCACTAAACCTGCTGTAAGTGCTGCTGCAGAAAAGGTGGTGAGAGGCTGGGAATGGGATGACACTGCCCTTTCCCACTGGAGAGGCCGGCTGTGCATGAACCCAGCCCATGCATTCCTGTTCCACCACAAGGAGAAGCAGAGGTGCATGCAGTTGTATGCATGCCCTGTGGTTTTCTAGAAGTCCTGTGGCTGAAGTACAGGGTTGAACTGACAGGCCTGAGAAGAAATTACAGAAAATACAAACAGCAGAAAGGATGAACACACTGAGTCTAGCTTAAAAACTGCTAGGCTTTCTTTGTTTTGTTTCAAAGGACAAATGCTGGGGTAATTTTTATTTGCCTTCTGGTCTTTAAGGTTTAACATTCTCAACATCAAACCCTTCTCTGTGGCCATGAAGGCTAAATATTTACTCTTCTGTAATGCAAGCTCTGAATCATAAGCAATTGCAGGACTGGAAGGAGAGTCTTACATAAACTACCTGCTTCCATAAAATATGCCCTCATTCCTAAAAGATTCAACCCCTTTTAGGACTAGTGAATAGTTCATAAGCTGCCACTGGTTTTCTCTTGTTTGCTAATCTCTTTTATCATTTATTTATGTTGATGAGCAAATTAGTGGAAATCCACTCTCTGACTCCTTCAATAGTTCGTATCTGGGTACTGTGGTTTGTCATCTCAGCCAAGCAGGGTTGGGGTTTTTTTGAATTGTTGTATTTATGCCTCTATTTCTTTTCCTTAACAGTTTTGAGAGGAAAAAAAAAGCTTTGTGGACAAAAAAAAATTGCCTCAAAGGAGCTTCTATTAGTGAACATGGTGAAACCAGTTCCTATATAAAGTTCTCCTTTCACAAGGGAGATCTTAAAAAAATTCTTTCCTTGTGTTTTAGGGGCATTACAGGACTTTGATTAGAGGGAAGAACTACCCTGTGAGTTGCTTTGCAAGCAATTGAAGAGGACAGTCCTCCACTGTTTGGTTCTGGGCTGTCACCTTTATTCCTTCCCAAGATAAAGAAGAGACAGACAACAGAGCAAACAAAGCTAATGGATTAAGGCAAATTTGGGGCTGATTAGGCATGGTAAAGGAAGGAGTCAGTGCTCCATGGATAATTCACGATGAAACAGCTGCAGGCTTCTCTTTTGAGGCAGAAGTAGAGCTCAGCAAAGTATTTTCAGCCTAAACAGTTCTTGGCTTTGAAAAGTTAGGCTATGACTCAATCACAGTATTTTGCAGTTTTGGGTTGAATTAGCTAAATTGCTCAAGATTAAAAAGTAATTCCATCCAATCTTTTTGTTTTGACACTTCTAAAGCAAAACACTGATTTTTAAAACTTTCTGGTTTATAATCTCCTTTTAAATTTGTTTTTAAAAGGTAGAAACGGAACTGACCACCCAGCCCTTGAAATTAAATTTGAATAATGAACAATTTTTTACTTAATTGGATTTTATTTTATTGATCACTGGTGGTTTTAATAAGTATTTGTGTTTGGTCTTAGGCAGTTATTTCAAGTTTTTTTCCTTTCCAATTATCATTTTTCTGAAGAAAAAAAAATATAGCATTTTAAAATATATTTTTTATTATCCCCAAAAAGTAATTTCCACAGCTTTGTAATATCAGCATAAATTTTAAAAATCTGGAAACAGAATCTGAAAATGCAAATACGTGGAAAATATAAATGATAATTCATAATTCAGCATCTGTGTAATTGTTGCATTCACTCTCTGTGAAAAAATATTTTCTTCTGGAATAACACACTATATACCATTTAAGTCAGGTCTAATTAGCTACTAGTAACATTGCAATAGCTGGCAGTGAAGGTTTCCTTACAGTAGAACAACACTTTTTACTGTATGGCTTTTTTGCTGGCCAGATTGCCCTCCTTCTGCAAAGAAGGGTTTACACGTGTGGAAGCAAAGTCTGGCACCTCCTTGAAGAGGAGTTACTGATTATCCTGATAGGGTTTGCAAGGGAACAGGCTCATTCCTCCCAGCCCAGCCTGCTGGTAGGTTTTGGTGCTGTTGAAGCGTGGGGCTGGGAGCATTGATTGACTTGAGCAGGAAACAGTATTAGTTTCCTAGTGGGAGCCTGCTGAAATATGTCAGTGTGTGTATCTGTGCCTGCTTACTCCCTCTGCTGCACTCTCTGATGCCCAGTGAGGAATCCCCTTGCCCAGTTCTTTTACCATGGTTGGATGCAGGTATCGAGAGCAAGAGACTTACAGCAATGATATATGTCTCACCACCTGTCATCCGATGATCACGGCATGCACTGTGGAAGCTAACTTTCCAAAACCTCTGTAGGCTGGGTTGCCCCAGGAACAGGAGAAAGGAAACAGCCTGGAGGAAGAGGACTCATGCACCCTGTAATTGCAAGTGAAATTTATACGGACAATTCCCTAGGAGGTTATGGCCTCCAGGATCACGTGAAGGGTGTAAAACAGCTGATGAATCCAGAGTGTCTGGAGACACATATTCCCTTGAGTCAGCCAGATAACTAGTGTTAGTCATGTGGAGTAGTGTATCTGCCAGCCTTCCCCTAAGCACCTCTTCTGGAGGCAAAATTTTGGACTACACATAGGGTGGTATAGCCTGGTCCATCCATCAGCCCCTGTTGTTTACAGCACTCCTGTAACATCCAACCCAAAATTCAAAGTCCTGAGGTGTATACACCAACCTTTGTGAATGTCTCATAGAAAAAAATATTCTGAAGTTCCAGTAACTCCAACCCTACAAAAGATACAGCAGATTCATGGTAGCAGATGGTTGCTACTTTCTGTGGCAAATAATTCTTACAACATCTGCATAGCACAGAAGTGGCCTCCCATCTACCTAACAGGAATTCAAGTAGGAGCAGTTCATTAGCTTTGTGTGTTATGACTGCACAAGCTGGAAAAATGTCTGATCTTTTAAAACACTCAAGATACGTGGTCAAACCAAGGGACATGGAAAAGGATTTGTGTCTAGCTAAACTTAAAAATCCTGCTGAGAATAAAAATACATAAATTATAGACTCAGTTTTTGAGTTCTTCCTTATGTGACAAGGCCTTTTTTCATCCATTCTCATAGAGGTCTGTATTGCAGGAATACACCCCTTTTTCTAATTTTCTCTTGTGCTGATCACTTTTTTCTGCCTCATTCTCACTTAAGAACATCTTTCTCTTTCAACACAGTAAAGCCAAACTTGTGCTTAAGGGTCCTTGCACTTGAGTAAACCATCTCAATAAATGACTGCATAATAATCCAAGAGGAGAATCAGGCCTATTCCCCTCTAGCCTTGAACTTGCTTAAACCCCAGCCTGATGTTTTGTTCCAAGACCTTACACCATCCTTTCTCTATCTACACCCACAGGCACTGGAAAATTAACCTCTTCCCCAAAGATAGAGAAGGGCTATCTCAAGCCCTTGGGAGTCCAGTCATGACCTCTTTAAAATTCAGAGGCCTTTCCTGCATGACACAATACCCTGGAGAGAGTACACAGTTGAAATTGCATGAACTGTGCTTGCATTGCAGCCAGCCTTGCCGAGTGATTGCTAAATGGAACTCAACATCCACTGCAGATGCTTATCTACATCCTGCAAACACCCTCTCTCTCTGGTGAATCTGGGAACTGGTGTGGCTTTGGAGGCAAGTATTTGAAGCAAGGTTGATGTGCACACCACAGACTGAGAACACTCCACTGTAAAACTGCTCCTTGCATACAGCTGCAGCGTGTCCTCGCCACCTTCTGAGACTTACTCATTTCTTGGGTCCGGGTATTTTGATTGTATCAAGTGTTCCTACCTCATTCCACATAGCCATATGCTGGCAACTCACTTGGTTATTGGATACCTTCCCTTGTCATGGGTTTCAAGGAGGGTCTCCAAAGTGCTTTATGCCCTTACACAGAAATGTCCTGATCTAGCACGGACTTACCACGCTGAAGCATTTCTGTGCACTCTGAAACACATCACCCTCATAAGACTTTGGTGAGGTCTGCTGAGAAATAAGAAAAAGTGCCTGAGTATCATGCCTTGCATATTTTGCCCCCTCTTCCCCCATAAAGGGGCAGTACTCACCACTTTAAGCCCCTCCAAGCCCCGAAGTGCCTTGGCAAGCAGCCGGCACCGCAGCCCTTCCCAATCACATGCTCAGCCCTGCAAACCTTGAGAGAGTCAACTGGAACAACCCTCTGGGAGAAAGATGACTCTGTTGCTATCCCTCCACCTACTCAAGTCCCTGCCGCCAACTTTTGGCAGTTGCCCTCTAAATTTTTCCCTTGCTCCTTTGTCCCTCAAGAATATAATTCAACTCCCAGAAAGTCAAATATAAGCTCTAAGAGCTGTTCAGCTAATTTAGCCAGAGGAAAGTTCCAGTTGTTTTTCTTAGATTACACACAGGATTTAATGAACCGGAAAACAAAGCAATTCTAGGGCCTCATCCAAATCAGAGAGTTCTCCCACTGTATTCTGTGTGAAAATGGATGTCAAGACACAGGTCTCATACTGAGAGATGAGAGGTTTCACAGTTTCTTAGGGGAGCCCTTGACAGCCATTTATTTCTAACCTGAGAACCTAAACGCATTAACTATTATGGAAGAACTCTGCATCACTAGACAGTATCAAAAGTAAACAAGCCACTGAGGAAGGAACTGTCTTCAGGAAAAGCATGGGAGCTCCTGTATGTTCCGGGCTGGGTGTTCAGACATGAGTGTTAAAAGGACACACAGCTCTGGAAGACTGGTTTTCCATGGCCTCGACAAGGATGCCCTCAAGAGCATTTCTGTTATACCAGGTGAGAGCAGGGGAAATACTGAGAAAGTAAAAAAGAGTTTGCAGCCCCAATACATACAACATTAGCTACAAAAGATAAAGGAAGAACCCTCTTGGCAGCTCCTGACAAGACAGCAAGTTAAAGGCAAAGGGGTCGCAGGTATTCCCGTAAGTCAGTATCATAAACAATGAAATGTGAAAGAAGGAACAAAAATCTTCAGACAGAAGCCCATCACTGTGCTGCAGAAGTATCCAGACTGTTGTGAAAATTCAGGAAAGAGCAGCATGAATTGGTTAATTTTGCAATAGGACATAAACTCCTACCATTCATCCCTAGTGTACAGTTGGGAAAAGACAGTATTACACAAATTACGAAACATATTGCTAGTCCTGATCTATTTTAAATTTTCTGCATTATTACTTAAATTAAATGCAAGCTAAGAAGTTCAGAAATATTTCTTAATATGTTTTTGCCTCAGGAAGGTCACTTGCTGCATATTCCAATGGGGTTGACCAGTATCTAACGCACACAATGTTAGAATCACTTGTCATTTTACATCCTGTGGCTCTCTTTCAGCCATCAGGTTCTCACCATAAGCAAATTGACCATAGACAATTTACTACACTGTGGATAAAACACAGTTTAAGTCTTAAAGCTACTTGAAACAAGCAATCCCTGTCCTAAAGCAGGTAATCCCAAATCCTACCTTCAGTTCAGGTATCAGGTTCAATATTGAGATTGAAAAATTATCTAGAGTAGTTCTGCCTCATATCTTTTCTCGGTGGCATCCCTTGCAGGTTTTGTTTATGGGCATTTCAGGTCTGCGGGAACAGATGTGGCTTTTGAGTCCATACTTTTTCATGGTGAGCTGTTGAAGAATTTGTGGCCCCCAGGAACTGAAATATGTTTGTACAGTCCTAAAGAGGTGCTGAAAGACTATATGATGTGTCCCTGGGAGGAGAAATGATAGAATAGGGCAAATCTTAATTTCAAACTTAATCTGAAAGACCCCAGTCACTAAAAACCCTGACACATGGACATCAAGTAATGTTCATTACGGACAAAAGATCTTGTACCAGTTTCTCCCACTCTGGGGCCACAAACACTATCAAAAGAGGTGAGACACATTGCTATGCCTCAGTTTCCTCCCACGGGTCTTTCATCTGCCAAACTCTGCGGGAGACACATTGAGGTCCACAGCACTACACAGCTGAGGTTCTTGGCCAGTTGGCATTTCTAGAAGAAGAGCAATCACAGGCATATTCAATGTGCATTCTTGCACTGCTCTGAAAGCACACAGCACACTCCTTGCCAAACACAGCCACGGTAGCTCCTTACCAATAGCTAATATGGCCTTAGAAGAACTTACTCCTGAACTGGAGGAGAAAAACCTTGAAACCCAGTTCAAATTTGCTCATGGAGTGATTTAATAAGAAGCTGGGTGTCTGGTTTTGTGCTCAAGAAAACTAGACCTCATGGGCATTGAAAAACTCTTTCACTATGTGCCTAGGATGTGAAAATAGTAGAAAGAGGACCCTGGTCTCAGACAGCACATCCGATTTCCAGGCTGGCACAACTAGCAGCGTCTGGCACAACTTAGGTCGATGCCAGTGCTTGCTAACAGGCTATAAATGGAAGAAAAGATTTCTGGAATTCATTGACTAGAGGTACAAAAAAGGCCCTTCTCTGTGGCATATCCTGACCAGCTTCTTCTTCTGATGAAGAGATATCCATTGGCTGCAAATCCAATAGTCACACAGTCTTTCAGGGACACACACAATGTTAGAACAATTTGTCATTTTACATCCTTTTTCTGCTACTGGGTGGGGTTTTTTTAACTTTCAGTGTTAACGCCACCCGCGTATCCTTTCGCCCATCGGAGCTCTTAATGAGAGATGGGACTATCGTAGCCATTCACGGTTTATTGCTTAAAATAACAAACAAGGCACCAGTCTCCGAGGCACAAGATTTAGCTACAAGCTGCCGTGACCAGGAATAGTCACAAGATTTAGGGCTACCAGACAATTTATGACTTTCTAATCCAATAGACACTTAAAACGAAACTTTGTTTTGATTTTATAACCTATCACCTTTGGTAGTTTCTACTGCACTGCGATGGCCTCTTGACCAATAATGTGTCCTGTAATTTACACCTATATACTTCTATTGTAACATCTAAATTCTTAACTTAATACTATAAAATCGCATTATTATACTTAAAACCCTTCACCATAACACCCGATACATATTATCGCTTATAACTACAGAAGTTTAGGCTTGTGATTCTCTTGCTTAAGGTCCATAAATCTGTCAATTAAGCCAGACCTAGTTTCTTCCAGGGCTGTAAATCAAACCCACCACTATCTGTAGAAGCTTTTACTCCTGTGTTTCCTACATTTCAGGACTCAAAAGAGGTCCTAAGAAGCTGTGTATTCTGGACATATCCTACCCCTCTAGATGGGTGTTTGCAGTCACTACAGGCACTTAGGAACAAATAAAGATCCTTGCTTATATGGCTTCTGATTCCCTCTAGGTGTCATGGGGGGCAGAGGGAAGTGCCAGCGTGCCTCTCCAGTGCTGTTGTCCTTCAGAGGCTTTGCATGGCCACTCTCTCCATCATGGCCCTCCTTTTCTGGAGGGTAGCATGCTGCATCCATGTGAGCAGCAGCATCCAAAGCCTCCCAACAGCTTCTGGTCAGGTGACACATTTTGGTACTAAGTCCTAACCTTTGCTCATCCTGAGTGGCAGAAAAGACAACACAGTGTAATTTTCTTTTAAAAAGTTATCTTTATGTTATTCAAAAAGGCTCCTTCTTCTTTGATGTCAAGCCACAGAGATATGTGCAGTGTGTGCAAGTGAGGAGTCGTATTTTCTTCCTTCGTTGCTGTCGTTGTCCTTCTTCCCATGCCATAGTCAACACCGCCAGCATGGCTCTTGTAACAGAGCCTGAAACAGTCCTGGAGACAGCACACCTGAGGGTGAATGGCCCACTGCAAGGACCAGGGCCTCCATGTTCACCAGCCCCTTGTACTCAGGCAGCTGAACAATTCTCAGCTCTTTGCTACCACAGCAATGCCATAATGTGTGGCCAAGGAGGCTGCTTTCGGGGCTAATTCAGTCCCATGAGTGGATATCATGGCAGCAGTGATATATCCTGCAAGACAAAAAACAAAGTTGAGGAAGGGCTGCCAACAGCAGAACAGGCTCCCAGCCAAGTCTGGGGAGGAGACATCATGTGTTTTGTGCTGCTGCTGCCTCAGAAGGACTCTCTTAATCAGAGGAACAGGCCTGTCCACAGCAGCCTGACCAACGAGATTTGCAGCCAAGACCATTATGGCCACAGGTGGAGGAGCTGAATTTCCTAACTGTAGACAAAAAAGAAGTGGGCATGACATAGAATATGCAAATGATGAGCCTAGGGGGCTAATTTCCTCATAACTCCTCTAATGTCAGAGGGCATCAATATGCAAGAAAAAATTTATAATGCATATCAAAGGAGTGGCTACCAAAGCTCTACCGTGCGGTCAATAGTCTGTGAACCCTGTGGGCCCCTAGGTGCCACACCAGATCTGCCTATTTTGAGTGGAGGCTTTGGGCATCCTAGGAATATCTCAAATGTTGCTGGGTACATGTGTTTAGGAATCTGAATCACTCTCAAATTTTCTCTGAGAGTCTGCAACCAAAAATGGTAAAGTTACTACGTAAGAAGACAGTCTGAATCCACTCAGGAGCACATCCCACAGCTTGTCATACATCACTTTCTGAGAAGAATAGACTCCAGTGCTTTGCCACAATTTAAAAATAAATCATGAAAATGTAATGCAAGTACGATCCCTAGAAATTACATACAATGGAATCAAAAATCTTTTAATTCACAGTGAACATCACCTGATGCTAATTATATTCGTCATTCAGGAGCCTTCATTCTGGAACAAAGGAATATTATGAAACAAACTGAAAGGCATTTAATAATGGTCATCTGATAAGGAAATGCATTCTCCATGCCTTGCTCTTGCTGCACAAGGGCCAAAATCATCACCCCTTGTCAGTAATTGAAGGCAAGAGGTAGAACAAATAACCTTTTAGGTATGGGTGAAGAGAAAAATGTCCTAAAGTCACTGTCTGTGTCCTGAGGAGTTCCTGATCGAGTGTCTTCCACATGGCTTAGGTTCTTAGCCTGCCAGATAAGCCACGCTCCTACTCCATCAAGACCGAGAGTGGCATCTCACTGGGATAGATCACAGATCCCAGTGGCACAAGAGGAACATGTAAGGCCTGATCCATTAAAACTATTTCAACTCCTGAAAGAGCAGACATGCACTCTAACAAGCTGTTCCTAATCAGAAGATAGGGACAGCATGTAGTAGGAGAAGATCATTGTAGAGCCAGGAATGGCCCGTTTGCCTTTGCCGTGGGCAGATTGCATGATGCCCCACATATATTCCATATTTGTGTCACATGCCATGCATTGTTCAGAAAATAGTGGTCTACCTGCCGTGCAAACTGAGGCAGAGTCATCCTGTGTACTGGAGCTAGAGCACTGGCATGTGGTGCTGTGCAGTGGTCCAGAGCCAAGTTGGACCTGGTTCTCATTCAGAGCGCTGCTCAACATGTTTGTGCACTGTCCTCTGACAGCAGGTGAATCTCGCAGTCTCCCATCAGCATGCTCAGAGCATACCTACCACAGGAGCAGGTGCAGTGGGCACATCCCAACCTGCCATGTGATGACACAGAAACGGTTGGATAAAAGCTGTTCCTGGACCTCCGCTTCCCTGAGCCAGCTTGAACGGCAAGATGATTAGCCCCTTGCTTGAGGCAGGTGTCCAGGGGGACCTTGGGCATGTCACTTAATGTATCCTATCCATTTCAGCAGTCCTCTCATGAACAGACCAAGGATAGATTTTCTGCTCATAAATCTAATCTGGTGGTGTTGAGCACTCTGAGAGTCCTCCAGGACACTCCTTGCCCACAAAGAGATTAGAGATCCTGAAGTTTACCCTGGAGTCATGTATGTGTCTGTATATTTTTTCCTGGATGCAAGAAAACATTGAAGGCAATTCACGCTTAGACTTCCAATTGCCTTTGTGCTGCTTGCCTTTCTCCTCATACGCCGCCCCTCTCCCAGTAGCCTATAGAGAGTCTCATCATGACACCGTAGCCATCCCCAGCCTGCCAAGCTGTCTTTCCTGGAGTGCTGATTCTCAGCAAAGCTGCACTTGCAGTGCCAGCAACTTTCAACATCCACTTGGAAAAATCTCTCCAGTCTTATTATGACAAAGAGATGATGTCCCATGTGCTATATCTGCAGGATAGGAAATGGCTGTCCATTGGGAGAAAGATGGCATGGCCACATCTTTGTCAGTCTGTGCCACGGAGTGACATAACATGATTGCAATCGCGGTTACAACCCAGCGCAAGACAGAGCTGTAATTGCCAGTGGCACGGCTCCATTGAGCAGACTGCATTTGCACACCACTGTAGAGGCTGCAAGATCATGGACTGCTGCTGTAGCATATCACAGGTAATCTCACCATGCCACCTTGTTCACAAATTTATCATGCTTTAGCATAAAACTACCTAGTTCTTCTCCACGTCTTTCAGCAGGGAAGTGCTAACACAACTTCATTCCTCTAGGGGCTAGAAACCAGACTGATTTCCAGCCAAAATTTAGATGCTGGATTTGGAAGCTGTTGCAATGTTGGGAAAGGTCATGACTTTCCAACTGGGTACTACTTCTAAAGGCTTGGCCAAATGTTTGCTTAACTTTTGGGCATTTAAGAGAGTAAGCAATGCCACCTACTGGCACCAAAAAGGAAAACTCAACTACTCCAGTGGGTTGGTGAGATGGAAAGATCATAAAGAAGAAGGCTGTCAGTGTTCTTCAGATGGTCTTTTGCAGCTGAAAGCGAGGCGGAGGCAAACAGGAGCTTTTCCCCTCACAAGTGTTACTCGGTTAAGCTCAGTAGGAAACATTTAGCAGTTGAGTCACTTGCTTTCACCATTTGAGAATAAATAATGAGTAAAGTAGCAATGAGACCTGGTGTTGATGGGGAGCCTGCATGCCAAGGCAGCCCCCAAACTTCCCCAGAAGGTGGACATGCAATAATTAGGTGAAATTACACACTTGCCCAGCAACATTCGTGGATGAGTGCAAACTGGGCATAGGAGAAGCCTCTGAGGAAGGCAAGAATCTCGTACAGCTTCAGGGACAGAAGAATCAGGACTTCATTTCAGAAGGAGAAGTCATAAATGGAAATTTAAGGCTATGTCTCAAATACTGAATGGCTTGGTGGATGGGAAACTGAGTAATTCCACTCTCGTAATAACACAGATGCAGAGAGATTTGCAAATAATAGGCTTAGAACACATGAAGAGAAATAACAAAGCCTGTAACTAACCTACAGGATATTTTTGAGGCAACCACCACTGTTTGTGTTGGTTCTCCCATCCTGTGTCCAGCTGTCAGGTGCACTGAGGTAAGCACTTACACAAGAGTTAATGCATCAGTGGAGAACATTTCCAAGGTGTTGATTATTTCCCAGTCCTGCTCATTCTGAAGTCCAAGGAGCAGAGGATGCAAAAACCCAAGAGACCACTGCCAGGAGCCAAGCCAGCTGTGTCCTCTGGCAGGGCAAAGGAGGATGCCAGTACTGAAGAAGCCCTGGGAGGGCAGACTCCCTACTTTTCCCGCACCAGCGGCCATCCTGCTTTTCCATGACCCTGATCATTGGGGTCTACCCCTGTTTCCAGCTCTGACCATTTTGTCAGCCCCTGTTCTTGCAAGCACAAGTGGTGCCACAGACACCCCCCCCAGATCTAGTCCTGTGCCCCCAGCTGCACTGAAGAAGGACTTTCCCCCTAGTTTGCCAATGTTTCCTTTCCCCCTCCTCCTTCATGCCCATGGCATGGATAGTCAAGTTGTAGCAGGGATATAGACTAAGTCAGTATGTGAGCACAGGACAAGGATGGGTCCTGCATTCCTACCTCAGACTCACTGGCTGGGTGAAAGCACACAAATATTTGTCCCGTTTCTGATGCAAGAAAATGAGTGTCAGGTCTAGAAAAGGGTGTTCTCCTTTACCTATTTCCCATCCTCCAGGAGATGCTGCTCTCTGTCTCCTTAGGACATGATCATAAAGCAGGGCTTTCAGCGGGTCTGTTGAAACAGGGGATAAAGTGCTGCACAACCATAGCCTCTGTCTATGCCCCATGCTCAAACAGAGATAGGCAGCACCATGCAGTTTGCAAAGATCTGAGACAACTGGAGACACACTGGGAAAGGGGCTGAAGTGACCCCAGGGCTGTGACCAGACTGCTGCAGAGGTGACACACACAGCACAGCAGTGCCTGGACTCAGTGATTTAGAGGTCTTTTCCAACCCTAATGATCCTGTGACTCTATGCCAGCTTCCAAGTAGATGTGCCTGCATTAGTGCCTCTCAGTCAGAGGCTCATCAGCATTGGCCACAGCATGCCGGAATTCCTTACTTCCCAGAAGTCCTTTTGGGTGGCTGTCACCAGTGGGGTGACATTGTCAGAGCTGCTTAGAACATCCGGACTAAGGCAGCAGCCAGTGATGATGTACTACCACCACCAGGGTCTTTTTTCCAGAAGGTTTCCATATGGTGAGCACAGAGTTCACAGCCTGAAGGCAATGCTTATGAAACCTACAACCATAAACCTTTAAGGACTGCTCCATCTTTTGTGCTGGCTCCCCTGCCCCATACTCTCCTTGCCCCACTTCTGTGGCTTGGCCAATTGTACACAGCTAGAATAATCAGTAAAAGGGCTAGGTCCATGGAAAATCCTTCTTGTTGCATTTTGAACAGCCATACAGAAGATCAAGCCTTACGGCATCTTGCTAATGGTTGCTGGCATCCACACGTAACAGGAAAAAACCCTGAGGTGCTGCAAATAGCAAATTCAGAAACACATGCAGCAAAGTAAAGCACTGAGCTGTGACAACGAGGTAGTACCACGGAAGCAAAGCAGAGCAGCATGTGGTACATGAGACCCTAGCAGCTGCTGTCAGCCCTTGCAGCCAGTGTATCTGACTGGTGGTGTACATTCTGATCTCTTTCCTGAAAAATTAATGAGAGAATTAAAACATCAATAGTTCACAGATACCAGTTTTCTTCTTCCAGTACCCTGGTTGGATCCTGCCCTGTGTTTTCTCATAGTTTTTCTGCCTAATAGGAGAAATCGATACTTGAGCGGTGAAGTAAAAATGGCCCCAAGGAAAAACAGAGAAATACTGAGAGACCTCAGTGACTAAAAAGATAGAGCAAAATATGTGAGGTCACATCAGTTTACAGAGTGGAGTGTCTTCAAATTGTACTATAGTTACAATTTAATAAACTGAATGCTCAATCAAGTGCATAGAGATAGTTGGTTGTTGCTGAATTCCCTGTTCAGCTCTTGTTAATATTTTGTGATACTAGACCCTGCACAAGTTAATAAATTAGAAGATATTACAATTAATTGCTGTTTAAATGGCTGAGATTGAAGATGTCTCTGTAGAAGCATTCACCTTCTCTCCTGTCACCTGTTCCTGAAATAATTAGTTGCAAAGGAAAAAAAAATTAACAAGCAAAGCAAAAAACATAAAATCTGAAAGAGTACAAGTCACAGCTTTGCTAAGACCGTTTTATTTTCACACCAGCTTCAGTTCAAATTCATTCAGGCACAGGCTAAAATTACATTGAAGCCAAAGGAGTTGAAGTCATCCAGAATCAGCAGCCGGAATCATTGTAATAAAATAATTTATCCATGACAGAAAGTGGATTTAGGCAGTGGTTTAGAAGAGATGGATTCATTTTCCCTCTCTGCCATATTATTTCCTGCATGGGCTAACACTCCTGGACATAATAGGATGTGTACCTCATAGCCTAGTTGTTCTAATGCTACTTCAAGTCATTGGTGGTGCAAGATGAACCATGCCTAAATGTACTGCTTCTCTTCAGGTCCAGTAACACCTCTCCAGGAGATGGACTGGGCATCTGACTGCAGTAATGTCTAAACTTAAACTAAATCCATATCATAAAGAGAGTGCAGGTTAGCAGGCTGTTTGCATACTGCCAGGATAATATAGTATGGTACTAGAGAAAACACAGACTAAGACCCTCATGAGCAATGGAGACAGCATGACATCAGAGGAAGTACAGAAAACCTTCCTGGATGCAGAGGGAAGAGGAGCAGAAGGATCCCCCTTTTCCTTGCCCACATGGCAACGTGGCAGAGCTGTGGCTCACCTGAGCTGCAGCAGAGCCCTCCACTCAGCATCACCATCCAGGCCCTGGGTGATGTACCTTACACACACCCGTGTCCAGAGATGGCACTGACTCTCCACAGCATTTAGGCACAAGCTCCTCACATTTAAACAACTGTCTCCTTCATGATAGCATGTTGTGGGTAACCCAAAATGTTATTGTATTCCATATCTATCTCTGCCCAAAAATATTTAGTCTCTCTAAGACCCTGCAGCCAGGAAATGGAACTGGTGGAACTGGGTGGGGGCAGGGGGCTGGTACTGATGCCTTAAGAGGCCTCCTAGAAACAGAGACTAGACAGAATAAGGGAATAAAGGTAGGTATTTATTTGAAGGGCCTTCAAGGTACACCCTGGGGAGCCAGAGGCTACTGCCAAGATGGACCCCAAGATGGACGACAGGCCACGAGTTCTTCACACTTTTATAGGTTTGGTCCATTTGCGTATCAGGGTTAATTCTCCAATTAAAGCTTCAGTTTAATGATGTAATTGCCCTTGCTTGCCCCGCTTAGAGGCTCTTTGGTTTATACTTTCTGGGCCTAGGACAGTCTGTGTGTGTCCTTGAAGAGCAGGCCCGGAGAGGCTTTGTTATGTCTACCTAGCACGAGAGAGCAGAAATTAACAGGCTACAAGAAACTTCAGAGTTACACATTAAGCAGTACAGAATTTGAAAAACATAAAAGTTAAAACCTAAGGCATCAGTACTGTGGGTGCTTTTAAAGTCTGCTCAGGCAGGAAGCTTGGCTTCTTGTGCCACGTGATGTTTGCTTTTTCACTTATATTTACTCATATTCATTCCTTATTGGTGAAAAGGGATTGGATGAACCTGTTAATGGAGGCAGCTCATTTGAGAGTGTTCTCCTTTAAATTGTCTAAAACCAAGACGTAACATTATGAGCATGAAAACTCAGGCTATTCCCGCACTATTACCTCTGCCCAGCTGTTGTGCTCAACAATCTACCAATCTCGTTCACCTGTGAGGCTTGCCAATGTACTGCCTTGTGGCGCTGAAGTTTACGGATGTGTTGAGCTGCTGACAGAATGAGCACAGCACCTACTGCATTTCAGGAACTCACGTATGATCTGGCAACACCTAATTAATTCCAGGAGGGAGATGGCATCAGCTGCAAGCTATCAAGTATGCATCGCCCACGGAGAGACTAAAAATCATGCATGTAGAGACCAAAAATCATGTGTGTAGAGACCTCTCCAGACAAAATTGATTGCTTCTCATCCACCCTTTATGAACAGCCAAGCATGGGCTCACACTGATTGCTTCACCGCCATGTATTTTTCCTGAATTTGGGAAACAATTTCAGTTATGATGCAAGAACAAGATCTGCATACCTCAGTTCTTTGGAAAAAACAAGGAATAATTAGTTCAACACAGTGCCCGCAGAAATAATATCACCCACATATTTTCACTGCTGAGGGCAAGAAGAAGCTCAGGGTCATCCATCTGGAGCAAATTCACCCAGAGACCACCGTGGAGCCCAGAAAAAAATGCAGTATTCTGCTCTGGCTATCAGCACCACCTATTAAGAGCAGTTTTTTTGCCTCTGCAAAGTCTCTGCAGAGAGGCAAGGGGCAGGACAAGAATTACGTCTCTGCACCCCATGTGAAGGACACCAAAGGTGTAATAACTGTGTCTGAGAACACTGTCCTTTAATGCCCGTGAGTAGGAACATCGAGAAAACTAGAATGGGCATTTGAGGCTAAAATCAAAGCAGATGCCTAGTGCTGAGAAATGGTGAGAGCTCAATTAGCTCTTCAAGAAATAACTAAATAGGTCATGACTGCAGTGCAAAAGCACCTCTGCAGAACAGAAAATTCTGGATCCTGACAGGCTGTTTAATCAAGCAGAGAAAGGTACAGTGGGAACCAATGGCTGGAAATGGAAGTCAGATATTTACAATGGGTTTAGAAATATTTATAAAATTAAGGAGAAATTAACCATTTGTGGGAGGTAACAAGGGCAGCACATTTAGACCCCTTCTGGGAGAGCAAAGCTTGCTTGGCTTATCCATGCACATGGATACTGGCATGCACACTATTGAGGCAATGCAGGCAATGCAGTGCAAGTCTAAATAGTATCACAGCACCTCCATTGCACCTTCCTCACCTTTGATTTCCTTCACATTATACACCACAGGAAGTGAGTGAGGATGGACTGTTCAGTAGCACCATTACCAGCAAGCTTCTGTTTAGACATTACAGTCCACTGGAGCACTTTTCAGTTACAGCATGCCATCTTCCTTAGGGGAATTTTTTGGTTTCTCTTCTCTCCTCCTTTTTTAAAAGGCTAGAACACCTCCTGGAGCCCTGGAATCTTACTCATGTTTTTTTTCCTCATGGCTCTTGCTATGCTTTCCAAACTTCTACTCTTCGGAGAGCAAAGCTTCATTCCCAGTTCAGCCCTAACAAGTGAGAGAAGGACACCTTCAGCTAATTTACATCTAAGTGAGCATTTGTCAGAGTAAAGAATAAAGGTCTTACTGTGCAAAATGGTTCCTGTGGCAGCACTAATCAATAGTTGTTTGATGGATTGCCTGCCAGGAGTCTTTCAGGCACATCATTTCAGCTGCTAGACTTTCTGCTTGCTCACTGCTTAACAAAATAAATAGACATGAATCATGGTATTTAACATAAAGCTCCAACTCAGAATCAAAGCTGCTTAAAATGCACAGTGGTTTGCCCCACTCCATCCTTCCTTTCCCTTTGCTCACAAACAATGTTAAGTCCCAGCTTTTCTGGAACAGGCACAAAGCTTGAATGATAACCTCTTCACTAAGGACTGCCTTTTCTTCTGCAATCAGTGATTGCATTCCCAATACAGCATTCCTTTCTTCATTGCCTTCTGAACCAGGAGACATTTGGAGAGAAAAGAATGGAGATGTATGTCTGTGTGGCTGATGGGAGGCTGGTATTTCACATATGGCTTTCTTAGCTGCTGTGATGCAACGGCACAAACTGTTCCCTCTGCTCCTGCACCCCCTGTGCTACAAATCTGTGTGAAAGCTCCCACCACTGAACTGTCCCCACGTGCAACTGCATCAGATTTGAAAATATAAGAAGCAACAAGGAGCCGGGTTTTTCAGAAGCAATTGGCTTCTCAATAATGAATAAGTGTTTGGCTCCCCAGAAATTCCCATTTCTATTCGTAAACATAGTTTGTTGCAGATTTTTCTTAATCTTTTAAATGGATAACGCTTTTCTTGAAACCCTGTACGCCTACAGCCCACTAATAGCCTCAGAAAGGGTGAATAATCATAGCATCAACTTTTTTTTTGGCCAAAGAGCAACATCCAGATCCATCTAGCAAGTTCTGCCCCCTCTTTTATCTTGCCAACCCCATCAACACCCTGTGGCACAACTTGGTCAGGTGGGAAGCTTGAAGTGATGCAGGATGCATATCCAGGCTCTGAGTAATGACTCATGTCTTGCTGGCACCAACACCAGCAAAAGACTTCCAGGCCAAGGCTTGGAGGAAAGGATGGAGGTGCCTGTGTTTCTCTCATCTACCTCCTGCTTGACCTTGCCCCTGCACTCTTTGTAAGCCTCCCCTCCTGCTCCCTCATCCTGTGACAGCCAGGAAAACTTGTCATGCTCCTCTGATCTAGATTTCTTCACAGCACTGAGTTTTGATTCTTGCCCACTTCTTGGTGCTTGAGCCCATTCTGCCTTTCAAGCCCTTTCGTGGCAGATTTCCCTTGCCACTCTCCCAGAGCACCACCATCCCTTGGACTGTGACCAGGGTTTTTGTATTCTGGCAGGACATTTTGAGCTCTGCTCTGGCACATCTAAGGGGCCTTTTCCTCTCCCTCCCCACAGGCATCCATGGCTGCAGTCACCAATCCCTCTTCCCTGCCATGCCAAACAGGCCCATGCAGCCAAGCAGAAGGTGAGGTGAGCTGCCTCTGGGGAGCATTGGTCACTACTGCTCTGATCCTTCTGACTCCTCCAGCAGCACCGACAGAGCAGCACAGGCAAGTGCCAGGCAGGGTGCTCATTCTGTGAATGCTACAGATCACACAGGCTCCTCCCTGCCTGGCAGCTGAGCATGGGGAAGATTTCCCAGCCCTATGCAGCTCAGGGCAGCCAAAAGGGTGCCACTAGTGCGGGAGCTAACAGGAAGAAATTTGGGGGCTGAATGCTGGAGCATCAACAAGGATGTATCCCAATAACCTGGGCTCAGATGAGAGCAGATGTCTGAGCAAGAGAGCATTGCAGCTGTGCACCCACAGAGAGAGTCCAGGTAGCTGGGAAATCCACAGGAGAGTGACGAAGAGTTTGGTAGGAAAGAGGTGCTGCACTCTGTTGCAGCTCAGGGTTTTGGAGCAGAGCGCTACACGCTGGCATGCTGTGGGGCAGCAGAAGCACGACCTGGATGTTCCTGGGGACATGCTTAGTGCTGGGGGCAATGTTGTTTTGGAAAGTCATAGGGGAAATCTGACTTGGAAAAGTTGATGGGTTACAGAAACAGCTCAAGTCCACAAAGGGGCAAGAGGCACTTTCAGCTTGAAAGCTCTTCCTCTGCAACCACACTTCACCATCCTCCACTTACAAGGGAGGCAGTCCAGGGATGCACATGGAAAGCCAGTAAGAGCATAGCACTGGGAGATATCAAAACTACGCATTTTCATCCTGCTGGATGGAGTTCTTGTCTTATTTTTGACAGTGCTACAAATACTTTATGGCTACATGGTGCATGAAGAGCACAGCAAGCATGGCACCTCTTTTTCAAGCAAAAAGCAGTTTAACTAGGCACAAGATGCATCCCTTGAGATATTTCCAAGCTTTCCAAGCTCAAATGTGTGGGAACTACAGGGTGGTATTTTCTGGAGCAGCCTTTGCGAAAGCTGGGACGGCACTAAAGCACACAGCACAGTCAGTCAGCTAATGTGTTGTCATCACGCGATGACAGATAAGTGCCAGTAATAACAACTCCATCCAGTGCTTTGCAGGCTGAGCAGTGCTGGCTCTATCACATTATCAACAAGGTCATTCCTAGCCATAGTATCAGGGATAATTTTTATTTGCATCACCCAAGGAAAAATCTTGCATTAAAAACACTTTGCTATAGTTTTGGAAAATCCTTCAGTTTCCAGTATCCTTGTCCCTCTTCCTCAGCTTAGTTGTCATCTGACGTATCCACGTTTAATAATTTCTGCATTAGCAAATTCTTTTAAATTATACATAAAGAATTCAAAAACAAACAGAGAAGAACTTGAATATTTCATGTTAAAACTAAATGCTTTATGATTGCTTATAGAGTGAAATTAATAAGGAGACTGTGCCAATGCTGTATAATTTACACTGTGCTTAAGTAGAAAAATAGAAAGGCTCTAGGGCTTAGCTTTGTTTGAAGCTGTGCTTTCCTTTTCTTACCTGGCAGGATGGAAATGCTAGGGCAGAACTGCTAGGGCAGAGCTAACCTCCACCCTCAATCAAAACAGTTCCTATTTTTGTTTATTGTGAGTAAAACCAGCTTTAAGAACAGTTGACAGTAACAATCATCTGATCAGGGGCAAATAGCCACAGTGTGCCTGCTTCTTTGTCTTTGTTTTTCCCTCTTTCCTAACTATTTTGCCTGCTAATATTCATGCTCAGCAGCCAGTCAGTGCGCCCTGACCCTACTAAAATGTAACAGCAAGAAGTCCAGTAAACCTCTCACCCTTGAATTTCAGATTGGGCACAAATCTTTGGAACAAATCCACAGCCTGGAGGCATAGGAGGCCTACGCATTGCTTAGCATAGCAGAACTCCAGACTCAGATGATGACTGCAGCACAGGTGACCACAAATACATCTGTTCAGTTCTACTGCTTGGTCTGAAAATGGGGTTCTGCACTGAGCTAAGAGAGCTGCACATATGCTAGAGGTGTTTGAAGGAATTGCAGAGATTCAGCCAGTTGCTGAAAGTCTTGCCTGATGACAATTCATGATTAAACAAGCTGAGAGCAATAATAAAGGGTAAGACTAAGAAGGTATGATCTTCATAATGGTGTTGAAGTTGTCAGAGTACTGGAGGCAGCTAAAAAAAGGAGTGTGACAGAAAGTGATTCACTGCTTTTTCTGGAAGAGGGGAATTCACCTTCCAGATGTGCTCAGAAATTCCTGTGTGACCCAGTTACTTAGGCTTTATGTGCTTTGTTTTCCCTGTAGAGGACATAGGGACAATAGCTCGCGGAGAAGATACAACATGATGTGGTCAGTTGGAACAACAGTAAAAGCACCAAGGGGCACAGACAAGCAAGGAATTACATCCTCCAATGACACCAGTAATACCAGCAGGCAGAACAATAACAGTAAAATCCACAGCAGCATTACAACATTCAAGGTGAGACAGTGCAAGGACTGCAGAAACTCACCAGGCCTCAAGGCATACATGCTGAGGAAAAATGGAATAAAGTTGTACTTCAACAGAAGGTACCTGAATGGAAAAGGAGGGGCATGGGCTTTTCTTCTCCCTTCTCATTTTAGCGTCCTTTGGCAAAATCAGGGCTCCATGGCGTGGAATGAGAAACCTGGAAATCCCATTACATGGGGCTGGATTTGGTTTTCTTCATCTTTTAAAAGCCATTTAGATGAGAGACAGATTATAGCAAATGAACAGGGGAAGTTTTTGGGGTTTGGCACGCCACTGAATCTACAATTTTTTCCCCAAAATGCTCAATTTTCAGCTGATGAAAGCTAGTAGATATTCTCTGCCTTTAGCATCTGAGTGATCATTCCTTGAACTTGTGGGAGCTGGGGTCAGTTGCTCCCACTGTGATTTCAGCAGTCAGAATTTTTAAGTCAAACTCCTTAATGCTTGAATCAAGTGGATATTTAAACCCCTCAAATTCAAGGAATCAGCCATGGTGAGTCAGAGGGAAAAGACTGCTCCTTTGATTGATCACATTAGTGACTCAAAGCCAAGTACATGTTTGAACAAGCTAAACTGTCCCCAGGGCTCATAAAACACCATGCCAGGTGTTTTGCATTAAAGTTGTACCAGTCTCTGAAAGCCAAACAGTTTGCAAATCATAAGGATTAATACTTATTGGTATTAAATGTACACAGCCAAAGCCCCTGCCCTGAAGTATAGGCAGAACTGGCAGGCACACATGCAGCTCTGGCCCTGGTCTGCTCCTGGGGAAGCTGAGTGTGAAACCTCTCGGGCTCCTGGGCACAGAGGCAGATCACAGTGCAGCTGTGCTGGAGCAGACAGTTCCTACCAGGAGCACCAGACCCTTCTCTGTAATCATGAGAGGCTGAGCCCCAGACTGCACCGTTAGCACATACGAGCCCCTGCAGGACTTTTGCAGCTCCTAACGCTTGGCAAAAAGGCCCTGTCAGTCAGGCTGCACACTGAACTAAACATCAAGACATGTTTGATGAATCACAAGTGCAGCAAGAACCCAGAGGGCTGCAAAATACCTCCAGAGACTTGTTTGTGCCAGATTTCTTAAGAAGTTTGAATTAGCTAAAGATGTGAATCAAATTGCTGTGGAATTTAAAAAAGAGATTGAGCTTTTATGTCCCTATTTTGATAAGGGCATCATCTTGTCTTGCTCTGGAAGCTACATGGAGGCCATCCTGCCTCAATTGGGAGGTCCACAGCAGCGTTCAGTGCAGTGGAGCTCACCCATTTTAAAAGCAGAGTTACCTCCCTTGAGGTGTAGCTATCCAGTCAAACCCTTTGTGGTGACGTCAGACATGGGAGTGGGGCAACATTAACTCACAGCAGAGCTCAACCATTATGTTCATGCAAATTGTCTGTTGTGGCTCCAAAGGCTGAACAACTCATCTTACCTTCCTGACTGTGTATTGTTGAGCCCTAAGAGAAACGATGAGAAAAACAATGAGTGAGCAAGCAAGTCAGTGTAAGCCAAGGGTGCCCACCATGACAGGCAGACACATACCCTAGGAACAATGCAACAGTCCCCAGTCTTCACACACATGGCAGTGTAAATGCTACAGCTGTGAGATCTAAGCACCAGATTGATTAGAAATGTGATGTCTCAAAACCCCCAGCCCCAGTGCTTGTCAGCTGGATGGAGCCCAGTGCCCCAGGATGGAGAAGGGCAGAGCAGCTCACTGAAATAAAGCCATATTCCAAGTCATAGATGGAGCTCCCGAGAAGGCTGAAGCTGGACCAGAAGCACGTGTTTTACTGGCTGACTGGGTCCTTCACAGAACAAGTTTCCCATCTACATGCAGGACTTTCCTTTATGTTGTTGCAGCCCAGCATTTTGGTCTCTTGAGCACCTCCACTGCACTCAGAGGGTTATGTGCTCACCTGCAGGGGAACAAGCAGCTGCGATTATGTACCTTGAGCAGCTACCTCTGTGGCTTCACGCTTCTGCTCAGTTCCCAAAGTTGGATGTTCAGACCCCAAAATGGATCTAGTGAAGGATGGCCAGAAAACTAGCACGAAAGGAGTTTGGAGAGAAAAAGAAAGCAGCAGCAAAGGAGAACACAGCTCTCCAAGGTTTCAATGTACCAGCTCCCCATCATCTGCCTACATTTTGCCCACACACCGTTTAATCAGTGTGCCAGGGAGCCTGGCTCCCTGCCAGCGGGAATGCGGATTCTGACAATTTGTCCAAAGTGCAGTCAGAAATTGCAGCTAGAAGGAAAGAGCACAGCATTTTTTAATTCCGTGTGTGTATGTATACGGGCTTTTTTCCCCCCATGAAACAATTACAACCTCTAACTGCCGCCCACACTTCAGTTGCCTGAGAAACGCAGCGTGGGTACGGCTGTGGTAACAGGACTTGGGTTTTACACCGTTCTTGCTATCATTGGCTGGCTGCAAGGCCCCCACAAAACTGTCCCAGCAGCCAGACATGGAAAGTATTCCTGTCCCAGGCACAGACCACTGCAAATTCCTGTCAAGATGAGCAACTCTAGTGTCTTTATTACTCAGGTAATTATGCTGCTAAGGGTATTGGCTCCATCCATCCCTATCTCAGTACTTCTACTTACAGGGTGCTCAGCACAGTTCAGCCCAGGATGGGATGGGATGGGATGGGATGGAACAGGAAGCAGAGCACACCAAAAGCTGGGTATCACACATGCCCTTCTGACTGGAGAGGAGCATTTTCCACACCCACCCTCACAGCAGCATCCCTGCCACCACCTTGATCGAAATAATTTCTTCTCAAAGGACAGGGCACATGTCTGTGCTGAAGACTGCACTCGCAACAAGGGTTCAGTGACACATGTCTTGGTTTACAAGTCCTGATTGGAATTACCCTGAAAAGAGGGAGTGTACTTTTTTTGGACGGTGAGGAAACATTTGGGCAGTGAGGAGAAGGTTGCGCAAGCTGACTAAAAATATTCACCTTCCAAAGAGTTGATGGAGCATGTCTACACTGTACTTCTGAGTGAGGTACAGCAGAAAGATGATTTCTGGCTGAACAAAAAACATTTTTTTGGAGAGGAAGAAAGCAAACCATACCCACCCACCTAAACCACTTACTTTGAACTATCTTAGTATAGTGATGATGGAAAACAGGCTTCAGCTTGGTTTTGAGTTTTCTTTCTGTCCTTTCTGCAAAGACACACCCCATCCAACAGACAGTGCACAACCCCAGGGATGCTGCTGTCTTCCAAGCTACCAGGTGCAGGAAGGAATATCTACCTTGGCCAACTCTGAGCAGTTTCCCCTGAAGGCCAGTGCACAGCATGCTGTCCTGACCCTATGGCAAGCCCTGGCAGTGTTCAAAATGCGTCTGCAAACAATGGGGAAATAAGAACTGTTCACCCAAAGAGCACTCTGCTAAAGGGAGGGGTTAGGAAACGTTCACAAGAGGCTGCTCCTTTCCTATTAATGGATGGTCGTTTCCAAGTGATAACTGAATCTGTGTACTGTTCAGTTGCTTCCCAAGCTTTTTCTTTACAGTCTTGTTCAGTTTTTGTCTTGTCTCTGGCTTTCAAACAAAGCCTCTCCCCTTGGGCAAAGCCTCCTTGCAATCTTTTTTTCCACAGAGTTTTCAGTTTTTGATGCTATATTCTGCTTCCTTCCGCAGACTTCTACCCATCTGTACATTTCCCCTACATTTTAAAACTGCACATCATAAAGGCCCTTCAATACCTTTGCACATGCAGACAGTGTTAGCTGAGAAAACAATGCTTGTGCACTATGAAAGTCCTTCCCTGAGATTTTAACTCACAGACCTCGCTTTCCCATGTCATTTTTATGCCATTTGCATTCTCAAGACTCATCCTATTTACCTTGTGGCTTGTGGTCACTGGCATAATTCAAATATTTACAAACATTCCTGCAAGCGTCCTTACAATGGTCAATGTGTTGTGGCTGAAGCAAGTTAAGACTAGGTAGGAAATGTTCTTTCCCCCAATGTAACTGTTACTTCAGAATGCAACTCCCTGCATTTAGATTGCAAGATCAAGATGTAAGTGCTATAACAAAATTACAGGCTTTAGTGATTAAGCAACATGCTGTTAAGGGACTGGTCAATCTATTAAGTAATCAATATACTGATTATCAAACAAACACACCACTGCTGCTAATCTGCAATTATGCTATTTTCCACCTTATTACACACAATTATAAAAGTGCTTATTTCACACCCTTAAATCTTAAGAGTCACATACATCAACTGTTCACTTACAAATCCATCACTTTACCTCTTTAGATGACGTATCATCACAGTGGAAATCTAATAATATCATAACAGCAACACATTTCCTCCCACATTTTCCAAGGCAAATAAGTTTACTTAGTCTTGATTCCTTCACCTGATCCCAATTTAGGTCCTTGTCTTTGCATCTTCTTGTGAAGAGCAGACCAGTGAAATGAAAACCCCCATCATTTATGTACTGATCTATCAAAAAACTAGCTGTAGAATGGGACCAGAGGAGATGTCCTAAGATGAACGTGACCATGACACAGCAAACCCAGCAAGGTGGCTAGCTGTTGTGCAGTAATTCATGTTTTCTAGGATGGCCCTTTTTCTGGGACAAACAGTTAGCACAGTGGCTGACGCAATTTCTTTTGAGAAATATCAATTTAGTAGCAAACGTGGAAAGAAACATGGAATGTGCAATGACCTGACAAATGAAAACTGGGGTTATCATCACATGATTCCTCTTCCAGCTCTATCTTAAAAGTGACTGGGTATTTCTGCCCCTACCTTACAGATTAGGAGGCCACTTCAGTACGTTAGTGCTCTGACGGGTAAGAACTTTATTCCCATTTCCAATCTAGAGATAACCATGACAATTTCAGACCAAACTGTGCATTACTTTGGGCTCTCTCTCTCATGCTACATTATTTATAAATACCCAAAGAGATGTGTAGCTGCCGTAGACTGTGGAGGTTTCTCCTGCATACACAAACTAGCCCTTTCAGTCTTCCTTGATAATTATATTCTGTACTTGAACTGAAAACGGACAACGAAGAGAATATAAATGCATCTGTCTTTCACTTTGCACCTGCTCTGTCATTTTGTTCTAGCTTATTGCATTGTGAGCAACGTGATGTGACTTATGATTCCAGGTAGAAAAATCACCAGAAAATGCTCAGCGTTGACTCTGTCAGCTAGGAAGAAAAAATAAGAAAAGATGTGGTGAGCAGTACTGACATTAACATTCAGACACAATTCAAACATTCATTTGGGCTTAGAGGAGGCATTTAATACATCTTTTTTAAATACTCCCATCCATCCTTACCAGCACTTCGTTTAGTCTTTTCATTAAAGACATATTAATCCAGAAGCATGCATTGGAATCAAAAATCCCAGGTGATTTGAAGCAACCAGGCTGGAACAACAATGAAAAAATCTGATAGCCCAAGGCATAGTGTGAAAAAACAAACAAACAAACACAGAACCACCTCAGGTGTGAAAGTCTTACCGTTCATCTAAAGGCAGCACACTGAGGAAGAATACAAAGAAACAATCACCTCAAGATAGTCAAACATTCACAGAAATCTTAGTAAGAAACGTCTTCCTTACTATTGTCTCCAAGCACAAGCTCCTAGCCCTGTTGTAAAGCTTGGGCATGCCTGCCTGTATTGGACACATTCTCTCCATTTGCCCCGTGTCTCACTCTCCACTTAGTGTACTGACTTCCCATGTTGAGCTTTGCCCAACCCAAGAACTGCAAGCACAAGGCTCTTTGTTGTACTGACTGGTTCTCCTTACTTTGGATAGCCTGTAGTTTCTTAACCACTCCCACCCTTGCCTTTCTGCACTCCATCATTTTCTTTAGTGTCTGACTCTTCTGCCTTTCATGGGTCCTTTCTTCCCATTCACCATGTCAGCAGCAACTCCCAACCTCAACAATTCTGACATCAGCTCCCAGTCATTTCTGAACAGCTGTTTGCTGCAGCGTCTTCTGGCCCACGTGCTGGTAAACCCATTTTTTTAAACCAGTTAATTATCTTCTTGCCGTCTCTTCACAGCAAGCAGTGGTAGCTCTGCAGGGTGCACACCCTGAAACAGCTGCAAGGGATGCCACCTCTTGTACAGCTGCAGAAGGAAGAGAGCTCCAGCTGCCCTCACACAGAACTAATGTGCACGCAGTGCCACTGGCTCCATGGGTTACCCCAACCGCAGGTCAGATCCAGACTGTAAGGCAGACAGTACATGTACGTACACAGCCCACGAAAACCTTGAACTGACGGCCAGGAGTCAGAAGCAGGACTGTCAGCTACTGTAAAGCCACCTTCATGTTCTTACTTGTAGAACAACTGTCAGGGTTCAAATAAAAAACATTCAGCTGCAGAACGTGAAATACATTTGGTTTATTTCTTTCTAAAGTTTGTACATATACATATATCATTATACATATGTGAGATCCTTCAGTAGGGTTGCTTGGGTTCAATGACATAAAAATTATTGGAAAGCTTGCAGGCTCGTTGTTGCCCGTAAGCAACATTTATTCCAACTTATAAAAACACAGAGGAACAGAGTTATAGTCAGGAACATGGACACAAGAGAGAAGTCTACTTTATATCTCACAGTTTCAATACATCAAAGGCAAATTATTTGTCTGTATACTGTAGGCTTACTTTATCAGCAATGATAAAATAGAGGAAAATATTTATATACAGTCACCTCAAGTGAAAAATAAAGCAATGTAAACTTAAATTCCAAAATATTATTTTAAATGATATAACAATATCCCCAAAAGTCCTTCTTCCAAGGGGAAGAGGACTGATTAAGTGCCTTCATTTATCAGGAAATGATCATTCTAGTACCAGATACATGAAGCAGAATAAGGGAGGGCATCCTGTGATACCTGTAGAAAAGAGTGACAACTCTGCTTCAGGAAAGCATCTCTGTGTAAGCAAGTGTATGTTTGAGTCCTTATGGACATCAGCAGCACATGGAAAAATCTCCCATGAACCAGGGCTTGACTTAAGTCAGCACAGCTCTGACTCCAACCACCCAGTATGCTTTTCTGGCCATGCGTATTCCCAGGGACAAAACAGGGTGTCCTGGTGGTAGGACAGCATCAAACCTGAGATGATGACCTCCCCAAGAGTCAGAACAGCAAGTTCCATGCTGCTGGAAAAGATTCAATGGCTACCACAGCAGACCAAGAAGTTACCACAAAGCAGTGAGACTGGGACTGTGTCTCTAGTATGTTACATGAAAAACACTCCAGCAATTCAGTGATGAGAGTAAACTGAATTCAGGGTTACCAGAAAGAAGGTTCCTACACATCACAAAAGCGATAGGAGACCACCCAGAGGAAAGGTCTTGCAAGGACTGCTGTCAAGCCCTGTAAGGTTAGTTGTGCACACAAGAGATGTATAAGGTGTACGCACCCGCATGTGCAAAATGTTCTTCTGCACTACCACTGCTGAGAATTATGCTTCCCATACGGCTACCAAGCAACACTGACTGAAAATTCAGTCCTCTTTCTCAGTCTAAGGGAAAACAACGTAGCAACAGCTCAGGTGGAGGGTAAATGACACTTCCTAACTGTGAATCTGAAACTGACCGTGCTCAACCACATTTTCCCATCACCATGCGGGCAGGAAAGCCAAGGGGAGAAGCCCAGTGCCTGAAAAAGGATTACAGGACTACAGCTTGCCCAAAGCAAGTTAACGGGGTGTTCACCTTCATTTCATTCTGAGCAGTTCACTTGTGTCTCAGATCTGCAAGACAATCACTCTGGCTGTGGTCCAGTGAAGTGCAAAGGCATAGTTTCACTGAAGTTGCTCAAGTGCTTCAAGCTAACTGCATGATAAAGAGCTTTATGACTCCAGGTAAGAATCACACATTCAGGCTTTGTTCTCTCTTTCCAAGAATAATGCAGATCATGCTACAGTTGCCCTGACAAGAGCGCAAGAGGAAAACCCACTGGGTTTCCCTATGTCTTTTTACTCAGACCAGCAACTTGTTAAAAGGTTGTCTAATGCTCCCAAGGGAAACCTCTGGGAGGCATACAAGATGCCCAAGAGAGATATTTCAGCCCTGCTGCTCTTTTCCCTGCTGATGAGCCACTCTTCAGGAAATTTGTATGTTGCAGAAAATAAAAACCCTCACTACTGCTGTACGGCTGTATCTGCAGGAGACATCACAGGCACCTGTCCTTCTTGGACACTTTGGACATGATGTCCCTTTGCTGAATTTTCACAGAGCAAGGTCAACATTTTCAGAAGTAAAGCTGTGTATTAGATCCCCAGAGCACGATTTTCAGAAGAAGTCAGCATGGATGCTCCTGGTACAGGCACCGGCTGATATAAACAGGGAGAAAGTCAGCCCAGTGTTAAGCTAGCAGAAAATCCCACCCACTAACTCTTGCTTAGACTCTCAAGTGTATGTCTTGCTTTCAACATGCAGAACAACAGGCAGCCCCTGGTGGACAACACATGAAGATCAAGGCAGCTCAGAGGATACCTTAAATCTGCAAAAGCTCTGATAGCTGTTTAACCTCACTTGAGAACAATCAGAACAACAAGCAACCTAACAATGTTTGCAGCTGCTGAAGTGCTTTGACCAAAATAAGCCTCAGAAAAGAACAGCAGGCTTTGCAATGCTGAGCCATAGAAGCCATACTATACTTATGAAATACATACACACATCTATAGGCATCACTTAAACATGTTCACCAAGTAATCTAAGCCTCAGAGTGTACCTCACACAGAGAAGTGACTTGAAAGTTTTTAAACAGCCAAAAAATCTGTCCTTTTAGCCAAATTATAATTCTAGAATCAAGTAAGAGGACACAGTTGTCATGAATATGTACAAATTTAAAAAAAAAACCCAACCACAACCCACCCCTGTTCTCATCCTACAGTCTTTCAGAACTTGACAGCTCCAAGCATGAGGTTTTTTGTCATAGTGTGAGTTAAGACTTATATTACCAATAGAGTTTGCCCTGTGTGGTGACACAGACTCAAGAGCATTGATATCCCTTTCCCCAGCAAGAGGCTAAGGGGAGATGGAGGATTTCATGTGACACAACTCTCCGTGGCAGCTTAGCTAGCTGCTCTGTCGCTATGCCATGATACTCACTTGGCCCAAGCTGAACCCTGGCCTCTTTAGACAAAATGTATCTTCTTGTGCTGGTCTCATTTAGGTGAGTTACAGACAGGACCACTGCTATAGAGTGGCTACATAAACAGTGGTTTATGTCAGAGAAAAATCCTGCCCTTTTGGACTGTAGCACTTTCAGTGCTTGCATTGCTAAGTGATGTACCTTTACTGGTCCAAATAAACCTCTGGCCTGTACCCCAGCTGGTTCCTGGCCCAGATTTAAAAGCTGATGCCATGGGAGGTCCCTCACTGTTTAAACATTTATAATTTTTATGGAATAATTAAGTGTTCAAAGGCAGGGAAGAGATAATGCTTTGGATTAGCCTAAATTTGCTCCTTCTGACCACAAGGGCAAAGTCAGGCCATGGGAAAGTTCCTGCTCGCAAAGGTAAAGGAAGGGCTCTAGTAAGTAACTAAAACACAACCTTAATGCAGCTAACAAAATGCATGAGCAAAGGACATTCTCTCAGGCAAGGCAGGCCCTGCCTCCTTTCAATGTTCAACTGGATGTTGCCATCAGCAGAGCAGATACTCCCAGATGGCATACAGACTTTTTCCAAGGACCTGTCCTCCTTGCTCTCATGTAAACCAGTCTCCTCACAAAAAGACTGTGGTACTCCTGGATGAGGGTGCTGCTGTCACAAGGAGGAAAAGCAGCAGGCGGTAGGGCCAGTTCCTCAAGCAGCACAGACTAGAGGGAAAAGGAAGCCAGTGTTTCTAACCATCCCCAGCACTGAGGGGAATGGTAGAACACACACAGTCTCCAGCAGGTGACCAGCCATGGAGGGTGGCACTGGCTTCTTCCTACAGCATCATCGTCCTGTGCACTGGTGCTCTGCTCAGGTGGTATCGTTTCTCTGAAGGCTGACAAAGCCTCTTCTTCCTGGAGCTCAGGTCCCCACAGTGAAGCAGCTCGCTATGCTACACCTATGCTGCTGGGAGAGCTCTGGGAGAGGAGAGGAGAGACCAGGCATACTGCTTCTATATGCACTAAAAATATCCTTTAAAAGGCACAAGCTGCCCACTAGCTCTTTCTGAGGCAGCTTCTATGGTTCATCCCTCTAGGCAGCCTAGATACCAGATGCTGAGAACACATGCTGGGGAGCAATGATTGTGCTCTGGAGAGAAATGTGGACTTCTTAACTGCCCCCTCAGAGCAGATGTGACATCCCAGAGCCTGGGGAGAGCAATATTGGAGAAAATTTAAACAAACAGCAAGCTGAAAGATTGCTTGACATAAGATGTGTATACTGCCTTTGCCCCTGCAGAAGCAGCCAGCATTTCCAACAACCTGGATACTAGAAGAGTAGGAATGTTGCAAGTGTCTGGTCTGGGTGTGGGAGGGGGAACTTTGCATCCCTGCAGCATACGACTAGAGGATCACGGCAGTCTAAAACTCGGTCTCACACCTCCCAGCTATAACCGTGGCTGGAAACACAGGCTACCGACAAGCAGAGTGAAAAAGCTGTTCACAGGGTTATCCATTCAACGCAGCACTGCTTCAGAGCAGGTTTTCTCAATGCAAGATGGGAGAGTCAAATTTTCTGGATTTTTGCAAGCATGGAAGGAAACAGACCTGTTATACAGAAGCAGCTGAGGTGCTAAGATGACAGACAAGAGCAGCTTGACAGAAAAGGAGGAGGAGCTGTCAGACTAACTGCAGTAAGACCAAAATTCATTTAGAAATGGAGAATGCAGACACAGTAAGCAGTATGCCATCTGCAGAGAAAAGCCTTTCCCACTTTCAAGGAGAACATTGCCATGCAATGCCTCCAAAAAGCCTAATGATAACCCTGTCATCTCTGACTTTCTCTGCTGCCATAATCACCTCCTCACTGAATGGCCTGCTCTAGTCAAGCAAGAACCTCATTTCCCCACTGGAGAAAAGCAAGAATTTTGGCTTTTTCAAGCCAGAAGAAGAACCAGCCTTGTTACCCAAAGGCATTGGAGCGGTGAAAAGTCACTGAACAATTCCAGTCTCTGGAGGTCTGCTAGGCCAAACTCCTCCTCAAATCAGGGCTGTGCTGAGCATTGCTCCCTAGGAGAGCCCCTTAATATTGACAGACTGCAACCTGGGAGCAGGCAGGATCAGAGGGAAAGTATTTTAGTGATGAGCTGTTACTAATCATTAGAAAGTTTCTGGTAACCATTTACAAGTGACTGGCTACAGATGAAAAACTCTCTGGGTCGGCAACACAGCTGAACAGCATTCCCGCACAACTATGCTGCATTAATCACTCTGCTGGCTGACTTATCTCTCTGCATCAATTAAAGACGCAACATAAATACTGGATTTAGAAGCTGTAGGCATGTTCACTGGTTCATACGTAATTTATCTGCAAGATGCACACAAACACACAGCCAGTCCAGGGAGTCTCTTTCGCAGCCTCTGATCAACAAAAACCACCTCAACCAGTTCCCTGCATCCTGCTGACTCATAGAGGAGAGTGTGGTTTTGGCTTCAGGAGAGTATCTCATCTGCTTTGGTTGGTGAGTGGGGAGAGGGGAAGGCAATTTTCCCCTTCTCCATCTCCAGCTCTCTGCTGTCAGGTGTAGATGAGTGAGGCCCTTTTCTGTCTCTCCTTCCTTAGCTGGGGATAGCAGATGGTTCAGCCCCTGCAGGGTGAGCAAGCCAGCAATGCTTCAGAGCAGGGTGGGTCCCTCTAGAACCACTGTCTGTGCCTTAGGAAAGGGGAAGCAAGGAGGTGTTGGCCCCAGTCCTGCTCCCCTCTTTGCATCCCCCCTCTCTACATGCAGGCAGAGGCTTTGCCTGAGCAATGATAGCACACTGGAGCAGGGAGGGTGACAGGGAAGGATGACACCTCCCTGCGTCACCAATGCAAAAGCTCTCTCATATGCACAAATGCTCATGGCAGCCAGCCAGTAACTCCTGCTTGCACTGACCACACCCAGAAAGCTGCAGGCTGCTCCAGCGATTTGCAGCTCAAGTCTCAGGCTGCAACCAGAGCTCCTGAGCCGCTGCGGTCAAGCACTGATTTCTCCTAAAGGCAAACGTTTCAGCAAAGAAGGGCAGGGTGCAGGGCAGCATACAAAGCTACCTGGCCAGACTCTCAATGGTGCTACTCAAGGAAATGCACCACTTAGACCTCCTGAGAACCTGCCCCACCCTTTATAGTATCATCAGGAGGAAAAAAGTCAAATTACAGTACTGATTGGTAGATGATCCTCTTCCCAAGGGAGAGGAGTCTTAGATTTTCACAACAAGATCACAAATTTTTTTTCATCTCCAAAGTGTGCACTTCTACATGGGTGCCTGGGATGCTTATCAATTGTAAAGTAACAGAGGAAAGTGGCATTAAATTAAAACTGGAGCAGAAACTATAAATTCTGGGTAAACTAATCTGCATGCCTCAGCAGTCCCAGCAAGAGTGCTCTAAGCTCAACAAACGTTTAATGACAAAAAAGGCAGTGAAAAACTGCATTTGATACGCCCAGATGAGACCTAAAAAAAATACCCTAATCTGTTTACAAGTATACATGGAAATAGATAATAAATAATGAAAAAAATTATCTTTTTTGCAGATCACTCTTTGATTTTTCCTATTGCTTCAAATCATCTTTTTTGCAATGACTTTGAAGAGGAATTACCCAGTTTCTGTGTCAAAGCTGGAAAATGCATTTAACAGGAGTAATTTCTTTTTGAGCTCAGCAATTTAACTGGAATTTTCAGCAACCAAAATATTTTAAAAGCCAGGGAAGAAGAAAGTTAAATGTCACCTCTTTGCCTTTTGAAGCACCGCACTCCATAACCACAAGAGGTTTGCCAAGCATGTTCTAGCCTGCCTTCAGAAAGATCATCTAGTCAACCCAAACCTGACAGCCAAGCAGGGCCATTTACAGATCTGCACTTTTTTTGGGTTTTGTTTCTGCTGCATGTATCCTACTGTTATATAAGACAGTGTACTGGTTCTGGTCAGGACAGGATTAAATTTTGCAGTAGCCAGGCAGGGGCATGGCTTGGACCTGAAGGTTATTCTATACCACCTCATGTCATTTTCCAGGAACAGGGAAGATGTCCCCTCTGGGTCGGGGTATTGGGAAGTGAGCGGTTGGGTATTGCTGGGCTCTGTGTGGTGAGCGTTCTCGTACACTCTGTTATTAATACTGTTGCTGTTACCATTCGTTTTCTTATCTCATTACTGTTTCCAGTAAATTGTTCATATCTCAGCCTGTGATCTTTGCCTTTTATGCCTCCAATTCTCCTCTCCAGCCCACTGCAAGGATGGGGAGGGGGAGGAGGGAGTGAGCAAGGACCATGTAGTTTGGACAGTCTCAGTGGGAACATTTAGTTGGGGAATACCACCACTGAATCATAAGAGACAGGTCAAGTTTTCTTCCCAAATGTGCATTCAGCATTCCCCAGTTGAATTTCTTCTCTCTGTTCTGCTTGTTCATCTTCAACCTCCAAAGCATGGCAAACAGCTGCAGGGATCTTTGTTTCCCCTCCATGAGCTGTTGATCTACCACTCTTAACTACTCCAAACAATCTCTCCCAATGAGCCCTAGCATGCATCTCTCTACACTGAGTCTCCCCACACAACAAGCTGCACCACATCACTTTGGCTCCAGCAGCAGAAGGCATCTCTCTTCTTCGGAAAGAGAACTAAATGTTAACTCCACCTAAGTAGGAATGCACAACTTCTAAAGCCCCAGCACTTGGAAGCGCTGCCAATTTCTGTTCAGTACTCTGCAGCTTTTAGCAACATTGCCAAGGTTAGGAGCCAACCTCCTGACTTTTAGCACAGAGCAGCCACTCTCAGTGGCAAATGCCAGATGGATGTGCATTCCAACACCACTCGTGAAACAGTCTCATCTGATTTTGCTGCCAGGTTGCAGCTGCAAAAATCAATTTGCTCCAAAACCCCACATCTGAGAGTGCAACATCTTTGTTACAGCCAATAGTCAGCACAACACCAGGAAAGCTGTTGCACGATGGTACTCGGTGGGGGAGGCAAGCCATGTGGTGCCTGTTAAGGGTCTTTTCTCTTTGATCATTCCCAGTTCTGCCCACTGGACTGGCAGCTCAATAAGCTAGATGAATTGACTTGGACCCTTGGGAAGCCTGACAGAATACACATCCACTCAGGTGGCAATTTTTTTGATGTGTGGCCCTTTGCCTATTTGGGCTGAAAACACCAGTGCATTTCTAAACAGTCCTTGCACTGATCTTGACATTTCTATATGCATTAAGAATTGCATTCATCAAGAAGACTATCCTGTGCCAGGCACAATAGAAAGAACAGCAAGAAACAATTTTCAACTGGTCCTCAACATTATCTCCCAAGGTGCTCTGTGGGAAAGGCCAGTTTGGTTGCACAACTCCATATAGGGAAAGGGTGACACAAAATGGGAGAGACCTGTCCAAGCTCACCCTGTGGGCCAGTATCAAAGCCGCGACTAAAACTCAGGTAACAGGTTAGGTAACAGGAGAGCCAGCACTCTCTGCAGAGCCATGACACTGCCCAGACAAGAGAGGCTGGGAAATTTATTTCTATGTCATCTTTCTGCTCTCTGTGCCTGAAAACTGCTGGCCACCCCAAGGGCCTATGGCACAAACAGGGGGCTTTCAGGTATGAAAAGATCTACCCACGGTGGTCTCTCCCTGTCCTATGTTCCCTTGGAAAGCCTGGCACAGGGTATGCAGGAACTGTGAGGAGGCACCAGCCTCTTCCACTTATATGTGAGCTAAAGAAGGAAAATGGAGAACTGAGGAGAATCCCTTTCTGAAGAAAAAAGGCAAAGTGCTTTGTCACTATGAGAGGAATTGAAAGCGGCTCTCTGTGCACACCAATAAGGAAACCCCTGGAAGGGGAAGCAACAGGACACAATATATCATAAGGCTCTATATAGCAGCTAAGTGAGAGCGTATAGTTAAAAACTACACAGAGGCCCCTTGTCTTTAATATATATAATTAATATATAATTATATAATGCTAATGGCTGACATCTACAGCAGCCTTCTCTGCAAATAAATGTGAAGCCCAGATAGCCATTCCAACTGGGTAATCCCTAATCTTCCTAACTGCAGAGACAGCATGGGTTTGGATGCCTTCCAGCCTATAAACTCAGAAGAAGGCTCTCTGCTTGGAAGGAAGCAAACAAATTATTCCAATGCCGTCATCCCAGCATTGCCAGAGGTTTCCAGGTTTCTTTCCTTTGCACTGGTGTGTCCAGGGTCAATGCAGTAACAATAAGCAACAGTGACTATTTACTGTACCACCTGCTGCTAAGTACCAGTATCAACATGCCCCACATTGTCAGGAAACTAGTGTTTCCAGCACCCTAGCCTCTACCAGCCTTCTGCAGCTGCATGTTTGCACAGCTTTTCTCACAGCTACAGCTCACATTCACAGCACTGCAGCACTTGTCCAGTTATTTTTCCCACCCACCACATAAATTAAAGTGACAAGTGACTTGAGAGATGAAAGCCACATGCCAATGGGAGGAGATAAATGGGGAAGAGACAGAATAAACGTCACAGCGCTCTACCCCTTCCCCAGCTCCTTCAGAAACAGAACAACACAAAGAAGTCCCGATGCTTCAATTGCTAAATGATAAATTAACAAAGCAAAGCAAAGCAGGAGCAAAGACATCTCCCACAATCTGCACAGAAACAGCAAAATATACAATAGAAAATGTCACTAACACCCCATTCAGGCAGATGCACTTATTTTTTGTGAATGACAGGTTATTAAATGAAAAAATTTTGACCACCGGTACTTTGCTGCATGGCTGTTCCCCTAGTTGTCATTTCCACCCTAAGTGACCTTCTGCTTAATGCTGGGTGTTTCTGGTCTGTAGTCCTTCCTCTCCGAGACGTTGCGTTTCACCTTGGCACTAACTGGAGACTCCTGATTCAAAGAAGGACTTGAGTGGGATTTCTTCAGTCCTGGCGCATCGTTCTCTCCTCCGCTCAGCAGCTCCTTCACCCCTTCTTTCAGTAGGCCAACATAAATCTCATAGCGATTTTTCTGGGAAATGAAAAGAAAGGCCCAAATCAGTCTGGGAGAAATTCTGCAAGAGCACTTGAGAGACCACCTGAGTAACTGAATGCTTTCTGCTGGCCTTGAAAGCCAGGAGCCCAATATGTATGCGAACAATGGCGCCTAATGTGGATATGAACAACAGTGGCTAATGTAAATTAAATAAAGAGGATTTCAGGCAGACTGAGTCCTGAGGTGCTGTGTAATTAGAGACACTCAGCTCTGCAGCACACAAATTCCAATGCTCTGCTGAGTGGTGGCTCCCGTTCCACGTAACACCACCAAACAAAAGGTTGCTACCTTAGTCATGCTGAGACCTAAGCTGTGCCCCCACATACTGAGATCCTACGTGCTCAGGCAGGCATGGAGATAACGTGCACTAAACTAAGGGACAACAAAAATCCTGCCCTGGTTGTCTACAGCTCTCCCGTGCAACCCTCCACTCCCACCAGCAGGTCCTGCTTTTCTTATCCACGGCAGAGAAACCAAAGCAGGGTCTAAGTTCAGACTGTACCAGCATGGCCACCACTAGGCCCTTGAGAGAATCTTCTAAAAGGCCAGACCTTGACAAAAAGGAGCAGATGAGAGGGCTATGACAGCAGCATGGCATGTTGCCCTGCTAGGTAACTCACAGGGAATGATGAAGGTTGCTGTCTGTCCAGACACTTTTATTTTTCAACTGGAAGAAGTTCCCTTTACTGTGGCCTATGCCCATTTGTTCTATTCCTTGTCTGCACTTCTCCCTCTCCAACAGGAAGATTTCACTGTTTGCTGCAATTTCATCATTCTCCAAGAAACAACTCGGCAAGGAAGAAAATTAGGGTATGGTAACAGAACATCCCTGCAGGGTCTCAAAAACAGATGTTGGGGCAGGAGGTCCTGAGAACAGAGCAATCCACTTCACAGGATTTATTTATTTATTAACCTGGCCCTGATATATCCACTAAGATATTGGTGTGCTCGGGGTCAGGGAAGGTGGATGTAAACATCCGTACTGATTGTTAATTTATATTTCAAAGTGGCAAAAGAGCAGACAAACTATTATGCTCCTGAAAGAGGAAAAAGTATTTAATTTTTTTTTCCATTTTCTAATAATATAATAAAGTTCTAGTAAAAACATTTATTTGAGGGCAGGAAGTCAAAAAGCTTGGTAATCGCTTCGAAGTGTGAAATTAAAGGGGGGAAAAAAAGAAGAGAACGTGACTGACTTTTGAGAGTCCTTTGAATAAACAAACCCTCATAGAGGAGAATCATAACAGAATCCACCTACAAATTAAATAAATAAGCCTTCCTGTGACTTCCATATTGGGAGCTGCAGCTCCACAATGTGAGAGACAAACACATGAAGCAGGTAAGATGTGTCATTTAATAAAAATGGAAATGGAGAAACAGCAAGAAGAACTCTGATGATGATGCACTGAGCTGATGGATGATTCATCACAAAATGAACCAGACACTTCTGCAAAAGGCCAGCCAGTGCTCTTAGCTTGGGAACAGCGTAATACCATAAAATGGAGAGGGGGACTTTACTGCCGTATGGATTTCTGCTTTATACTGGTCCAGTAAACACCACCAGAGTCTCAAGACTCGGCAATCAGAATGGAAATCTATGACCTACATGTGTGCAAATGGCCATTTTTCCCTGGCCCTTGTGGGCCCTTGACTTCTATTACAATGAATCAGTGCATTTCTACTTTGATGTCAAGCACAACAAGCTTGGTCTTTCAGTGACCTGACATTTGAGCTTAGGTAAAAGCTGGTGGGAATTTTGCCTTCAAAGAAATTAATTTGGAAATTTCTGTCAAGAAATAAAACCACGGAAGTTGAAACCATTCAAAAACTTCTGCAACATTATCTCTGAAGAATGAATGCACATAATAAAGAAGGATGAGGTAGCCACGCATCAGTATTCTGGCTTCACCTCTCAGCTGACAGCACTCAGAAGATCTTTCTCCAACTATAAATTTTCTGCAATGAGCAACACATTTTTTTGCAATCTGATGCAGTGCTTCCTCAGAGAGCAGGCAATGAGAACTGTTCCTTCCCTGGTGTGTACAAGCAAAAGACACCATCAAAAAGAAATGCTACTGGCTGCATACCTGAACAAGGACCTCCTGGTTCACCTCCCCTCCATCTCATTTGTCTTTCATCAGGAACAAGAATGAAGGGATCACCAGTGTGTGAACAGATAGGAATTGTAACAACCTACACAAAAGGAAAATGGCTTCTTCCTTCCTAATGATACTATGCTGCTACCTTAGGGACTCACAGGCTCTTTTGGTGTGTTTCTTGAGATGTATAAGCATGGCCCTTTGTACACAGACACCAGGTTTGGCCTGCAGTCTCAGTCTGAAAGAGACAGTTACAAAACCCTACCTCACCTGCCTGTTGCCTTTTTCATTTAACCCTGTGCAGCAAGCTCTCTCATCACCTCCATCCAACCCTGACAGGACACTGCTCTAAACGCAAGGTTTCCATTCACAAAGTTTCCATTCACAATTTCCATACAGCTCAACATTTAGGTTTGGTTTGGGTTTTCTTACTGCCTCACAGAATAATAGAATAAACTGAGTTGGAAGGGGCCCACAGGGATCATCCAGTCCAATTCCTGGCCCAGCACAGGACCATCCCCAAGAATCACACCGTGTGCCTGACAGCATTGTCCAAATGCTTCTTGAACTCTGTCAGGCTGGTGCTGTGACCACTTCCCTGGGGAACCTGTTCCAGTGTCCAACCACCCTCTCGGGGAAAAACCTTTTCCTAATACCCAGCCTAAACCTCCCCCGACACAACTTCAGGCCATTCCCATGAGTCATCACAGACAGATCAGTGCCTGCCCCTCCTCTTTTCCTCACAAGGAAGTTGTAGACTGCAATGAGGTCTCCCTTCAGTCTCCTCCAGGCTGAACAAACCAAGGGACCTCAGCTGCTCCTCATACAGCTTGCCCTTAAGGCCCTTCACCATCTTCACTGCCCTCCTTCAGAAGCTTTTGGGCTTTCTATCTTTCTTACACTGATGGGACCAAAACTGCCCCCAGCCCTCGAGGTGAGGCTGCCCCAGTGCACAGCAGAGCAGGACAATCCCATCCCTTGCCCTGCTGGTGATGCTGGGCCTGATGCCCTCCAGGACAGGGTTGGCCCTCCTGGCTGCCAGGGCACTGCTCACTCATATTCATCTTGCCCTTGACCAGGACACCTTGACCAGGTCCCTTTCCACAGCACTGCTCTCCATTGTCTCATTCCCAGGCTGTCCATATACCCCAGGATGCCCCATCCCAGATGCAGTATCCAGCACTTGCCCTCGTTAAACTTCATACAGGTGGTGATCTCCCAGCCTTGTCATTTGTCAAGGTCTCTCTGCTAGAGCTCCTTGCCTTCAAGGGAGTCAACAGCTTCTCCCAGTTCTGTGTCATCTGCAAACTTGCTTAGTATCCCTTCCAGTCCTGTGTCCAAGTCATTTATAAAGATCTTGAACAGCACAGGGCTAAGGACGGAGCCCTGTGGAATCCCACCAGTGACAGGTCACCTGTCTGATGTCACCCCATTCACTGTGACCCTTTGTGCCTGACCCCTGAGCCAGCTGCTCACCCACCACATGATGTGTTTATCCAGCTGAGTGCTGGACATTTTCTCCAGAAGGGTCCTGGGAGAGACAGCACTGAAAGCTTTATGAAATTAAAAAATATAGCATTAACTGGCTTCCATTGATCAGCTAAGTGGGTTACCCTGTCACAAAAGGAATCAGTTTGGACAAGCAGAACTTTCCTCTCATGAAGCTGTGCTGGCTGTGACAATGGCTGCAGTGTCCTCCAGGTGTTTTTCAATACCTCCCAGAATAATTTTCTCTGTAACTTCACCAGGCACTGAAGCGTAGTTTCCAGTGTCATCCTTCTTGTCCTTCTTGAAAGTTGGGAAAACACTAGGCAGTTTCCAGACAACTGGGATCTCTTCAGACTGTTCAAGTATCACTGAGAGAAGTTTTGCAATGACATCAGCCAGCTCTTTGAGGGTTCTTGGATGAACCCCATTAGGCCCCATATATTTGTAGGGATCCAGCTGGAGAGCTGATCCCACACAACTTCAAGGTTAACTGGGACCTGATCATTCTCGCAGCCATGGTCCTCCAGCTCAGGGCACTGAGATCCCCCTGGTCTGTCATCCATGTTGAAGACAGGCAAAGACTGCATTAAACACCTCTGCCTTGTCCATGTCCCTGTCTGTGAGATGACCATCCTCATCTTGTAACCACCTGATGGTATTTCTATACTGCCTGTTGCTATTAATATATTTTTAAAAACTCTTTTTCTTGTCCTCTGCACTTCTGGCCAGCTGCAACTCCAGCTGAGATTTGGCCACATGAATTTTCTTGCTACAGTGGTGAGCAGCATCTCTGTATTCCTCCCACGTTACTTGACCTTGCTTCCACTCACACCTTCCTTTTTTTGCCTTAGCTCCAGAAGAAGATCCCAGTTAGCCTTCTGCCTTGTCTGTTTGACTTCTAGCATTTTGGAATTGCCTCCTCTCATGGCCCTTGGAATGGTGTCTTGGTAGTTCAACATGGCCTGTGAAATCTGTGCTAAATGTGAAGGTAACACAGCATTGCACACCAGCACTTTGAATTACCATTTCTCCCACATAACTGAAGTTGTTGCCACAACGTGCCTGCTTAGATAAGCATTCCTGCAGAGCTGATCACTTATCTGAACTGCACAGCTCACACGCTGTTTGAGACTCTCACTAGTGAAGACGACACCTTTTGTTTCCTGGGCTACACTGATTTGTACTGAGGTACCTGAGGAATATCTCAAAAGATCACCATGATAAAATTGACAGGAAGCAGAAAAAAAACCCCACAACAGTCTACTCCCCCATCAATCTTCCTAAAAACATCTAATACTCCAGCCTACATTTCATCCTAACTCACCAAGCTTCTAAAAGTGATAGAAAATAAACTTTATGTCAAGAACCCAAAGCTAAGAAACTCCTTGATCTTCCAAGTTTTACAAGATCCCCTCCAGAGAGAAAGTGTGCGGCTTACTCTGTACATCTGAGTGCTCTGTTCAAAACTGACACTGTGCCATTGATCACAACCCTTTGATCTCGATTGTTCAGCCAAACCACCTCACTGCCAACCTCCTAATCCACTTCATCAGCTTGTCTACAAGGACATTAGAGGAGACAATGTCAGAATTCTCATCAAAGTGAAGAACAACCAACATCCACTGCTCTCCCCTCATCCATTACACCAAACATCTTCTCATAAAAGACTATCATGTTGCTCAGGTTATGATTCCTCCTTCATAAAGCCATGCTGATTGACTTTGCTATGGAAAAGTGAAACTCAATACAGTGGTTACAACCTTCTGCAAAAGCAAAAGTATGCAATGAGTTAAGTCCAGGAGTAAAAAGAGTCCCTCTAACAGAAACTGAGAGCACGGGGCCGAAGGCTTACTTCAGTTCTGGAGATTTTTGTTGTGCTGCCTCCAGCATCAGCTCTGGAGGTCTCATCTGTCTTATCTGCTCTTGCTCTTTTTCAGACTACATATTTTCCTTGCCAGGCAGTGCCTATTTAGAGTAGGATCCTTTCAGACCCAAGGCAACATTGACTCGCAGTCCAGGGGGAAAAAGCTCAAAGGTGTAGTCATAACAAATACCAGACATCTGCTGGGTTGCCGATTTGTTCCCACATAGTCCTACAATGTGGCAGACACCATTATGGATAAAAGCTGATATCAGATACTCAAAACAATCTCCTAATGCATCTGCCTAAGTTGCATCACTCACTTCTGTGATCTTTAATTCTACTCTTTTCCTTCTCATCCTGACACCCATCTGAGTGGTATACAACACAAATGGCTCTGATGAAGCAGGCATGCCTATGACAGTAATTTTAGCCTATCAGTTCCTTCAAAACCTACCAGTGGAAGACAATTACCATGATCTGCATTACTGCAGAATGCAATCGTTCTCTAGAGACTGAGGTTCCAATACACTAGGCAACACAGTTTTACAAAACGAGACAACTTCGTGCATGAAGATCTTACAGTCTCTTCAAATATACACCAGGAAGGACAGGGGTCTCGTTTCTATCCTCCATGTTACAGACTAGGAGCTAAATTCAAAGCTAAGGAAGTTCTCATCAGAAAGTAGAGCTACATCCCAGCTTCTGCGATTGCTGTGACTTTTCTGTCTAGTAAGAATACATTCTTTAGGGAAGTAAAGTGAAAAATGGAGAACTTCAAGACTGTACCCCAAATACAAGACCATCCACACCCAAGAAGTAAAAGTAATAATGTTTCCCATACATACCTCAAACTCCAGATAGTGATCCTTCAGTTTGTAATCATCTACTTCCTTGCCTTTGAGCTTCTTGTCAGGAGGATAGGAGCGATGTTCAGCAAGCTCAGTGGAAATCTGCTTCAGCTTAGCTTCATGGGACTTCAGCTGTTCATCCTTCAGAAACATATTAGGTACTTAAGTAACAGAATCTAAAATACCCAATAAGCAAAGAAAAATAGAGAGGTTCCTGTACAATAATACCTCATAGCTCTTTGTTCTTATACTGGTAAGGTCTGTTATCCCAGAGCTCTGTCACCAACAGCTCTCTCAAAGGCACTCAAAGTGGCCAAGCCTGCAGAAAAAACTCAGCAGCTAGCAGATGCCACTGGGAAGGAGAGCAAACCTGTCATCCCTCGCCTTGCTGTGAGCAACAGAAGCAGCTTGCTGCTGAGCATTACTGACAACATGACACTTTTGCTCTAATAAATTTTTTGGTAAATTAATTAAGATTGTTGTGTATGCAGACAAACCAAGGGCAGAATGAGGCAGGCAAAGACCCTGCCTCAGGTCTTTGCAATGTAAAAGGAGTTCCTTCCAGGATGGAAAAGACATGGAGTCAGTGCCCCTCCTTCTATTTCTGCACTGCCAAAAGATCTCTGGTGTGTGGTTTCTATTTGTTTAGAACAATACAGTGCATTCAGAAGAGGAAGGGCTGTCCAGTCCCCAAAAGCTATCTCATTTTAGCTTTTATCCCACTGTGCAATTGGAGAAAGTGAGGAGCTGCTACTCCCACTTTCTAGGCTATTTCCTTTATCATAATCCCAGGCCCACTCACTTCCTCCAGTCCATCTGTCAGCTAACCTTCCCTCATCTCAGAAGGTTTCCATCTCCTGCAGGATGGCCTTCTGTCCATTTTTAGGCTTGGATCTGAAATTACGTTTGAATTAGGTAAGTCCCAAGCAGACACATAATCATGCAGACATTGGTGAATTAGCCAAGAGGTAGTACCCAGGTCAGCTCCTGTGTAGGCACCTCGCTTAGGGGAGGGAACAGCTGCCAGTGTTGTCCCCCAGTGGTGTGGCTCTGAGTGCAGCCCACAGCTTCAAACCTAGCTCAGACAAGCCTGCACACTGCACTGAGTCACACTGGGGACTGAGCCTCTTGGCTCACTGAGCTGGAGATGTGGAAAACAGCAGAAAGGGGGAAAACTTCTACAGATGATGATAGCTAAGCCCCAGCTAATCTTGTGTTTCAACTCTTTTGCAGGAGAACTGAAGAAAGAAACGTGGGATAATTTGCCTCTGCCTAAACATGGTAGGGCTGAAACCACTTGCTACTGATTGCCATAAATTCTTGTTGCTGTTAGTTACTACCCTAGATATGCATGCTCCCTCATTAGTGCCCCATCATTCTTTACATTGTGCTGATTCCCTGGTCCCAGGGACATCCTGTGAGTTCTACAGCCTCATGACAGGAGGTCTTTGAACAGCTATTAATACAGCACTTGTCATTTCCAGGGCACCAGCTTTGAAGCTTTTCTATGTGCTGCGCATTCTCAGAAAAAAAGAAAAAACCAACACCCTAGTAGATCTTTTCTAGACTGGCTGTTCCTTTATATATAGCTTTGTCACATCCCTCTTTGGTTGGACTAACCAAGATCAGATACTGCTCTGCTTTTGAAAGAAAACCTGGTACAGTGATCTTGCACAACCCGTCATCATGTCCAACCTCTCTTCCTCACCCATGTTAGGTCCTCACTACACCCGGACTTCTGGCTGACCAGGAACAGAGCCTTTGAAGAAGTAGTGTCCATCATGATTTATCCCACAAAATCCTAAACAGCAACCACAGGGATTTGACAATTTATATTTTTTTTTGTCTGCCAAATGAGAAACAGCCTGCTGGCAGCTTTTCCACACTGACAGCTGAAAGCAGACATGTTTCTGCTTGCCTTTGAATTTATCTACTTTGAACACTTAACATTCTTCTGCCTGTCTAAAACAGCTTATCTTATTCCACTTTTTGTGTCTCTCCTTCTTCAAGATACAAACCACAGGGCTGTGATCTATCCTTTTCCTTCCCAGATTAAATGGAAACAATGAGACTAGGAAACAAAGTGCTAAATGGAACAATCACATAGAACAACAGTGAGTAAAAAAGCTTCCTTTGCTGACTGGGGGTAAATTATGGAAGCCCCATACTGTATTTTTAAAAAGGTATGCATAAGCAAAAGGTAAAACCACAAGGATGAGACAAGTTACTATTATTCTTTACATTATATGCTTTAAACTTTAACCCAGAACATAAGATGGTAAGTCGGTCACCACATCGTAAGAAGAAAGGCTACTGTCATGGAGAGAGAAAAAGCAGGGGCAACCTAAAAAAACCCACATCCTTAGAGAAACACAGATTTTGAGACAGTGGTTTCTAAGGATAGTTAGCTATCTATAGTAAGCTATGAAGATGGTAAAAAAAACCCCAACAAATGCATTTAAGAAGCAATCTAGCATGGGCAGATCACTTTAGAAGCTACAGGAGGATACTCATGAAGTATAACCTCTGTCACTCTGTCAACCTGATCAATGCCATCAGTATCATGTTCCTGCCAGTGCAGGAAGAATTCCAGGCAGGCACTGCATCTCCCAAAGTACCAAGAGCTATGGGCACAAGCATCTGACACAGCCAGTCTGGGACAAGCAGAAATATGTGAGTTTGTGCAAGAAGTAGTAGAGCTGTGAAACTCCCTGCCACGGGATGCTAAAAGCTTGTGTGATCACAAGGGAGACCAAAGACATTCATATAAGACATAATTTATAAATATGTATTACACAGGAAATCCCTGAGCTGATAAATGGAGTCTGGAAAATCTAATGGGAGAAATATAATTGATGCTCGTCTGCTGCATCAGCTTTCACCTTTTATCAACTCAGTAAGCCCAAGACCAGGAGTATGTCTACTTCTTCTGAAATGAGTGGCTTTCATAAACACTCAAATTCAGAAAAACCCCATCAATCAGTATTTGAAATGTCCTTTGCAGGGCCATAAGCAGAAGAAAAAATTCTTTTTCTGGTAATATTTCCTTAAAAAATATAAACCAATTGTATTTGAGTCTGTTCGTTCTCTCCCCCCACTTCAAATCTTGCATGAGGAAATGAGCTGAGATTCACTGTGCAAGTCTTCTCCTCTCAGGACTGCTAGTGGCAACAGCTATAAAACAGTGACAAGGACCACCACCCAGTCTCCAGCCAGAAAGAGAAATCATCATCACGTACCCTCTATATAAAAATGTCTCACCTGAGATAGCTTTGTTGTGGTGGCTGGCAGGAGTGGGCGACTGAACTTCTTCTGAGAGCCAATTGCCGCTGGAAATGGTGGTGCAGAGAAGACAGCAGCCACACAGTTAATCTTGTTGATCCAGGTTTGCATTTCTTCTTGGCTCCTGGGGAAGAAACACGTATCAAGCACTTGTTGACTCAGCCTCTTCTACTTCTATCCACCCCTTCTACAGCACTTTAAAAGTGAGAATAACCAGAACTGGACAAGTCTTAGAGTCTGCTCCATCTTCCTGCCTATGTTTGCAAGCAGTTAATGCTAAGTAACTCAGTCACAGGCTGGCTTGTGGTTAGGTCCACACCTCACCCTAGCACACATCTCCTAATCCAATACCAATAACACAGGTGACAGAGACAGCCAATGCCCTGATTCAGGCATATGTCCTAAGGTCTCAGTAGTGCTGGATACCACAGATGTCTAGGAGGTTTCATATGGAGCTCAGTAGAAAAGAGCTCAGAAGCAAAAGGCAGGTCATCTGTTCTGTCTGGATATCACAGCATGAAAAACTTAATCAAATCATTCTTGTATTAAGTAGTAACTTTGTTTCTAACCACAGCATATCTTCTAGAAAGACCTGATGACATCAGGAGACAGACAATCCTTTGCTGCCTTTGGTCATTTGCTTCAATGATTAATCACCCTGACTGTTATAAGTTTGTGCCTTGTTTCCAAATTGAATTTTCTGGAGCTTCAGCTTCTAGCTGCTGCATCTTGTTATGCCTCTCTCAGCTAAATTAAAAAGCCTCTTAAAACCTGATGTTTCTTTCTCATGCACTACTGGTGCACTCTAATCACATCACTACTTAATCTTATTTCTGATCAAATAAACAGATTGAACCTTTTAAGCCTCTGCTTTAGCTTGTCCAGGCAGGAATTCACCCCTCCTTCACCACTGCTTTCTTTCCTCAATGAGTGGCATGAGAGCACTTACTGGGCTTGGAAAAGCAGGACTCTCCAATCTGCTGTTTTAAGCTTGAGGACATTGGGTTTCTTCTCATAGTCTGTTGCCTTGGATGCCAGCGCATGGTGCACACTAACCGCATTCTTCAGATCTTCCTCCGACAAAGCCTTTTCTGGCTTGTATTCATCCTGCAGGAGATAGCGGGGGGAAAATGACATTTTATTTCTGCATGTGATATTCCTTTTTCCTTAGCCTAGGGAAAAACCTTGTTCCACAGTTCAGAAATAGTAATAAAGTATATGAACGGAGTGCAACCTAACTTGTGCACTTGCGGTTTCCACTACTTTTAACATGTTTCCCTTTCTCTTTCTTTCCCTGTTTTGATTGATTTCCAAGGGAGAGAAGCAGTTCCACTACCTGCTTGACAGGAAGAGATGTAAGAAGGAAGTATTTGACTATGACAACAGCTGTGGATTATTTGTCTTCATTTCAAGAATCTGTCATAATCAGCTCCCCACCTCCACTGCTCAGCTACTTGGGTTCTCAGCCTCTGCTGCCTGATTTTAATTTTTCTCAACCAACTACCTTTGTATGTGCTCCTAGGCAAGACCTCAGACACTGCAGAAGCCTCCTTACCAGTGTCCACAAAGGAAATTACAGCAAACTCCATTAAATCTCTCCGATGAGGGTCTACAAATGGCAAGCACAGCTCTGTCTGGGTTTCTGACACAGTAATAGTACCACCCCTAACACGAGATGACAAAAACAGGGAGTCAAGCTTCTCTTGTGTTGCAAGCATCAGCCTGGAAGCAGTCTTTGATCTCATGAGTGACAGAAGCTGGACAAGGGCATAATGTAGCCGTAAGTTCCATTCAGAGCCCACATGACTAAAATGGCTTGGGAAAGCTAGGAGCTTTTTGAAAGAACAGTGATTTGCCAGCAAGGCTGCATCCCTCTGTTTCTGAAGAGCAGGCCAAAGCAGTCTGTAATTGACTCCATTTCTCCCCCTTAGTGTATCACAGAAATCAGTCTCACCTGGAACACGTACCGACTGTGACAGCTGCAAAGCAGTGAAGTAACTCCCTGCAGGCATGATAACTATTGATCCCGCACTTGAACACAATTCACAAGATGAGGTTTAGCAGGAAACACAGTGCAGGACGCAGAGCATGTGTGGGGACAGCACTAGCTTCAACATCCAGGGAGGCACCCGCCTGAGAGAAGAGCTGGTTAACGTGCATGAATACGTTTACAGAACTTCTCTGGCAGCACACCAAACAGGATTGCAGCCAGAGGAATCTACACCGCTGCCAAAGGTATCTGAGCTTTTGGCCAGGCTGGGCTGGGGCTCTCCAGGTTGAGTTTCAGTGGGTGGGGGAGTCACCAGCAGCTACCCAGCAGTCCTGCCACACCACCACCTCCACCTGGAGCCAGGCAAAGGCACAACCCACCACAGGCCTGGCAGGCCCAGCAGAAAGGTAGAGCCTTACTGCACAGGTGACCAAAGGGCAGCCTTCAACCTAAAGATCTGCAACATAAGGGGTTTTCAAGGGCTGACAGTGACCGAAGCCAAATGTCGTTCCTCTCTCACCATTTGAGACTCAGGAAGATTTGGAGTGCATCTGTCTGTCTTTGAAGGATTTTGCCTATGCCCACTTAGGGCATCCTTTAAACTTTTTTCAAGGAAGTCTGGCACACCCCATCTTGAAGATGGAGGAGGCAAGGGCTCAGGTCAAGCCCCTTCCTTTAAGGGCTCACAAGCTGATTTACTTGGTGGTAGTTTCGGGGGAAATGACTGGCTCCATTGTCCATGAAGACTGGGAAAAACTCACAGCCAGGAAGAGAACAAAAACCTCAGGCCTCAGAAACATGATATTCTATCTTTCCTCGTATTAGTGCCTAGAGACAGTGTCAGCTATCACCTAGCTTGTTGCCTCCCTAGCTTCCTCTGTGAGTTGCATCCAATGTCCACATCCTGCTCTGATGTCTAAACCCGTTTCAGAAAAAGTCCACATTTGGGCAGTCCCAGAAGCAGTCCTGACTGAGAACCCCTTCTTTCCAACAGAAAGCATTCATGGTAATCCTTGCTAATCCCACCAGATCAGTTGGCTGCAATCTACCTTGACAGCTGGGGCTCTGCCAGCTTCTCCAAAGGCATTGATCAGCATACCGGAAATGTCTCCACGTAGTTTGCCAGCCTCAGAGAAAGCAGTAAGGACATGAATGTGCTGCCAAAATTCCTTCTCCAAGGCCTTCAACTCTTTTTGACTGGTAGGGAATGCTAGGGGAGTAGGAACATCCATTTTTGCCTAAGCCATCAAGGACAGCATGTGCTATGATGTGCTGGTGTCAGCACGCAAGTTGAGCTGAAACGGAAGGCAGTTCTCTAAAGTTAGACCTAGACAGTGGCAAGAAATATATATGGAGCCAGAAAGGAACTGTGACCTGTCTGTCAGCTAAAGGCTGATGTGAGTGCTGCACACAATGCAATGGCATGCTGAATTCATCTTTCTCAAACTCCTGGAGAATGACTCTCCCACACCCTGCTGACCCAGAGTCAGCACATTTCCAAATACGTTTTTGGTGAACCAGAGAATGACATTTGTCTTTTCTTATCAGTCAATGTACCACGGATGGATATCTCCACTCAGATGCATGTGACAGCTGCAAAATTCTCTTTCAGAAAGTCTCATCACCAAACACTTAACATCAGTCTTGCCTTTCTCTATTTTTTTTTTTTATTTTTAATAGAGGAAATTTGAGAAAATTTACATAAAAATACCCGAAGCCTGCAAGATTATAAAGTGCCACATCAAAGAGCAAAGATGTTGCAAACCTCACAGAAGAGTCCGAACAAGACACGAAGGTTCGTGTCCTGCACTGCTTGCCCAGAAGCAATTTCTAGCAAGGAAGCGAGGTCAGCCTTATGTCCTCTCCTTATAGCTTCTCTTGTGTATGCACATCACATCCCGTGTCATTCTAGTGAACAGACATTCTGTCAAGCTCCTACTTTGCAATTTCCTCTTGCTATGAACAGAGGGCAGGAAATTAACCTTGGCCTGAGGATGCCCAGAGACACAGCCAACATCCCAAACATGTCAAACTACTTATTTTATGTAATACTGTGCAGGCATGTTTAGTTGGCTAATTGTGAATGTTTCCACTGAGCCCCTCCGGTGCTCTCTGTGCTCACTAATTCAGAAACCATCTCTCTTAAATCGCTCATTTAAGAACAAAACAATATGCAGTACAGGAATTAGCACTGAAATAATTCCAATGGAGAAAAAAATGTGGTGAGGGAGACAAGACTACCCAGAAAAACTCCTCAGTAAATCTCAAGTGACCACCATTTACAAAACACTCTCATACATGGACTTTGACAGCAAAACAAGGAGAACAGGAATGCAAACAGAGTGACAGCAGAATTGGGATGACACTGCCCACTGGGGGAATCACAGCTGCTACAAACAATTAATATTTATATTACAGTAGTGTCTTGAGGGAATAGCTGAGTTACAGATGAACACAGAAAGCAATACTGCAGAGGTTTATACATGTGTTTGTGTGTAGAGAGAACCTGTACAGTGAGATTTTGCTCTATCCTGCTGAATAGCACTCAGTGCAATGAAACCACCACCACAGATGTCATCGCCACAGATATACAGAGAATGAGAGAAACAGGAAAAATGTGTGTGCATGTGAATGCACCCCGCCCTACAGCACTCCATAATCAGGAGAGAAGGTGAACTGAGACAAGGCAATCCTTTGACCAAGACTATTGCCAGAACCACGCACTTCTGCAAAGAAATCGAGCTGTTCTAAAATGCTTCAGTACTTCCTGATATTAGGATAATTTCAGTCCCTAATATATGACAGAAGGAAATAGCAGCTCAGCAACCTTTACAATAACTACTTGGCCTAGCTATGTACTTTTAAACTCTGGCACCTTCACTTTCTATATGATACTACATCCCTAACAGAGTAAAGTTTATTTGAGTGCTGAAGGAAAGCCCTGGTGGACCTTCTGAAGCTGAAGAGAAATCACAGGCTTTTTCACAGCTGCAGCATGTGGCTGAGCAGGGGCCAAAGACACCGTGGGGAGGCTCACAGCTGTCCCGTCACTCTTGGAATGAGTTACTTCCCACCACACCCTTTTGTCAACCTCCCACTGTACTAAAGCAAAAGCCTTGCTTGTCAGTGTGCTACAGTAAGATGGCTTCAAAGCAAATGGGAGAATGCAGTTTTGCAGAGTACTGCCCTGTAATCACTGAACTCAAGTGCTCTGACAAGTGCAAAATACACAAATAACAAACAAGTAAGAATAAGAACTCCAACAATGCATTTCATTCTGCAAAGATTCAGTCATATGTGAAATTACTCTCTGCTCTTGAAAGCATGGAGGGTAGGAAGGGGGAGGGCAGCATTCTGTAGAAAATTTGCAGGCTACATCAGCATCTCCACATTTTATTAAACAGAAAGCATTTAAAACTAATATGCCAGCAATATTCATAAAAATATTTAATAAAGGTGCTAAAATAGACAGTACCCTCAGTTCTTTCCCCTGAATATCAAATAAGAAATTAATTATTGTAGTACAAACAAGGAGCCTTCGTATTTCTCAGAGAACCATGCAGTCTTTTCAGGTGAACATTAAAGGTGACTTATTTCAGAAACTGAAGCAGATGAATCCACTTCAGTCAGAAAAGGGCAAGTACAAGCCTGCCATGAAGGCATTTTAGTAAAACCTGAACATCCTTCCAGGAAAAGGACTTGGGATTCAGCAGACTTAGTTCTAGGTTCTTGCACTGGCTCTGAGCATATCACATCCAACTTTCAGCCCAAATCTTCTATCCTGACTGCAGATTGTTTTGTCTGTTTCAGGATTTCAGCCCCCTCAAAAAGGTACTGCACCCTGAGTATTCACCTTGTAAACCTCATGCTATTTGATCTAAATCACTCTTTCTTCTCAAGAGACTATTCAGGTTGGCTCCAATGAAACCAACAACTTCAGAAAGCCACAGCAGGGGAGGAGGAAACAGCAGTATGTACTTGCACTCCTGACAGTTACAAAACAGAGTGGAAATGTAAAATGGCTTTCAAAGAAGCATACTTCTGCAATACAGGGCAGTCTGGACGAGCAGCATCTATTCCATGCATATTTCAAGTACATTGGAGGGCAAAAAGCCTTAACAACCTACTTAGCTGCTGCCATTTATTTGATTTTGACAGTTCTCACTCATATGTTGCATTTTATGTTCTAACAGTATAGTTAAAAATGTACTATAATATATTTAAGCTTGCAACAAAAGGCTTGAAGGGTTTCATCTGACATTTTTTTTTTAGACATCTTGCTGTCAGGAAGTGCATTTTGTTAGAAACCAATCTTTTCTGGCTTTGTGGAAAAAAAAAGTATCCTTTTATCCTTCAATTTTGCAAAGGAACAGAAGCTGCAGATTCCTACCAAGGCCAAGCTGTTGTTCAACTGTTTTGCAACTGGTCTTGCAGGCACTGCAGAAAAGCATACTATGGAAAGGTGGGAAAGGAGGACAACCTTACAGAAGGGGAAGTCATACGTATGAAATGCAAAGTTAAAAGCAGCCTAGAGGAATGTGAGGACGACACAGAGAGGTGACACTGTCTTTGCTGGTGAAGCTGGCTATTTTTTTCAGCCATGTGAGACAGCAATGGCACACACTGGAACTTACAGGGTGCACATGGATGGGGACAGTGGAACTGAACTAAAAATTGTGAAAAGGGAGAGGGTGTCAGTGAAAGGATTCATGCCTGAATGTGTGTATTAATAAGGTGGGGGGTAGGGAGATCAGCCATGCTGTGCACCAGAGGGAAAGGAGCCTGGAGGTGGGCTGAGAGAGTGGAGAGGATGCATGCTGCTTTATCCCTCTTTAATTAGTTTTCAAAAGACAGTGATTTCCCCTACCTTCTGCAAGTACAGGACCGTTCCCTTCAGCACAGCATAAAAGGTTTTCCAGCCTCGTTTTCCCCGGGGAGCTGGAAAGAAAACAAATGAAAACCCATTTAACTCAGATCCATTTTTACACTTCGTCTAGGCTACAGGAGAGCTACATTAGTCCTGTGTTAAACCTCCTTCGTACTATCTTTTTCAAAGGACAATGCAACTTAGCACAGTGCCTGCACATACCCGCTGTGAGAGAGAGTAATACAACAACCCTGATGACAGCCCTGAACTGGATCAGAAAGGAATAGCAGCAATGCAGAAAGCAGGCCACAGAGATCCAGCCTTTGTGCTTTTGCAGATAGGGAGACACTGCCCCTACACAACTACTTCTGAGCTCTGCACCATGGCACTTTTCAGAAAGAAACAGTCTTTCTACATGCCACAGCAGGCTGGCAGGCACTGCTCAAGACCAGTGGGATACTACTCAGAAAGCAGTGTCTTTCCAGAGCATCCTTCCCCTTTACCTCTGCTGCACACCCAAGCTGGCATTGAGAAAGGAGAAGGGTGCCAAACAAAATCGTATGAAAAATACCCAATCCCACAAGAAAGCTAAAGTCAGTTAGAGGTTGAAGAATGTAACAGAGACAACATATCTAGCCCATAAATTCCTAGAGACAAGCAGGAAGGGGGGCAGGGGGGGAGTAAATTCAGCATGAAGGCTGAAGGATCCAGTCTGAAATTCAGGTGTGACAGAGGCAGAGAATTAGGCATGGGCTGTATGGTCACAGTGCCAGAGACTAGAAGCCTGCATCTAAGCTCAGTCCCCACCAAGCACATGCCGCCGACCAGCACCCATATATGTATACCTCTGTCTCTATACTGAAATTAATAACCTGTGCCCAACTAAAGCATGACACTCAGAAAGGTAACCCGTTCTGATCTGAAGAAAGAAAGCCAAGACGAAGTGGTTACAAGTCCCTTGTCCCAGAGGTTAATCATTCTCATCTCATATAACAGGCCTTACTTCTAATCGGCATTTGTTCAGTCCAGCTTCCAGGCATTGGCTCCTGTTACACCCTTCTCCTCTAAGTGCCTAACTGCTTCAGCCCTCAGAACTAGGCTCCCGAGAAAATACAGATGAGCCTTCTAGCACATCACTTCATTAGAAATCCCACACAAGCTCATCTTTGCCCTGCAAAAACTCCATTAAGAAATGAAATATGAAAAGGTCTAACTAAATTAAAAAAGGAAAAAAAAAGTTTTGTTTTATTTGCGCCTGGAAAGCCAGAATGCAACTTTTTGGGAACTGCATGACAATAAGACAGACCTTTAAATTGTACAGGAAATTCTGAAAACATGGCCCGAATTACATTACTCATAAAAGAGTTATCCCCAAAATGCCAGTGTGCTGAATAATGAGCAATTCTGGTATTTATAATTAAAGAAATAATTTAATAAAGGCAACTAGATACAATTACTTATTAAGGCTGAATAAGATGATGTTTAATAAAGACGAATCTATTTAGAGTACCCTGTCATCACAAAGAATTAGGTCAGCTTGATTTTGACACCTCTATCTGGATCCAGTTGTCCAGCTATCAGCTTCCATCTTGAAAATACTGACCTCCAACTGTACCTTCTAAAATAGACTAGCAAAACATGTGCACACCAGACAGCTTAGCCCAGCTAGGAGAGACTGGCTGTTACTGGAAACCCATCATGAAGCCAGACTTTGTCTTTGGGATTTAGCCCAACAATGAGTAGGCAATCATCAACAATGATTGGGGAAAACGCGGATGCTCTGACTAACCTCAGCTTTTTCCAAGATCTGTAGACAACAAATGAAGGTATCCAAACAACAAAACAAACACAGGTGCATCAGAGGCCCTTGATAATTAGTGCATCACAAACAGAAGTAGGACAAGAAGTGAAGAAGATAATTAAAGTAAGAGACGCAGCAGGATTATTACAAGAAAGGGGCAGGGTGGAACTGCATAGTAAAAAGCAGGCTGGTGCCAGAAGCTGCTGCCCTTCATTGGATATGTGACCCAAGGCTGGGAAAGTAGGGAAGGGAACATCTTCCAAATAGAGGTAAAGAACAGCCTTTCTTTAAAGAAAGACCCAGAGGGGACAGGAGATTTGGAACGATCTGGTGTCACATAAGGAAAAGGAGAATTATCAAATTACTGCAGAACAGCTACTGTAATTCACTTGAAATTCTTTCCTATTCTGTAAACCACTATATTAATTTTCTTTTAGCACAAAAAAATTCACATTGCTTTGCTGTATCACATTACTTCTTATACTCATGCATTAGAGCTGCTGCAAATGGGACTGAGCATTGTAAATTCTGGCCTAACAGTGAGAGTGTGATAATCCAGCTGCTGTGTTGCCTGTTATTGCTGCTATTTCCCCTAATGAAGCAGCATTATTCGCCTTGAGAAGCACATGGGCTCATTGGTAAGTGGCATTGTGAAGACGTAACAAGAAAATAACACATTAGCATTGAAATATTACTCACTTTTCTTTCCATCCATATCTGCATGGATTTTCCGAGCCAGAAATCCAGTTTTATATACAGCAGCATTGGGGTCATGAGGGATGTCCAGGAATGGGTTATTTGAGTTGCCAATTCGACTGACAGCCTTTGTCTGGCTCCCATTATCCTTTTCATCCGTACCATCCGAGTGAGATTTTTTTTTCTCTTCTTCATCCCTTAAAAAGCAGTAAAAATCATGCATGAATGATGGACTGACCAGCAAAGTTTCATTTCAGCAATTTTTGAACACTCCTTGTCAAAACATACCTCCCTCTTTATAGGGGGCCATAATTAGGGAGAAACCTAGAAATATATCAAAATATAGACATATGATAGCAAAGCTTCAGTTCACCTACTTCACCAGCATAGGACATGGATTTTCAATAAAGACCAAGTTTCTATGACTGTCTCAAAAGATGAGACTTCAAAAAGTGTTCTGTGTCCTCCAACTTCATCTATTTTTAACTCCATGTATTTGAGTGCTAAAACAGGAAACATTTGCCTGCTGGGTTCTCCTGAAAAATGCCCAATTCCTTCATAAGGTCACATGTTGATGAAAATAATTAGAATACTACAGATCACTGTGGCTTACCCCTTAACTTAGTATATGAAACACAGACTCTATCTCTTTTTCTTTATTTTCCTCTGCAGACTGACATAAAAGTAGTAATTTAAAAATAAAAACTACACTAGGTGAATTATGTTATCTTTACTTTGGAAACAAAATGCTGCTCAAAATGTTACTTATTAGAGCAATGCATTCAACATAGCTCTTGGGGACAACAATGCAAGTTACAAGCACTGTCTGACTATTAAGTACCTTTTTGCTTTTCACAGGCAAAGGCTAAAAAGGACCAGGCAACCTAGAAAATAAAGGGTGTCCATCACAAAAGTAGGACAATGATTTTCAAAGAACAGGCCAGATTACAGAGCAGCCCTTCGTCCTTTGAAGTCCACATACGCTCCCATCCAGGTGACTAGGAAAGGTGTGTCAGGGAAGATGAAGGCTGTCATTGGAAAGTTGTGGTAGAAACACCTCCTGAGACCAGTGTCTGATTTAAACAAAAAAAAATTATCACTTAAGCATAATGATAACTAATATTGCCAACCTACTGGGGGTGGACCTCAAGTTGCTGCATCTCAGTGGACCCAGATGATTAGTAGAGAGAGCAAGCTCAGGTAGATGTTCCAAACACATGTATATGTTCAAAGGCATGTATTATGTGAGAATTAGCAAGGCATATGTCAATCCAGACGCTCCTTCAGGGATATACTCCAACCATGGCTGCTTATGGGAATGACCATTCAAAAAAATGTCCTCCAAGAACTGCAGGCTAGAGCAACAAATCTATGTTATCCTCAGTTCTGCTGAAAAAGAGGCTCATTATCACTCTCTACAGCTACCTGAAAGGAGATTGTAGCCAGGTGGGGGTTGCCCTTTTTTCCCAGGCAACCAGTGACAGGATGAGAGGACATAGCCTCAAGCTGTGCCAGGGAAGGTTCAGGTTGGACATCAGGAGAAATTTCTTCACTGAAGGGTGGTCAAGCATTGGAACAAACTTCCCAAGGAGACGGTGGAGTTACCATCCCTGTAGGTGTTCAAGAAACAAATGTTTGTGGCACTTAGTGCCATGGTCTAGTCAACAAGGTGATGTGCAGTCAAAGGTTCACTTGATGATCTTGGAGATCTTTTCCAAACTAGATGATTCCAAAAAAATGATTCTATGATTCTATGAAATGGTCTTCTGGGGAATAACTTAGTGTAAGGAGGTGAAAGAGTAAGAGACTGGTTTGACAACAAGGAAACCAAATCCAGAAACGTAGGGGCTGTATCAGTGAATTCTGTAGTACCAGGGAATGTTCCCAAGCATTTTACTTTCATCACCTCATATCAGTTATAGAGATATAGTCCTATCTTCATGATGTTGTCTTGCAAGGTCTCCTAATTAAGAGGAACAAAACTTTTACTTGAAGACCTGATTCCTGCAAAGAAGAGCAGTCCTTGCATCTTTCAGCCTATTGATGCGTGCTTTCCCACTCCACAGAAAGTTCTACAAAAATTTTTTATTGGTCAAAGCAATAAGGACTTCTTCAATTATGCTTTGGTTGAAGCTCTCTCCCAACTGAAAAAGCGTAGGTATTTCTGACAATTTTGTTTGTCCCCACCCTTCATGTGTCTACTATGCTCACTACCTGCTGGTAAGTCTGAACCACTGTGTGTCATGTGTTTCTCAGATATATGTCCATTCCAGAAGCAAATTCTCTCAACATCAGTCTGAGGCACTTAATCCAGACTAACATCTCTCAAAGGGCATAAGCACTCAGGCTGATTTGTCCCACAGAAATGCCTTCTGAATTCTGGGATTTCAGCCAAGGACACAGCAGATTTCTCCTTGTCAGCAGAGACCAACTGCAGTAAAAGGCTTAACATTTTTTTGGAATGAACTATCTCCTTTGGAGCTATGGGAGTGAGTTATTGTATACTGATCAACTGTCCTGTGGGAATATACCAGTGCCCTTAACCAAGCAGCCACAGTGGTGTGATGAGCAGTCCTGGGGAATCCTGGACACCTCTAAGTGGCACTGGGGGCAGTGGTCTTAAACTCAGCACCTCTAGGGCAGCGATTAAAACAGGAATTCCTCAAAAGGCATGGTGGACAAGGACAAAATAGCATCTGCTGTCATGACTGCTGGTAGCACTGAACAAACCTTTAATTGGTCTTTTGTTCTATCATGGAAATGGGACATCTTTGAGACGCAGAAGCTTCAGGCATTTCTGAGAGCCGAGTGCTCTGACAATATGCACGAGGGCAAGATGCACGAGTCACTCTGCAAGAGGCAACGAAGGGAGCCAGAGAGGCAAGAAGGACTCATTACAAACAAGAAGTGGATGAAAACCAGGGGATCTGGGACTCATTTACTCAAATGCTCCATGTTGCTTCAGTGGTCAAACATAAGAAGAAAGCAAGACAATTTGGACGAATGTCAAAGTAGCAAAAAAAGTTCAGGTGTTAGCCTTTCCTCAGGTATCTTCCAAAGCTGGCCGAATAGGTAGGTCCTGAATACTGTTTATCAGAAATTTAACAATTCGAGCTTACTTCTAGCAAGCCTTTAGAGGTACTTTTGCAAGAAAGAACTGCATAAAATTCAGTGGGCCTCTGAGTACATAAACCTGAAAACTGATCTTTGTTTCAAACCCTAAATTGCGGGGAATGTGACTACTTCCCCATCCTCAGATGGCTCTCACAGATCATCCATGTGCTGTAACATCCCCAGCACAAAGGCCTCCAGTGATGTGGGGCAAGAGTCAGTGGGTGAGGGTTCCTGTGCAGGTACGTTCAGAGTCATGGATGTAGTGTCACACAGGCATAGCTCAGGTCCTTTTAAAGGGCAGGACTACTACCTCTCCTTCCCATTTCATACAGAAAGCAGCATAATTCTTGTGCCTTTGGGGGAAAAAACCCACAACGGTTCCAAAACACCTTTCAGTAGTCAAACACCATCATGAGGGTTCAGTTAGGCTTGAAGTAGTCTTAAGAGATTTTCTGTCCCTGCTCAGTAGAGGAAGATCATTCCCTGCTCTGGGTCTGGAACCAATTCCTCTGGTGACCCCTCCCTGATGACTGAAAAGCATTGATAGCTGCAAAACATCTTTTATGTCCCATTTTTCCATCCACAGGAAATGGGAGTTACAGTGTTTCTGCTCTGCAGAGTCCTGGCGACAGGAAAAGGTTACCATCTGCAGGGTTTCTCCAAGACTCTGGTTATGGCGCGTCGTGTTTGCAAGGCTTCCCAAAACAAGGAGGTTCAGTTCCACCTCCCTAAGCCCGTCTCTTTGGAAAAGGACCTGCAGAGAGAGCAGTAACCAGCCCTCTGGCTGCCCATGAGAACCAGCACACCAAAGCCAGGATCTGCTTGTGCTATTACTTACAGCCACAACATTGAAACAACAATGTTTTCCTTCCCAAATACATGGTCACTGACAGCTAGAAAGAGTTTGCTTCTTAGACACATAGATGTGAAAAACATAAAAATCCCCATGTTGCCATTTTGGTGAAGAAAAGCATTTTTTGCCTCTCCCAAAAAGACCCTACACAAGGAAGTCCCATTTTTGTCTTCTGGGAGAAAAGCACCATCCCATTCTCTCAGTAACAAAATTACTGCTGTACATTCTATGGTCTGATTTGAGGCTCTGCCTTGGAAAATTTTGAAGTCACTAATCTAGAATGATGTGGTCAAACCCTTCCATTTTTAAAAGTCTGCTTTGTCTCTGCATTTGTTCAAAGAGCAAACTTATCTGACATAGCAGAAGGTTGGGCTCATCCATTTAAATACTGCAATTGAAAAAAAAATCAGGCTTCTAACATGCATCTGTGGAACCGATAGCATCTGTATTAGGAAATTGACTTGAGAGAAGTTTTGGCATCTTTCCCAGTGGGAGGAGGGAAGAAAAGAGAAGCAGGTTGAATACCACCTGAGCCCACTCTAAAACCAATCAAGAAGTTGCAAACAGGAAACATCCTATAACTTGGGAGATAAAAAGTTAATTATAATAGGGAGAGATTTCTCACTTTGACCTAGAAAAAGGTGAGCTTCAGCACAGATGTCTTTATAACTACTCTGATCTCAGCATCACAGTTTGATTTGGCAGCATCTCTTTCCCACCATCACTGTCTCAATGACCTGTTTTGTTTTGGCTGAAAGGAGATAATATTTCAGTGTAGCCCAGAAAAACAAAAAAAGAATATATCATGTCCATGTAAACTTCTCTGGAAAGAAAAGTGTATCCTTGACTAGTTAAAATCCAAGTGATTCTCCTGAAAACTACACTGTTCTGCTGAGAGGAGACTTTTGGGACACAACTGGCTCAAATGCAGTCATTTGGCTTTAGCCATTTTGTATGCAGTGCTTTGGGAGTTCATATTTTAATTCAAGATCACCTATTTTAAGATGATGATTTTTTTTATTCCTATTACCTTCAGCAGGAAACAGACATAGTATTACAAACAATGGAAAACAATAACAGTCACCACTACATTTCCATGTAGACATAATGCAAACAAAACATAGTTAGCTCTGGCACCTGTGTCATCAAATGGATTTTTCGTTTTCAGCTTAAAGCTGACAATGGTCAGTGTGAAAGCCAAAGAATGAGAAACACCTAAAAAACTTGAGATACAGTATTACAGACACCAGAACTGAAGGGATGTTAGGAGGCCAGCCAACATATTTCTTTGCCTCTATGGCTGGATCTACTCTTCCTAACCCATTCCAGACAGAATAACCAGTTCACAAAAACCTCCAATGAAAGCAATTCTCTAGTTTATCCAGGCAAACTTGTGTTCTGGTTTAAAAGGCTTATTGCTAGAAAACTTTTTTAAAGGTTGATTTCAAATTTCCCTTGTTTCCGATTTAAGTGAATCCATAATGGATGTGAAGAATAATTCACACCTTTGGGGTGTGCAGTGTGGAGTAGAAGTGTGCTTTCAGGATCCCACAGTTACCAGTTCAGGGTAAATTCCAGGTCAGATCTCTTTATTTTACAGATTATGGTATGTGATTCACTTTTAACTTCGTGGAGAACTTGAAACAGGCACTACTGCAGAAGAAGAGCTGTAATGCAATTCGCTCTTCAGAGCTGTACTCATGATTTCCCGTTCAAAAAGGATAAATGAATACTCCTACTGAAAGTCTCTGGAGAACATCTGCTGATTAAGGTGTCACTTCTTGTGATTACAAAATTGAAGTCAATGGTAGCCTTTTCTTTGCGTGGGCTTTGGATCAGACTATAATTCTACTGGAAATGTACTGCACACTGTTTAAGATGATAACGCACCTAGCTCACAACTAGTAAGATAAGGATTGGATAGCACTCTTTCCCCACCTTATGTTTCACCATTACCCTCTCCTGCCTTATGGTCTTACTGATAGCCTAAGTACATTATTCACTAAATAATGTACTTCCAAAGCAGCTCTTAAACCTTTGCTCAGCTCATGAGCATCTTAGATCCTCAGAGGACTCCTGGCTGGAGGGAAGGCATTCCTTCAACATGCCAGCACTGCAGGAGAGCTTATACTGGGGTTTGCAGTCCTATCTTCACGTTTGCCTTATGTTCACTTCTTACCCTGCCAAGCGCATCAGGGAAGCAAAGGAATAATATTTGGAAGGGAGACGGGATCTTCCTTGGTCCCATCAGAACAAAACTGACCATGTCTCCTGCCCATTCAGCTTTCTCTGCAGATCACAGCAGTAGAGCAAGAGAGTTATGTGCCTCCTCCCTCAAGCTTAGCCAGCCCCAGGGCTCCTTGGGATTATTTCTTTACACCAGCCACACATCTCTATAAAAATGAACAGAAACATCTTCACATTCCCTCTTCCAGCCAGTACTCTCAGCTCCAAAGGTACTGACTATGCCCAGAACGAGCTTTGTTTCTCATCATGGAAAGTAATTGTAACATCAGTCATAGCTACATGTCAGTCTCAGACTGGAACAGACAATTGACACCTCTGAGCATTCTCCTGTAAGGAGGTAGCTTTATATCCACCCAAAGTCTTATCTAAGAAAGAGTCTGAATTATCCCTCTTCCAGACTGCTTGGAATTTTCCTCCAAACAAAGGACATGGACTAGACTATGTAAATGCCAAAGCAGTTACCACCTATACAGGAGCAAGCTATCTCATAAATCACCTTGACTGAGGTTCATGGGAGCAGAGCCAGTCATGAGCCAGTTCCCACCTGGAGGCTGCCCAAGTGTATTAGACACGATATGGTCTCTTGGCAAGAGCTGGAGGAAAATTCTGACATCGAGAAAGTCACATAATGGATTCTGCTGATTCTAAAGTACCTGTGACAGTGTCTGGCAAACAGCTTTGGTGTGACATGTAAGATTCACACAGCGTGTTCCAGGTCCAAGACACAGTCTGCGAAAATGTGTCCCACTACAACTTTTAATGCTCATCAGAGATGGCATTTCTTGCTGACTCCCCTTAATAGCACACCTTCTTTACACACTCTGACATCACCTAACACATTTCTGAACTGGGACAGTAATTCCACTTGGAACCAGCAGCCCTTGGGAGGCTGCACACACTGACAAGAAATTTGTTTGCAGATCATGATCTTAAAACAATGAAGATCAAAAGCCACTGGGCCTGCAAGACCTGTGGCAGTTACTAGGACTTCTAGCACAAGAGGTGCATGAGCATGCATTCCAGACAAGTTGTTCCCAAGAAGGTGAGGTGTCAGATATGTAAATAAATGCAGGGAAATACACCTTTTTATAGCCAAAATACATAAAAGACATCGTTCTTCTATTTTATACCAAAATCCACTGTTCTGCAAGTGGCAAAATCAAAAGGAGACACTTCTACCCTTTCCTGACATAACTAGACCATATGAAACTTAAGCACAGAGAAATGTCAGTTTAACACAATCAGAAACTGAAGCTTTTTCTTGTCTGCAGCATTTCCACAGTTAACAAGTGTTAGCCTGTCAAAAGCAACTAAGGATTGGAGGGGGGGGATATCAGACTTTGTCCAATTTATCATCTTTCACATTAGATTGTTGTCAAGTTATCCATAGTTAATCAGGAGACAAACCAAGACAATAAACCAACAGCAGGAAACTCAATCCAAGATGTGCGTTTCTATTCAGCGGTTCTGACACAATGAACAGAAAGATAAAGGGAGAAGTCAACTTCTGTTTTATTTATACAGTCATAGAACAACAGAGGATTTAATTTCTCTCTTTTCAAGCTGAAGTTTCCAACTAAATGAAATGTCCTCTTTCCTTACAAATGCAGTTGGCTCGTATCATTAACGACTCCCCTAGCTGGAGAAACAGATGAGGCTGTATTGCCAGGTCATTCATTAGCAAAAAAAGCAAATTCATTATGTACACTGGCTATCTTCTACAGGCTTTGGAGCCCACACAGATGGTGACATAGGAGGTATAAACAGATTACTACACGGGTACTATTTTTGAACTCCTAATTTCTACACAGTAGAAGTATACTTACACTGCCCATTCCAGCTTCTCATTCTTGATTGAATTGTAGAGGGCCTGCAAAGGGAGAGAAACAAGATGGAATTATTGTTTGACCCCTCCTCCACATACATTAATATGCTGAGGAAAGATATCCAACTAAGATCAGCAAGCAAGCTGTCTCAAGAAAGTACCACATCTGCTAACAGCAATGTGAGAATCTTCAGCAGAAATTTCACCTAAGGAAAAAATACTGAATACATGTTTTGAGATTATAGTCATTTTCTCAAGCAAGTTTTTGGGGTTCGTGGTTTGTGCCTTTTTAAGAATAGAATCATAGAACAGCCATGGAAGGAACCTTAAAGACCATCTAGTTCCAACAGTCCTGCCATGGGCAGAAACACCTTTCACTAGGCCAGGTTGCTCAGAGCCCCTCCAACCTGGCCTTAAACACTTCCAGGGACGGACATCTACAACTCCTCTGGGCAACTTGTCCCAGTGCCTCATCACGCTCACAGCAAAGAATTTCTTCCTAACATATAGTCTAAACCTATTCTCTTGTAGTTTGAAGCCATTGCCTCTTGTCCTTTCATTACATGCACTTATAAAAACTATTTGTAGGCTGCCTTCAGGTACCGGAAGGCTGCAATCAGGTCACCCTAAAGCCTTCTCTTTTTCAGGCTGAATAATCCCAATTCTCTCAGCCTGTCTTCATAGGAAATGTGGTCCATCCACCTAATCATCTTGGTGTTCCTCTTCTGTACCCAGTCCAACAGGTCCATGTCCTTCCTGTGCTGGGACCCCAGAGCTGGGTGCAGTGTTCCATGTGGGGTCTCGCCAGAGCAGAGCAGAGGGGCAGAATCCCCTCCCTCCCCTGCTGCCCACGCTGCTTTGGATGCAGCCCAGGGCACGTTTGGCTCTCTGGGCTGGGAGTGCCCATGGCTGGGTCATGTCCAGCCTCTCACCCACCAGCAGCCCCACGTCCTTCTCCCTAGGGCTGCTGTCCATCTGTTCCTCTGCCAGCCTGTGCTGATACCAGAGGTTGTTCTAACCCAGGTGCAGCACCTTGAACTTGGTCTTGTTAAACCTCTTGAGATTCCTATGGACCCACTTTTCTATCTTGTCCAGGTCCCTCTGGATGCCATCTCATCCTTGTGCTGCATGTCATCTGCAGATTTGCTGAGGATGCATTCTATCCCTTCATCCATGTCATTAATGAAGACATTAAGTAGCACTGATCCCCATACGAACCCCTGAGGTACACCACTTGTCACTGATGTCCATCAGGACACTGAGCCATTGACCACTACTCTCTTGATGTGATCATACAACCACTTTCTTATCCATCCAACGGTCCACGCATAAAATCCATCTCTGCAATTTAGAGACAAGCATGTTGTGGGGAACTCTGTCAAAGGCTTTACAGAAATCCAGATAAATGACATGTGTAGCCCTTCCCTCATCGACTAATGTGGTCGCTCCATCATTCAAGGCCACTGGGTTGGTCAGGCAGGACTTGCACTTGGTGAAGCCATGCTGGCTGTCTTGAATCACCTCCCTGTTCTTCACAGAACTATGCCTCAGGACAGCTTCTAGAAGAATCTGTTCCTTGATATTCCCAGGCACAGAGGTGTGGCTGGGAGGTCCCTGGTTGCCACAGTTTTCCGTTCTACCCTTTTAAAAGATGGGTACAATGTTTGCCCTCTTCCAGTCACCTGAGACTTCACAAATACAATGGTGAATTCATGACTACCGTGACTTTACAAACACCATGGAGAGTGGCTTGGTAACTTCATCAGCCAATTCCCTCAGGACTCTGGGATGCATCTCATTGGTTCTCACTGACTTGGGTACATTCTAGTTCCTCGGGTGATCATGAACCTGAACTTTACTTACAATTTGAAAAAGCCACAAGACTATGGCCTTGAATTCAAGGTTCACTTTAATTCCTGACTCTCAATGAGACATTTTTGTCAATGATTTTAATGGGGACGTTAAAATTTCACCATATGGGCCTACCTGTGAAAATTTGCCAGAATAGCTATCCAAAGTCCCTGAGCCTCACAGACACCTGAATGCTTTCCTAGTCACACACCTAAACATAAACATGTTCAGTTTCTAAGTGCAAAAGAGAAAATGAATGTTAAGCAACTTTTGTGCTTTAAGATCACTATCTTGGACTGCTACCCACTAACACTGTTTCTCTTTCAATTCATAGGAAAGGTGCCAGTAGGTTTGACACCAAAGGTAACAATTCTGTTGTTGATACAAGCCTGCAAAGAAAAGGGTCTGAAGGCTGACTTAAGCCAGGGTGAGTATCACGACAGCTGGGATGGATTTTTTTTGAGAGAAAGTACATACATCAGTTGGATAAGTATGTCTTATTTCAGCTCTCCAGTAGCCGATGTATACAATGGTTAAACCCCTGGTATTACTACAAGCTAATGGAGTTCTTCAAATAGGTCACTTAACTCAAGTGAAGTATTTTGGTATGGAATGCCCCTGATTCTCACACGTATAATCCACATTTGTAATTCACCTTATATACATAGCTAGATTTACTCTCTCTGGCACATAACTCCTACACAGCCTCAAAATATGTTAACGTGTAGAAGAACTGTTGATGCACATGATTAGCAGAAAGTAGCACATCAAGTATGAACAAGCCTGAAAATCACATACTATAATAGCTATGACATGATGCTCAACAGAAACAGTAACATTTAGATAGCCTTAATGCTGACCCAAACCAAAAATAAATTGGAAACTGAAGAGTTGAAATTAGTCTTGTGCATATGCCACAGCTGAATTCGCATGAGCAATACCACAAGCAAATCCCACTCTTCATCCTGTCATCCACTGGCTCCTTTCTGAATCTGGAAATCTTATTTGAAGATCCTTGATATTCAGCTCTGTGGAAATCTGGCATAACTGAACTATACACAAGCAGGTTAAACATACTGGTGTAACTCACTTCATGCTGATGCTACACAGGCAGCAATTTTTGGTCACAGTGTTCCAAAAAACGTAGGTTTCTCAGAGCAATACAACAGATACGAACACCAGGAATAATCATGCCTCATCCTACTTACACTGAGCTAGCAAAGAGAGGTCCTCACCACTAACTGGGCTTCACTGTGCCATTCAGAGAAATACGATGAAATATTTCCGAGTCTGGAGTTTTCACTATTTCTATATAATCTATCTTCTGTGAAGTTGTATAAGGAGCTCTGAACCAAAGGCAAACAGCCAAAGGTGAAGGGATGGGCATTTACGGCAACTTGTAAGCAGTTGCTTAATTTTCAGGTGAAAGCTATCAAGAGGTTTTAAGACCACTCTGCAGAAAGAAAGCAAAAGAAAGAGCCAGTACTTTTCTCCTGCCAGTTCAGCAGAATCAGACACAACTCCATTTTCCTACATGAACCAATGCTGATACTGGTTCCTGGGGTCATTGAACATTTCTTATACGATTTGGCCAAAGCCCTGTCCTATTCTTTGACTTGTTCTTTTCTTCCTGCTATGACTAAAATATTCTCGTACATTTTGAGCCAGAAAATGACTTCCAAATACAAAGCAAAGAGGTTGCATACTTTCCCCAGCTACCTCCCCATTTTTTCAGACGTCATATTTTTTTTCCTCATCTAGCTGAATGAGTTTTTGAAACAGCAAAAACCTGGCTTGGGGAAACACACTTGTTGCTGTCTGGCCCAAATGCCTACAAGATTGGGTGAAAACCCCTGAAAATTAATACCTGCCTTGTACAGGTTTTTATGAGATTTCACTGCTAAGCACGTCTCTAGGGATCCAAAGAGCAGCCAAAGAGCAGCCAAAGAGCAGCCAAAGAGCAGAACACACAAAAGCAGCAGTCCAGATTGGGGCAGGGACAACAAATGCCTCAGGCTTTTGCCTTGTGAAAAGAGAGGTATGTTTGTCCCAACCTTTACTAATGAGCCAGACACTGTCTTCCTACTTAAGGGAGTAACAGACACCAACCCAGTCAGATGGCCCACATCTGACCAAGGACACCGTGTCCCTGACAGAGCATCAAACAGAGCCTGTCAAAAAATTTCTGGTATTTAAGAAACAGAAAGAAAACTGTAGAGAGTATTTACAGCAGCTGTATTCACAGCATGTTCCATGTGTCTACCAGGCATGTTCACTGAGACCTCAGCAAGCAGAGGACTCTCCTGGGATGCAAATACATGAGTTCTCATGCCTGACCCCCAACCTACCTCTCTGGCAGAGACTGCTGCAAGGCTGCGCACTTGCTGCTCGGCTCACCGGCCTTTCAGAGCTGTTTTATGTCCCTTCTCCAAAATAACTGACACTTTAACATTTTCCAGAGTCCACCTGGGCTCTCAGATGTTCCAGAGAAGTAAAATTTCCTCCTGCCATGTTTTGCAACCAGTAGCACACATGTACAGCACTGCACCTGCCCCCTGATTTATTTCATGGCTGTTCCCCAAGGCCCTGATCCAGACAGCAGCTCTTTTCAGCAGACATTTCTCCAGAGTATGACTAAATCAAACAAACTTCGAGACAAGCACTTAAATGCTTCACTAAATTGCAACAAAACTCATCAGAGATTATGGCATGGTCATGACTTCCACTGTACTTAGATAGGTGCAAGAACAGGTTTTATTAACTCGTGTTTTCTCGCTGGGAAATGAAAAAAAAAAAGAAAGAAAAAAAGCTCTTATTTAAAGCACTCTTACAGATTGACAACAATCACCACTTCCTACCTGCTAGCCTGGGAAGTGTTTGGCAAATTCACTACGTAAGCCAGAAAACAAGATGCTGGACCACAGCAGTGAATGACAGAATGAATATTGCATGGGTCTCATCTTCCAAGCTGGACTGATACCAATCAGAAAGGGGAAAGACCTTCTATCTCTTTTGTCACCCAAGGCTACTGCAGACAGGATCCAAACCCCCAGATATCAACCACTCACCAGTGTCTGACTTCCATGTTTTGACTTTTTATCCCTATTACCCAGAACACAAAGACCTACTCCTTACAGCTTACAGCTTTCCCCTTTCTGATAAGTGTTGATCTCTAGGTGCACTGCACCTCAGGCCGAGCACTGCTGTAAGCTCCTCGGAGACACAAGTGCAGTTTTGGAGGCAGAATAAAAGAAACTGACTGCTGCATAAAACAGAACAGTAGGCAAAATCCTAGGCACCTTTCTTGTTTTAACTCCAATGCTGTTTCCTATAGTTCCAATTTGACCCTTAGAAGACTGCAGTGTAAAAAAAATGAGATTTGTTATGTGTTTGGGGGATTTGTTTGTATTTGTTCATAAACTAGGCAAGAAACACTTTCCTTTTTAAGTGGAAGCCTGTACCTCTTTAAAAAACTGCTGAATTCCACCCCCATTTTCCCTTTGGTAAGCAAGTAGGTCCACAAAAACCCCAGATTTTCACAAGCCCTTACTAGCTGGTACTTTTATTCCAATTGGAAAGAAAAGCAAAACTATGGAGAGAATGCTTCTGAAAACTGTTTATTTTACAAAGCTACCAAGGAAAAAAAGTCATTCACCACCCTCACCTTCCTCAAAATCTTGTCACATGCACGAACCACTGGACCCATTTAAACAGGCTGCTCTTGTCACCTGCCGACTGCCAGTGATGCTGTGAGTCAGCCTCTGCATGCAGAAGCAGGGCACAAAAGAAAGGCACAACCAGGTGTGTACACAGGGACAAAGACCTAGCAAACTACCCAGATACTGATCTTGGTAAATCATCTAAGTAACAAGTAGGCACAGGGCCCCCAAAGCCCAGCCGGCAGGGTGCAAGATGCTTGAAGAGATCCCAAAGCACTGTACAACTCCTCCCCTCAAAAGGCAACGTAGGGCTGGCTCTTGAAGCAAAGTACTAACTTTCTGTTCGCATGAGCCCATGCAGAAAAGCCTGCCAAAAGGGAAAGGAATACACCACACGTTTCTTACACCTGCTCCACACATAAAAGAGGAGCCAGAAATACCTGCTGTGAGACGGTAAATAGGCAAAGCCAAAACTAAGTTCACAGAGACAGCAGGGATGACCCAGACTGTCTTCAGTTCTTGCCTCTCATGATCTTTGCTTGCACCCAGTTTCTCCCTGATTTTTGGAGTCATTGTTGGAGGAATGGTCATCTGATCATTGCAGAGGATAGCCTGGGTGGCTTTTGATGCCCCCAAGACAGAGATGCACTTGTGCTCTGAGCCAGGCCTTTGCCACACTTCCCTGCTGCCACTGCCAGAAGCAGCCCTGCCTGGATATATTTCTTCTTCACCTCCAGCTGATAATGGCATGGTTGATTCCAAGCAGCAAACAAGTCCGAGATACACCTCTGGGAAAAGATGTGCTCAGTCTTTGCAGTCACAGCATCTCCCCCAATCATTCAGCACCTGTCCATCAGCTTTGCCCTTTGGAGCAGAGCAGTCACCCAGGCATCAGCTCCAGCTTCTGCCATATGCACTTTACTGGATGGAGAAAAAACAACTGAAGTAGCAGAACTCCACAAAAATAAAACAGTTTACAGAGGCAACAGATACTAGACATCACAGGTGTCTGCAAAGAGTCCTAATAGGTGTTAATGTGCTCATCCTTTGGACCAGGGCCTAGTTCTGAATCATTGCCTTCTGACAGGTTTGGATGGGGAGAAACAAATTGCTATATATCACTCATGGCTTGCTGTTTGGGTGACTAGCTGAAGGCTGGCCCTCCCCCAGAATACAGATCTATACTACTTCACCACCTGCTATTTGCCACCTTCCCTCAAAACCCAGATCTTGACATTTTCTCCTGTCCTCATGCATGAATCTGTAACACCTGGCAAGGCAAGGATAAGGGTTCTGATCACTGAGTGCCTGTAGCTCCTTGCAAGATTCAAAGCCCACACGCCCTCAATTCCTCATGAATTTTCCCCCCTTCTGATGGGGATGCAGCAAGGATACCAGAATAGTACCCCAAGAAGCCTGTGCATTAGTGCATGGCATGGTATGTCTGCTGATTCTGCTCTCAATTTTAAATTCCACTGGTTTGTACAACAAACGTTCTTCTAACAAGCCAGCATACATTATTCATAAAACAGCACAGAGCTGTTCAGCAGCATATGGAACCGATGAATGTTGTTTTGGTGTAGGAGGAGATAGGGTTGATAGGAATGTTTTAGGGGGAAGGAAAGGAGATCATTTCACCCAGGGAATTTCAAGTGCGTCACCAAATGGAGGAGAACATTTTGAAGAGAAACTCCTCTGTTAAAAATCTGGTTTGTATGGAGAAGGAGGGGGAGGGGGAGAAAGAAAAAAAAGGAAAGAAAGATTGTACCAGATATATCATCATAAAACAGAAAAGGATGGCTAGCTGTGGCTCCTGAGAGCCAAGAAATTATTGCCACACAAGAAATGCGTCCTTTGTATTGATACACAAGGCTTGCTTGAAAAGATTTTTTCTGTACTTACTGAAGTGTTTCATCAGTGTTATTGTAAAGGCAGCATACTGAATTATTACAGATAAATACAGATATTACTTTATTACAGATAAATAAAGAAAATGCTAGAGGAGTGCTTCTTGATAGTGGAGCACCTACACAGCCTATTTCAACAGTTTTAATGGCCCTGTGCATTTGCAGGCAGGACAGGCACAAGTACTTGGCAATTCAGTCCGTGGCTGCAGAAAAGAAGTCTGTCAGAAGAAGAGACTGCTGAGCATGCCGGGTCACACAGATGATCCTAAGGTCCTTTGACTCACCTTGCATGCAGTCTGGACTTGAGCCTGCTCTCCAGAGAGCAGTGGTACATAATTCACAGTATCCTTTTCACAGGTTCTGCTGGCCTAAGGCTGTGGTACTTGCCTATAACACACACTCAGGATGCATCCCCCTAGTGAAGCCTCTATACACACAGAGGCACTACCTGATGTGCGTCAAAGAGTTGATAGGTTCTTGGGCTACCTAGCTTCTCTGACACTGGCAGCAGGCAGACCTCATCTGCAGGCACCATGTTGGTGCTTTGTTCATATTAACTAAAGCATGACGATACATAATACTCTCTATCTTAGCAAAATAGGCTGAGTCACGTTAAGTGAAAAGTAGAAGAGGAGTATGTTTTTGAGGTACAAATGGTTTAAACCTGTCTCCTGTCCAAAGTCATCTGAAGCAGTCACAGAAATGCATTTTGAGCAGTGTAATCACTTTATACAGGGAGCAGATAAAATACAAGACAGTCTAGACACAAAGAGGGAAACACACCCACAGAAGTATGAAGAGGACAAGTCTACAAATCAAGCCTTACTTAAGACTGAAGAGATCTACATGGCATCAGTATCCAGAAAAGCCCAGCCTAGAACTGAAGACATTTCCTGAGAAGTGATGCACGAACACATATGCACAGAGTTACACTGATAAAAAGACCTCCTTTGCCACACTACAGATTAACAAGCTCCAGGTTCTTCCACCAACACAACAGTATCAAAGAGCCAAAGCTCAGTTATAAATCAGTTCTCTAGATCAGTGACGTCTTAGCAAAATAAATGGGCAGACAAAGATCAGAAGGGGGAACAGAGAGATGGAAAGAACAGGGCTGTCCAAAATCACAAGACCAATCACTTGCAGAGCTGCTTGTCACCTTATCAGCCAGGCAGGCATCACTGAAGGGAATGCGGGGATCTTCTCAGCCCTCCATAACACAGCTTTTACACATCTTAGACGCCCTACAGATACAAAAACCTTTGTATGAAATAAGGAAACAGCACAACTGAAACAAAACTGCAGTGTTCTTCCCAGCTTATTGAGATAGGCAGGAAAATAAGTGGATATCTCTCAAAACAACAACCTACAGCACTTAGAAGGCAGAAATGTGAATTCCACAGAGGAATGAACGCAGAGTTTTCATTACTGCAGTAGTTAACTAACTGTGTCAGACACCATCCCTGGGAGAAAGTCCCTGCCCTAAGGACACTACACCATGCATACACAGTGGACACAAAGCGTGTGAGAGGGAAGCCATACAGATTAAATGATTCACCCAATGTCAAAAGACTTGAGTTTTTCCCATAAGCAGGAGAGTTTTCAGGCATAAATCCTCCCACTGAATACCGTGCAATTATTCCCATGCTTAGGGTGAAAGTGATCACAAAAGCAGGGTACCAGAGCACCTGCACGATGCAGCCTTTACTTTGATATTTGTTGGAGAAGCACATACTGCATCAGCAACAGCCTGAAAATGATGGCCATGCTATTTCTCTGGCCCAACTCAGCAATACACTATTTCTTATACATGGGTAATAAGGTCCTGAAAACAGAGGCTCATTAAATTGAACTGAAAAAAAAACTTACATTTATTTCTGTTTGCAGTACTCTGTGATTTAAGTTACATAGCTCAGGCTCTGAAATGCCATACAACCTGTAAGCCAGCAGAGAGTGATCTGCTAGGAACTACTGTGCAGCACTGGGATCTTTTCACCATAGCAGAGGAGATTTCTCACAGAACAGACAGGAGATTTAGAGAAGGGACAGTACAGGAAGATCAGTGCCTGTGCCTACTTCACATGCACATAGACCCAAGACATAGTTAAATGCCTGGCTGATGCATTGAAATATTTCACCCTGATTCAACACACTTTTGCAAGGGGTTATATCTTCTAATCCCAAGGGCAGAATCAACTGGCAATAAGAATGAAATCAGAGGCACGTTTTGGTCACTGTAAAAAGTTCATCCAACCCTTGGAGACATGGAGCACCTCTTGAGAGGGAGACGGCTACTAAAGCGCTTGCCAGGAGTTCCTGGGTGTCTCTCAGTTATTGTGTGCGAGCGAGGGATGAGGGAAAAAAAAGAGATGCTGCATGGAGTGGGGGTTGTTTGCTTAGGAACTGAATAACTGGGCTGGGCTGGGCTGGGCTGGGCTGGGTGAGGAGATGCTGCACACAGTCACTGTAGCAGCTGGGCACAGGCTGTGCTACCAACCATTACCACACACTAACGTATTCCTGTAAATGCACAAGCAATGCCTTCCTAATAAATACTTAACAGCAGTATTTAATCATGCATGCAAGTGAGACAATATTTTCACCTAGCACCACTGCCTACTAAAACACAGAGCTGTAGATAAGGAGCAAAAATTATTTTTCTGCAGAAAACAGTTCCCATTAAAAAGATAATCCCAAGGACATCACCTGCCAACTCTGGCACCTTTCCCAAGTGCAGAGCTCCAGCTAGCATTGTCACTAGCAAGTTTTCTCTGTTTACTATTGCAGCAAGCTCAGTGACAGGGCATTCAGCTAAGACCCGATCATTATAACACCAGAGCTCTTCCACCTTCGGGTCTCTCCTCAAATGCAGAGATTTTTTTTCCTGACCTGACAGCAATTCTGTGATCACTGCAGATCATCCGGAGCTCTTAACTCCTGCAAAGCGTAACCTTTTCACAACACCAACCCCATGCCTAACCAAGCAAACCACTACTAATATTTAGTTATTTACCTTGCTTTCTTTAGTAGAAAACTCAGAGGAGTTGGAGATTTTCATAGACTTTGACCGATGGGACTGCCGCCAGAGAGATTCTTCTCGGGAGTATTTCACCGAACCTGTGGCTCTCACCCGGACTTTGCTGGTGCTCTGAACACTGTTAACTCCAATCATTTCCGAAAGTGAGTGTATGAGATGGGAAGGAAGAAAGCTAATGGAACTTCCCAATCCCCTGCAGAGGAACTGGAAAAGATTACGTCTGGAGAGCCCAGGCTCAAGCAATCAGTGTTTGCTTAAAGCACACTAGGCTGTTTTCTCCAGCATCTTCAGGCACACTGTTTGGAGCCAGCCTGATTGTTCCAGGCATTGCTCACGTCACTGGACGGGAGAAAAAAAAAAGAAAAAGAAAAAGAAGAGGCTTATAGAAACTCCTCCCCTGCTCTGATCCGCTCCCCTCTCCAGCATCAACTCCCCCTTCATACACACACCAACAGTGAGAGGGAGAGAGGTGGAGAGAAAGATGCTGGAACAAATGCCAGCAGATCAAGCAAGGTATTCATTTTCAGTTCACGCGGCCACACTTCCCTGCCTGCAACAGCCTGCCATGCTCATTACTGCCTGCAATAACAAAGAACACTGTAAAAAGAGTCTTCAATCACCTGCCAGCTACAGGCTTCTGGATGTGAGAAATACTGATGGATTCCCAAAGCACCGGAGAAACAAGTGAAAACCCACAGCATCACAACGAAGTACTGGCAAGCCCCAGAGGGACAAATCAGCAAACTTCCACAACTCTAAGTGTTTGTACTCATTAGCCAGAGTCCTCAGGCTGCCTTCCCAGGGTGCAAGAGAGAGCAAGACCACTTTCATACTCTAAAAGGGGCTTAGGGGAAAAGAGATAACTTTCCCGAGTCAATGCAAACCAGTGGCAGAGCTGTGAACAAGCAGCTAGGGACTCATCTCCCCACTCAGCAGCCAGGAGAGCTGTAGCCATACCCCTCCACAAGCAACCTGCATGTTCCAGGGGCTGACCCCACAAGTGATGCAGCTCCGGAGTGGTACCCTGTTTCTCCCTTGTGGCAAACCCATACAGCCTAGTGATGAGAGGACCACTACCACTGCCGGAGGCACCACTCCAAACCACAGGAGCCTGGTTCGAGAGGCCAGGCATTCTCTCAGTGCCCGGAGCCACCTTCCTCCATGCAGGGGGCATGGGGAGGCTGACGCCAATAGGAGCTGGTACTCTTATTGAGGGGTGGATGCACTATATATGGTAAAAGAGAGATGTTTACCTCAATGTTGCAAAAGCACCATCATTTCTGGCTCCTGGAGACCCAGAGTGCAGCAGACTGTGCATTGCCATGGCAACATGCTCCTATGTGAGAGAGAGAGAGAGATTGCTCTGCTCTACTCTGCTCAGCACAGGATCGTGACAGCTGCCGACAGACACTGGGCAGGTGGAGCAGCTTGTGTGAGCAGCAAGGCAAAAGTGGACAATGGGGACATTGTCCCAAACCCAGAAAAGGCAAACAGTTTGTGCAGAGTGAGCACGAGGAGCTGGAAGACTGCAGCAAGGTTCCCTTGCTGCAGGCTAAGAGCAGGTACAGCAACCTGCCCCGTGCCACCATATCACCAGGCAGGGCAAGGACAGCAGCAGTGGTGTTGGGGTGTGGGAGGACACAAGAGCTCTCATCCCACTCACACCCTGATACACAGGGAGCAAGTCTGTGCAGGCACACAGCAATGAGGCAGGGCTGCCCTGGCATGCTGAGGTGAATGTCCCGTGCTGAGATACATCAGCCTGCCAAAAGCTGGGTGAAGAAGCTCCAGCCTCCATTCACATCTCAGTCCCATTCCATTCTGCCAAGCCATGCGAAGGCAAAGCGAGAGTTTGCTCACCCCATGTCGCCAGCAGCACCCAAGGGTAAATAAGATGCATATGAACTGAGTGAACTTTTCCCCTGGTTACATCTTCCCAGTCTCTTGCAATCAGGAATTTACATCCTGACAGGGCAAATGGCTAGACAGCCACATGATGGTCCTAGGTGCTTTTTTGCTCATAAAAGATGCTGCTGTCTTCCCAGCATGCAGCAGCCTCTGATAGCATTAATCCTTTGCTCACATTGCCCCCAAGGATGCTACAAGATGCATATCCTTCCCACAGACTGCAACAGGTGTTGCAGGAAGGAAAACAGTCAGTGATACAGGGAGCAGGTAACCTAAATATCAACACAGAAACTGTCCCCGGGGTGAAAAACTTCTGATTCCTCATAGATTCTGCCTCCGTCCTGCTTGAGGCACAGATTTCTTCCCTTCTGGCCAACAAGAAAAATACATTTTCATTTCCACAACAGTCAGATCTAACAAGCCCATCCCTACCTCACACATTAAGATCAAATCCCAAATGTGCCCCTTTTTTACACAAACCTGTCACTGCCAGAGGATAACTGAAAGGAACCTTTTTCTCTGGCAACAAGCATCTACTAAGTTACTTCTGCCACTTCCCAAAAAAGGTTTTATGTTACTTAACCCATGTGAAATTATCCACTGCTTGTGGAAAAGCTTTTCAAAGAAAATCTCTTCTTAGAGGAAATTTGCACTGCAGTCAAAGCACTCCAGATGAGCTAAGCAGCAGGTCCTGACAGGTGCTACGTAAATGGCCACAAATCACTTTCTATCTATATTCTAGCAGCCCCCTGCCTAGCAGATTATTCTTGCTCTCAGAATAAGGCCAACTCCCCAAGCACCCTCAACACATCTGAAATAATTATACTCCCTAAATATCACACACAGACCTAGGCCAGTGTCAATTACACAGAGCAATTTTATTATTAAACACAAGCTAGACTGAATCAAAGCAGTATTTCTCTTCTGTCACCCACAGTACCATCACTGCTGCCTAACTGCAGCAGTTCATCTAGCATTCTCTGAGCTGAAGTTAGCAGATCCTTAGGTAGGACTTGTTCTTTACTTCAGAAATGAACAAGTCTGTTTGTTGGGAGTCCAAGACTCCAAGGATGACAGAATGCTCTTTCTTCTTTTTTGCAACTGAGTATGGAAAAACCTTCTCAGCTCACACTCTCCCAAAGAGAGAGCTTCCTGAGATTATGCATTTGAGGCCTTAAATCTCTTCAGATTGGTGATTCAGTTTAGATTTCATCAGTGTCCCTAATTTTCATCTGCAAGTGATAATACAATCTTGTGCTCCTGACTGAACCAGTGTACACACTGACTGTATCCTGGGGAAAGACCATTCTTCGACATTAGAGAAGACCCACAATTTTAGAAATTAGTATGCATACAGGATTGATTTATGTCTGTAACTGAGCAACAGGGATTTCTGAGCGAGAATTGGGCTGCTAACAGAAGGGATGTTTTTAAAGAGGGGCTGAAATAGCTGTGCAGTATCAGAAAAATCAAAGCTGACCACACCCAGGGGACCCTCCAAGTGTGTCAAGAATTCATGATCTTCCTCTTGTTCAGAAGTTAGCAAAGAGGTGATAGGAAAGGGGCAGAATGTCAATATTCATTTAGTCAGTGACACCACTTGGGTGACCAAAAGGATTGTGACCTATCTAGGGATCTTCCCTATCAGTTCCTCTAAGGAACAAACCATAAACCAGCAGGAAAATTTTAAACTGAGGGTCAAAACAGATGCAGGAGCAGAAAACCAGAGTCTCTATTATTCCTTCCATCTCATCTTTTTAAAGCCACACAAAAGCTCTTCTCTTGTCACAAGGTACTAGGTCAGACCCCACTACCCATAGAGGAAATGGGCAGCTGCTCCAGCTTATCCTGAAATAAGCTCCTTCCCATCTGTTCCTCCCACCAGTCAAGTTTCCCTGGGAGGCAAAACGTACTCAGTCCTTGCTTGGTCCTCCTAATGTGATTCGGCAAATCAACAACACAAGAAGAAAAACTGTAGAATTCAACATTGGCTTTTGGGGTACAAACCTAAAGACCACATTACTGTATCTAGAGAACTCCAGTGTCCTCAAAGTCACAAGAATCCATTAGCATCATTTAAGCCTGATGTCAATGACAAATACAAACAACACAAATGAACAAAATACATAAACATGGACATATCAATTACTTAAAATATACCCTCAAAGGCCAGAAACTTATTTGTGTAGCACAGAAAGGTAGAACTATTTAATGCTACCACTAAATGCTGTTTGTTAAATAAGCAACATTACATCTTTCCTTCATCTTTCACCTTTCCTGCTTTCTTCATCTTTTTTTTTTCTTCTCCTCAAAATGGAAGGGGGGGAAAGTTAATTCTGAAGGATAAGCTACTCATAAACAATGGCTACAGAACTAGAGCTTAAAACTGATCAACAGTAACATTCCTGTAATATTAAGATAATGGTTTCTGAGGTCTGCTGACTAGGGGGAGCTGACAATCAAGATTAAATCTAAATGTCTCCTGTGAACAGCAGAAATACTAGAGCAACCACTTCATTTCTACACGCATAAGCAACCAGGTCAACAGGAATCCAACAGGGTAAGAGCTGGAATGGTGGGAGAATGATGGATGACTGCATGAGGGCAACTGAACAATCTCTGTTTTAGGTTACATGAGAAGAAGGCTAAAAGCACATCCACAACCAGCAGGCTCATGATCACAGCACAAGTCTTTGCAACTGACTTTTTACATGAATAAGCACCTAGAAGTGAGTGGAATGACAAAACCACAATGGCTGCTGGAAGACCAAATCGATCCTGGTATCATTGTATCTCTCTGGGATCCGCGCTCCATCTTGTCCCAAAAGAAACCACTCCTAAGGTAAGTACCCTGCTGAGAATGATACGAGACCATAGGTTTAATGAAAACAAGCCACTGGATAACAACAGGGATGCAAAGAAATACCGCACTCTGTTATCCTGATTAGCACTGCAAGTGAAGAGATGCCTTTAGCCATCTTCATGTTCCTTGCAGCAGATCTGAAAACAGCTGTTTCAGACTAGCTGTTGTACTTCCTGGCAAAGCACTATAGTACCCAAGGGAAATAGTTCCTCCTCTTGAATTCCTCCTTTAAGGAATTATCATCTGCTGTCAATAGAGCTCACAGAAATTAAGTGAGCCATATAGTAAGCACCAATTAGACCACCAAGTTCCTTAAGTTAAAGCTGCCAAATGTAGCTATAGAAAACAGCGGCACTTCAAACAAATCCATAAAAGCATCAAAACCCTAAAATTCTACATAGCTGTGATAGAAACCTACAGGAAACCGGTTCAAGAACTGATGCAAAGCCTACAAACTATCTCAGATCAGCTGCAAACAACCTCTTCCTCTGTCCCTTCAGTGAGCATGCTTAGAGTCAACACCACCGACATAAACCCCTCACCACTCCCCTAGAGATCCGCATTAAAAACAAAAACAAGAACAAACAAACTAAAAAACCCCAAACCAAACCAAACAACCAAACCAAAACCAATCACCCTCCAAGGCTTCTCTCAAACATCAAACACAACATCAACAAAAAGGAAAAGGGGAAAAGGAAGGGGAGGACAAGGAGATGGGGGGATGAGGAACTGGGGGAAGGAAGGAAGAGGGCAAAAGGAAGGGGGAGAAGTGGGAGAAGAGAGAGGGAGGAAGGAAACTGAGGCCACTCTGAGATCCACACAGGTTTCAAGCGGCTGTCACCTGTGGCTGTAAGGCGTTGCACTGTGGAAGGGGGAAAAACAGGCATAGCCTTTGACATCCCTTTTCACCACAATTCCATCCGCCAATGAAGTCATGTCCAGCTACCTTGCACCAAAAGCAGGTGAAATCCTTTCTACATTTCATGACACTTTCCAGAACCCATCTGTCAACAGGACAGAAAACTGGTGCCTTGGATTTGCCCCATTTTTGTACAAGGATCTTGTGAATACTTATTAATCCAAGAAAGTGACCTCGGAAGGAAACTAAATATTCCATTTAACGTCACAGGAAAAGAGGAAAAAAAAAGTCTTAATTTAACAACCAGCCTAATACTCGTTTGACAGAAAACAGTGTAACTGGGTCAGAGAGAGAATAGTCCAATGTTATTTGAAAAGTGTGGTGACAAACAGAAGGAAGGAATACCAAAGATTTATACAGCAATAATCCTAAAGCTGGTGGAAGAAACGTTCTGTCTCCTTTTTTTTTATTTTTTTTTAAATATGATATAAATTATATTCCTACTCCTCCTTCCCTTGAGATGCAGCACAGAACTTAAATTTCAAGCAGATCAGTGGGTGGAAGATCAAAGAATGTTTTTCAGAATTTGTTTTCTACCTACATGGAGGTGGGAGTAATATGTCATAGGGACCAAAATGTATGTGTGACATTGTATTAGAGATTTCCCAGCCTGAAAAGAGCCCAAAATCTGTATTTTAAAGCGGCAGAGTGCATCATTCCTGGAGACTACCAGTCTGTATCCTCCACACTTGACAGCTGACATTCATCCTTGGGAGCTGCTATGCATTTCAGTTACAGTGGGAGACAAGTGACAGCCTTGGCTATCTGACAGGCTGGAGAAGCCAAACATGAAATAATTCCCTTGTCCGATCAACCTGAACAAGACACTAGAGAGCTTGTCTCCACGGATGAAAATTAACCCCCCAAACATTCATTATGAGATTGGTATTGAGCCACATAATTGCAGCCAGTAGTAATGGAAATTCTTAGCTGACTCTGCTTGGGTTTCACTCCTTGCTGACACAAAAGCCCGGAAGGCTAGGTGAGATCTTTTGAATAACAATTGGAAAGTAAAGAGGTGAAAGGTTGAAGGAGCAAGAATAATTTAGAGAAATGCAGATTGTGAAAGAAGAAACAGGTACATCCTGAAATCCAGCCTGCTTCCTAATAAGATAAGCAATCCCTAGTACCACCCCTAGACTTTTGCAGAGTGATTCTTATTCTTGTATCACCATTACAAAACTTTACATTTTAAACCTTGTTTAAAGTTCCGATTTTCCTGCTCAGAGACACAGTTGGTACTAGGCTCTTGCTATTATGAGACTTTCTTCAACTCAGTATCTGGGTTTATTTGACTTGAGAAAAAAATATATAGATTACAGATTTTATTTTTTATATGCATTACGTTCCTGAAATGCAAAAAGAAAATATATATGCATTTCAACAGGGCAGGAAGTTGTCAGGAATCTATGTAATTCAAGGGACACAAAGCAATACACACACCATCATAACCTGGTCCAATTCACAGTTCTGCACAGGCACACTTTAAGTGGGTATTACTCTTGAATAGGACAAATGACAACACCCAAAAAACTCTAAGCTGAAGGAAACAAAGGTTATCATGGCAGGAAGGTTCTCAGCAAGGATGGGGAGAAGTGAAGACAAGCCAGGTGTTCCCTCCAGTCACTACAGATCTGTGGCTCCTCAGAGAGTTAAAGGAAAGTATGCTTTCACAAACAACTATTTAAGCCAAGGATTAATGATTTCATCCTGCATTCCCTGACTTTTATACTGCCAGATTAGACTCTGTTGTCTCCCAGCAGCTGAAAGGGGCCTTCCGTAACAGATCTCCCATTTTATACAGGTAAGAAATGGCCCAAAAATACTATTTCCAACAGAAGTATTTTTAAGAGGAAAAACTTTATTTTGGGGAAGAAACAAGGAGGTAGAGCTCTGTGTTATTCAGTCGAGCAAAGACGCTCTGCCCACTGCTGCAGGGTGTTAAAGCAGCCAATGCAGTCCTCCTGGGGCCATTCTGGCATGCTGTTACATGCTCTCATCTCTCTGACTCCATCAGGTTTCCCTCGAAGGTGAGAATTTCTTGCCAAAAAGCCACGAAACAGATGAAGTACAGAGACTGCTGATGAGAGCAATTAGGGTGTACACAGCAGTCCAATTAGTGTGAGGTCCTTGCCGCAAACGGGGGGCTGAGGGTGTGCAGGGAGAAGTTAGCCACCTGATGCTCATTCTCTTCTCTCCTCTAAATACCTGAAATTATTGGAATGGATGAAGTAAGATGCCAGTAATTGTCTTTAAATTGAGTGTTTGCTTTGGAGGGCTTTCAAAGGGAATTAAATAAAGAGATGGAGAGAGAGAGGAGGCAGAAAGACAGCGGCAAAAAAACCCCTTAATTAAAGCGCAGGGAGCTGATAGCAATATGAGATAAACCCTACTTTGCAGCTTCTATAGGAAATTACATATCCCAGGAATCCTGATCAAGAATTCAGATTGTTTAGGAAATTAAGGAGGACTGGTTCTTCAGAACAGGTCAGCACCAGCAACTCCAAGTTAATTTGGTCACTTCATTACAGTGTTTCTGCAGGAGATAAGGCCTACCCAAAAAACAGCCTTCGAGAAAAAGCAGGTCTTTTATGCAGGATTGGCATCTCATCTCCATCAGCAGCCCCTGACAGGATGACTCTAGCCAAGCCCCTGCAGAGCTTCCCAGGTACCCCAGCATGATGGAGGTTCCCAGAGAGTACAATGGGTCAGTGAAGAGCTACCACCTCCTACCAGACAGAAGACACACCGCCAGGTATGACCTCCCCACATCCAGTGTTCACGTCATGGGGCAGCACTGCCACCAGTCAGCCCATGTCAGAGGTTGGGTAATGCCCCTGATTCCACAAATGAGGTGTCTTGGACACTGAAAATGCAGAGGCCGTTTACTTATGCAGGAGAGGTGGTACTTTGCACACAGCCTAACAACAGAGTACCCCTCCCAGAACACTGTCTAACAAAAGCAGGGATCCATTTCCCCAGTAATGCCTTCTTGCAGGCTCTCTGTGGACCACAGAAGACATTTTCTCTCCTTACATATGAAGGGCCTTGTTACTGCCACCTTACTGGACTGGACTCCCACGCACCTTGTCTCAAGATGGCAAGAGGAAAACATAGTGGCCAGCACCATACCAGCACTTTATTTGTGGGGACCACACTGCCCGCAGGAATTGAAGCAAGAATGTACGGCCAGAGTTAGGCTCTTTCCAAGCCAATCTCCTTCTCATTCCAGAAAAGCTTGTGAAGCCCAGCTTTGGAGAAGGCTATGGTCACACAATACAAGTCCCTAGTGTATCATTGTGAAGATGCAATCACTACAGCACATTAAAGCTGGTGTGAGCACATGAGAAAGAAACCGACTCCTCCTGACACTGCCAAAATGTCAGACTGATTTTGTTTTCTTTCCAAGGAGGGAAATCCTAGCTGTGGCTTCCCTTTCTACATATATTCATATATGATGAATACATGAATACAAAGCAGACCCCATGGGGAGAAGTGCACTTTTAATCACAGTTTGGCACACTTGCCTTTATGGGTTCCAACTTTAAAAGCAACCTCGGATCTGACTGAAGGAGTGAGGAAAAAGGAAAGGCAATGAATCTTTGTGCAGATGGGTGTACAAAAGCAAAACTTTTTTCAGTGTTAAATGAACAGACAGCAAGACACAAGGTGAGCAAGATCATATTAGCATTTCTCATTTCTACTTTCAAACCACAGTGAAATATCTGTTCTCAAAGCACAACTAGTGACAGAAAATCAGGTCGTGAAGGCCTTGTGGTTTCTACCAAAAGTGTTCTCATTGTTGGAAAAAAACTTAATGAAACGTAGTTAGCTCCCCCACAGAGGTGGAAAGAAAGGAGTAACTCGATGTAACGTCCCAAGTTTTCTGAGGCTGATCACACAAAAATGTGTCCCTCCTGACATGTTGATGTCTGGCCCTTGGTGTGCTATTTTCCTATCCAGACAAAACACTCAGGACCACACTCCGCACTCAGGGTGAAGGGATTGATTGAAGGCAATGTTTGACTGATGCCTGTCCTGGATAAGCCCAAGCATTCGCATTTGCACCCCTGACTCTGGGAATTGGATCCACAGTAAATGCTGCACGGAGCTTCACAAGCCCTGGATGAACACTCAATTCTCCTTGGCCTTCCTTATCTTCCACCACTGCTCAGCTTTGCTCAGGGCTCAGCAGAGTTGCAGAGCTTCATGCAGGGGCCACAAGGAGAACACGGGGAGCATGCAGAGGCAGAAAAGCCCACTCGCTTCACCATAGGTCTGCATTACTCGCCAGTGGGTGCTCAGGACCTCACTCCCACAGGGACACACTGCCACCCTGTGGAAACCGCTCTTCCTCTCCCAGGAGGCTGGGCAAGGATGCAGGGAGAAGGCTCACAGCCCCGCTGATGCTCAGTGGCTACACTGCTAATGCAGCAGCAAGCCACTTACACTTTGGTGCTATGCTGAAGCAGGGTGCTGTGGATTTAATTTACTGAGATAAATGCAAAATCAATTTCCGCTAAGTCTTTGTAATCGCACGTTTAGTGGCAGCATGGCTGCTGTGAACACAGTAGTTCACACACAGTTACTCGTACTCACTCCACTACCCTCCACTGATAAATTAAAAAACAAGGGTCAGTTCATCAAATCTTCAGACAAGCCAGATGAGAAACCAAAGCTAGGCGCCACCTCTGTCCCCAAGACATCAAGGCAGCACAGAGAAAAGCACAGAAAGCCTTAAGCAAAGTGGGACACCAACACCAAACTTCTTCCGTCTGGCTATGTCCAAAAAATCTTGAGCCCTGGTATTTGCTTTGGGTGAAGAGTCAGACATCCCTAGCATTAGCAGGTGAGCACTAAACACCAGGTACAGCCCCAACTGCATAATTCTGTCAGCAGGAAAACAAACAGCAGGTGAGCACCAGTGGAAGTCTCTTGTCAGTACACTCAGAAGGTTATTTAAACACAATCTGGAAATCTATTTATTCAATAAGGGCTGTAATTAGCCTGAAAATTAATCTCAACACATCCCTCCATGGCAAACTGAGAAATGAGATTCCTTGGGGGAAAAAATAATTTAAGTGTGGCTGCTGACAGATGAATACTCTGTATACAGATTCAAAAATTAAAGACATTAAATCTAAAATAAAGGGGGGTTGAGTTTATATTTCCAACTGCTTAGTAAGAACTGAGGCAGGAGGGCCCAACAAAAAGCTCCCTGAAGAGGCTGAAGAAATGAAGATATTACCAAGACTAGAAGACAAACTCTGCTATGTTCACCTATGCAGGTACATCTGTATTTCACAATGGGCCTGACACAAAACCCACAGAAGAGATGGCAACTCATTTGGTTTACTTCAATAGACATTGGGTCAGCTCTCAGATGCACCAGCCTCTTATTTTTATTTCCACTACAAAAAAAAAAGAATAAATTATGAACTCCAGTGTATGCGCACCTGTCTTCATTCAAACGAGGTGCTGTTTCATGCTAGCAATCAGACAAAAAAGAATTGAAGCATTCTCATTATTATTGACAATAAAACAAGGTTTGTCCTGCTCAGCCTCTTCCCCTATTTTTCAGATTTAACTCCTGGCACAAACTTAATGAACAAAAGCTGAAGCAACGCAGCCTGTGCCAGACAGCACATTATAATCTGAAATTACATCTCCAGCTCTAATGTGAATACCCCAAAGTACCTTTGATGAAAAAACACACACGCCTTCCAGATTGTACACAGAGATCAGGCTTAGCCCTTATGTATTTGCATGCAGAGCCAACTGGCTGCTTCTGTCCCCTGTAATCAGGACACAGCACTCTGGGTTGGCATGGCCACAGGAGTTTACAAGGCCCACAGCTCTGGGGCCAGACCTGCTGCAGCTCAGTCTCGCCCCTCCGTGCTGCAGAGAGTCTCCTTCACTATCAAGTGAAGGCAAGAGGGAAAACAGAATAAACACTGTATATATTATGTACGTTCTGGGAGGAGAAATGTGCCCATCACTTGTCATGTTTGACAATTAAGATTCAGAAAACGCAAGATGGGTGTTCTGTTTTGAACCTTCAGAAAAAAATGAAATCCACATTCTGCAGTTAATTCCTTACCTTCAAGAGCCCTCTTGGGAAGTCTTTGCCATCGTTCATCCCCTGGAGGTTAGCAACGAACTCTTGGCAGGTCATCTTCTTCCCAATGTTCTGAAAGGGATGTCAGAGAAACACAGCATCATATTCCTGCTGCTTTCCAAAATGACAGGAATGAACAACCTCAGATTAAATGCATCTTCCTGCTCTCCTTTAAGCCCAAGGCAGGCAGCACTAAGAAAGCATTCATGAGATTACTCATAGTTGAGCATCCTTGTATGCATACAGCTAGAAAAGGGAAGGTGCTTTTGCACTCAAAGGCCCATACACACCCCAGAAAAACCCCCAGCTTAATGCTGGGGGTAATGAAGAGGACAGTGATGAAGCTCTCTGGTATCTGCATGGTGCCTTATATCCCCATGTCTCCAAGCTCTACTCGTCTCTGACAGAAAAGCTCTACTTGAATCTGCTGTGGGCACAAGGAAACACGTGACTGAGGCCCTTTCCAAACCCTTCTCTTAAAGTTTGCAATGCTCCCTTTCAGTGGCAACTGCCCTGAGTTGGAGCGCGATGCCCAGGAGTGGCCATTACCTTTTCTGATTCACAGGCTGAGGCTGCTTGGACATTTCCACAGGCTTGCTCTCTTTTCTCTCTTCCTGTCTAAGTCTCAGACTGAAAGTTGCCCAAACGAGCCACAAATGGGAAAGGAACAGTTATGTCCATGTAGGAGCCAAACTACATCCAGAGGCCTGAGTCTGCCCTAAACTACTCTTGAATCCTAGTCTCCATCACCCCTCAGAGAAAGTGTCTGTACTTGGTCCCCCAGGTGCTAGAAGTCCCCTGCTTCACACATGGGGAGCCTTGTGAGTGAGCAGCAATTACAACTCTGCATTGATGAAAAAGGACACCAAAGAATCTGAGGAAAGGAAATTAGCCTGAGATGAGCTGTGAAACGTGGTAAAGACAGAGGGAAAAATGGGGCTCTGTGATGGTCATGGTATCTTTGAGGATGGCACCACTGTCAGTAAGGAGATGAAGACGACTTTTCCACTGTCAGGGCATGCTTTGTCTGCAGAAAATACAGTAGAAGAGCTTTGTGTGAGCATTGTCTTGGCCTAGGAGCAGGAGTCCAAATTAACACAGGATTGGAGCCCAAGGAAGGCCACCAGTTGGTAATACAGGTCATTCAATGTTAAGAATTACATGACAGCACATTCTCTATTTCCCTTCCATAATGTATCATCAGGAGAGATGGAAAACCACCAAATCTTGACCATCAGCCTCACCTAGCCAAAAAGGAAGATCGCATAGCCTGCAGCCGGCACAAAGCCACAGAAAGAAGGCAGGCAGTAACACTGGAACAATGCATGGCTTCCCACAACAGGATGGCTCCTGACAACACGGGCAGGCTGTAACCCTGGCTCTCTGCTTGCAAAGCTTATGGAACACAGCTCATAACTTCAGTCTCTAGGTGCAGGTTGGAGCTGGTCTAGCAGACTTGAAGGTGCTTTCCTTTCTCACTGCAACTTCAGCCTGCTTCCATTTGTTTCTCCCACGCAGCAGTTTGCAGCTTCCCCATGCTGACCAAAACCAACAGCAATGTGGCATTGCAGACAAATGGCTGTTTTGCCGCAGGACCAAAGCTAATATCTCCATACAGTGCCACAGAGGTTCCAGAAGATGTGCCTGGTGGTCTAGAGATACCTCATAACTCTCTAGCACCAGTGCGGGTGATGGCCTCCATGCAGAGAAGCAAGCATGCATTTCCAAGACACACCTAGCAAAAATTGTTTAGTTACAAATAGAACAAAGTGTGTCACGACAGGGAAAATAGAGGGGATAAGTAAGAGTTTGTCTACAAGAATTAAAGGCAAGTGTGAACTGAAAGCAGAGCAGCTGCATTACAGCCCTACAAGCAATGGAGCTTATTGTGAAATAGAAGTGTCTGCACTTATGATCAGTATGTCAGTAACAAATACAGCTCAGTGTAGACAAGCCCTGTGTCTCATTTGCTTCCTGCTCTAGCAGAATCCTGGTAAGGATGGGGCAAAGCATTATCTTTGTTAGGAAGCAGGCAATTAGGCATATCTGCAAGGGCTGCATTCCAAGTCAAAAACGCCAAACTTACCACCTATGTGGAAAAATGCAAAGCAGTAAGAGGAAGACCAAAATTACAGGAAATCAAAGGGGTTGAAGGCAACATGATGACACACCCATGGACATAACAGGAACAGGAGTCTGGCAAATACTACAGCCGCATCTACATAACAACACACTGTCAACTGCCAGTGGGATGAGCCTCCAAAGTTACACAGTGCAACAACCAGAGTCAGCAGCAGCAGTGATGGGTCAGTTCCAGATCATTTACTCCAGTACTTCTGAAGACAGTAGGGCCCAGTAAAGCATTGCAGGAAGCAATGGGAATTCCTGTCAGGCTGATGTGTGACCATTTGGTTTCCCTCTTTGGACTGTGAGGCCAGGCAGGCTGGAAAGCAGGAACTCCAGGCTGCTCATCGCTCGGGGGAGTGGGATACCTGTGCAGAAAGACTCAGGTGTGCTCAAGAGAAGCCATGTGTGCTAACAGACAAACTGAGGCACATTCCTGTATCCCCAGTCACCCTCACATGTGACTGAAACACCACTCAGTAGGGAAGGCTAAGCCTTCAGAGAAAAAAATTCTTAACAACTCCCTTCCCCCTCCTGCTTCCACAACCTTCAGACACAGGCATTCAATTAATGGGAGGTAGGTCTCAAAACTCCTAGTGAACATGCAAGTCTTGGTTTTATTACCTGCACCCACAGGTAACAGACAGACCCGGGGTGCCTCCACGTCCTGCTGCCTGACCCAACACCCTCTATGTGTAAAAGTTCCCAAGGGACACCCTCCTGGAAGAGCCCTTGTAACTGCAGTGGAGGGCCAGAGAGAAGCCCCAGAGCCACCTGGCTGAAGCCCCTGCTTTTGCACACTATCATGCCATGCTCCCTGTGTTTTTACACTCTCCATCCTAACTCCAGGGCAGAGGAAGCCTCCCATCAGCATGGGAATACCTTGCACAGCAGGTGTACTGCACCATGGGTGCTGAAATACCCATCCTAAGGCTGCTGGCACCCTGCAGCAGTGTGACTAAGAAGACTCAAACCAGAATGCTATTTCCCCCAGGCAGGCAGTGGGTAGAGGAGTGCAGTGTAGGAACACAGGGCTGCCACTCAGCATGCCCACATGCCCCTTCCACTCTCTTGGCTCTGAGTACACCCACCATTTGTCTGTGCAAAACTCTGGTTCCACCAGGTCTGCCCCCTGCAACTGGATGCCTGCAAACGTCACCTTCCCTTTATGACCTTCCCCAAATTTCTTCACCTCCTGTCTTTATTCTGCCTTCCCACATGTTTGTACATACTGTAAAGGGGAAGCTAATCCCAAGCACAGCTTCCTGGTCAGGGCCTGCTGCAAGAAGGATGGTAAGCACACCAGAAAGATGGGCCTGAGGACAGGGAGTATGCTCAGACATCATGGCAAAGCCAGGTACAATGCCAGCTTACACATGACTGACCAAGGCATGCTGGAAAGGCCTGCCCCGGACAACAGCCTGGGAGTGCAGCCTTCTCACTGTTTGCTGTCTGCAGGGGCTTTAGAAGAAGGCCACCAGAATGGGGACTGCCAGAAAACCACCCCATCCCAGCATGGTGTGGACAGGAGCAGTCTACACAAAGCTGTGCATACTCACATGGCCATGCAGGTCTGTGTTAAGCAGCATCATGGCACACGTGAGACAGTGAACTCCATCTGCAGAAAGAGACATAACCAGAGTCACATGCAAAACCACATATGGACCTTTAAGAAGTTGAAACTGAGCCTCGTAGACTAATTGAGTCTGTTCCCTTTATAAGAATCTGTTTTATCAAGAAATACACATAATTAAATAAATGAACAATGAGGTCATCACACAGCTGCCAGACCAGAACAGTGTTTCTTTTATCTTTCAGTAACTGTCAAAACTGTCATGCAGCACCCATGGATGAAGCAAACAAGACAGGCAATCATGCCATCACTCTTAGCTTGCTAATACCAATACCACAGTCTGAATGAACACCTTCTTCTTCATGTACTTCAGTGCAGAAAGGGAAAAGTAAAACACATTCATTCTTGTGTCAAGAGTGGGTACACTAGGGTATCCTGTTTTTCTCCCCCTCTGTCTCAGTCCTCATTCAGAGCTCAATTAGACTTAATTTTGGAGAAGCACAGTCAGTTATTTATGCTGCCTTGGCTCCATGTTGGGTAGAGAGGACTCCAGGGGTTTCTAAGCTGGTCCTGTGGCCAAGGCCCTCAGCAATAAGTCAGATTCATAGAACCAGAGAATACAGTTGGAAAGTCTGAGAGACTGAAGGTCTGAGAAGAAAATTATTACTGGCTCAGAACGACTGAAATGTGTGCGTAGGGGGAGCAGCTCTGAAGAAAATGGTATGGTGCACTGCTCCACACGCCACCCCTCTGGAGCCTCTAGTCCAGAACTTCCACCAGTTGCTGGCATACTGAAAGCAATGCCCAACACCCTGCCCTGGAGCCCCAGTCACGCCCCGAGGTGGCCAGATGACTGGAAGCCCCCACTGGGGGTTGCTTGCCACAGGAGGCCAGAGCAGACCCTCGGATATGTGACTGTGTCCCCATTGTATTTGGATTTTATGGAAGCTGAAACCACTAAGATCCAAGGCAGTAGCTGTATCTTGTTTTTCTCTCTTTCTTTTCATCTCTTCTTTTCTACTCATAATTTCCACTTTCTGAAATATAGGTAATTAAGGTTGGATGAGCAAAGTTTGCCAAAGTCAATGCTCTGTGAAATGCTTTATTTTGATTGAAGGTTTGTTTTACATTTTTCCAATTTCCTGATCTTCTAAGGTTTGCTAGGAAAGTTTGGTTTTGAACATCCTGGGAACTTCTGTCAAGTTCTTCTTTGTGCCCACCTCAGGGAAAAGTAGTAGTACTTTAAGGCCTTTTTAAATAAACTTTCCAAGCAAGTTTAGAAGGCACCCTATAACAATCATGGAGTCCAACTTCTGGCTCCGCACAGGACATCCCGAACAACCACACCATGTGCCTGAGAGCGTTGTCCAAATGCTACTTGAACTCTGTTAGGCTGGTGCTGTGACCACTTCCCTGGGAGCCTGTTCCAGTGCTCAACCACCCTCTGGGTGAACCTGATATCTAACCTAAACCTCCCCTGAAACAACTTTAGGCCATTCTCTCTCATCCTGTCACAGGTCACCATAGAGAAGAGATGAGTGCTTGCCCCTCGTCCTCCCTCCCCTCATGAGGAAGCTGTAGACTGCAATAAGGTCTCCCCTCAGTCTGCTCTTCTCCAGGCTCAGCAAACTAAGTTATCTCACTGCTCCTCATGTGGCTTCCCCTCTAGACCCTTCTCCATCTTCATATCCCTTTTCTGGATACTTTCTGATAGCTTTGTATCTTTCTTATATTGTGGTGCTATATCTATATCTATATCTATATCTATATCTATATCTATCTATCTATATCTATATCTATCTATCTATATGTATATATATAAAACTGCACCCACTACTAAGATCCCAGGCAAAGCGTGCAGGATCTAAATGCTTACTCAGGGTGTGAAGTCGCAATTTCTCTCTTGCACCCTTTACTAGAGTAAGGCAGCCACATCACCAGGCAAGTCATTACTTCAGTCTGGACATGATGCACCCGTTCTACCCGACTGCCTACAGTGTCTTTAAACAAGAAAAGCAGTAGGCAGAGGAAAGAGACAGTGCAGGAGCGGATCCTGTCTTACTCTATTCCCCTCCCCTGCATAACAGCCAGTTAAGCTGAACAGGTGCAAAGTGCCCAAACATCGTCTCACTGCAACAGGGGTAGGTCACAAAGCAAGGGGTAAGGAAGCACAGTGGTACCTCCAAGTGTAGCAGCTCTTTCTGACACTTGAAACTAAAGGTACAGCTTAACCCATGATTGCCTTCTTTTTCAACCTCCTCCTTCAGTGTGTGATCAGTGTGTGCTGCAACCACAGGGCCACATGGCTCTGCCAGCATGTCTGGCTGAGCACAACAGTTATGCCACCAGACAGTTTGTCCTCTTCTGCATTCCCAGTTTTCTCAGGTTTGATCTATGTACTTGTTTGTTTCCCTCATCTATTTCCAAGCTGACTGAAAACATTGGCAAGGAGGAGCACTCTGACTGATGTTAGCCAGTCAAGATGAAACCATGCCAGGGTCTGGATATAGCACCCAAAATTCACCCCCACAACTGGCAAGGACTGGCATGCCTGATGCCAGTACATGCAGACATAAGCACTGAATGGAGCATGGAAAGCAAACAGCTTCTCTTCCACCTGACATGGGACCTGTTCTTGTCCACATGAGTGCAGCCAGAGTACAAGTACCACACACCAAAGTCAGCGTGACTAGAAACTACAACTGAGGGCATTCAAACCTGGAGGTGCTACAACTGAGGATTGATATTGATGAGGCCTGAACACCTTTCCTGCTGAGGGTTTCAATGCTTACCACAGACAGTCTCTAAAGTGTGGTACAGTGACTACATAGCTTCATTTTCCAGGCATACACCAAAGGTGCTACTGAAGGTGAGAATGAAGGAAGACAGCAACAAGCAAAGACCTTAGTATCAGAAACAAAGTTACCTTGAGAAGAAATGGTGTTCGGGTTGCACTGGTAGTATCTGCTGGAGAAGTGGATTAAAACTCTCTCTCGTTCCTGAGTTTCTCCAATAAGTGAAAAGGCTTTAAAGAAACTCCTAAAAGAGCAGTGGGGAAAAAAAGTGAAATTAAGGTAATAAATCTCTTTTTGCTTCACACAGTGCACAGAGCAAAGCACATATCACAGCAAGAAGTACGTAAGCACACATCAGACATTCAGTTCCAAGAAGCCTTTGTAGGAAACTGGGCTATCATTCCGTGTGCAATTAACTCCAATGTTATAGTTAATGAAGGAAGATTTAAATTACCATCAGTCTCAGCCACAGAATATACAAAATAAGTAATTCCACCATTTGAAAGAGCTGTTCTTACTTTTTAAGTATTTTTTTCTTTGGACAGGGAATTGGAACACGTATTCTTTATGCATGACAAGACACCCAGGATGTTCCCTATCCTTTTCTAACTGCCCACCACTCCTGCACCGTTTTTTTTAAGACTTTACTTCATTGGTATTGCTCTCCAAATCAGACAAGCTGCTCCAGGTGGTAAAGTCAAGCAAGTGCACAGCACTCACAGCTAACACCAAATGTGTGGTCACATATCGGAGTGGCCAGAACCAACCAGTCAGGGAGGAGTGTGACTATCCAACCTACAGAAAATATCTGGGCAAGAGGGCAGAAGAGTCGCAACATCTCCCACTAAGCTTCAACAGCAGGAGGAGTAACTTGGCCCTCCTGAGGTTCTTGCTTGTGAGAGCCCAGGGTGCAGGGCTGGTGCACAATCTGGCACACTAACTGGATATAGCCAGCAAGCCTAAGCAGAGAAGTGGGAAGGACACACATCTTTCCCTTTTATTCTCACACTTGACCATCCCTCCCCTTAACCACATTGCTGTTCTTCCTGATAGAAAAATATGTCTCACAGTCAAAGATGAACTTCTGCATTCATTTATCAGGATGCTTCTAAGAAAATACTGAAACCACAAAATTTCTGGATCTGAAGTAAGAAGACATACAGAATGAGTGTCTAATAGACAATTTTTAAATATCCCATGAGACTGAAACTAACACCAGATCTGAGAGGCATGGAATATATTGCTGGAACATTCAATCTATCTAGTCTCGATGCATAAACTTTAATTTTTTTTCTCTGATGTAAGGTCAGAGACAGGCTGTACTTGCAACAATCTCACACCCATACAGAGTGTGATCTGCCTGGTAATAACTTAATTTCACATGTAATGTAGTGCAAATAACTGTAGTGCAAATAACCCAATTCACAAGTAGATACAAGTGAATCTTCGCAGGGTTTCTCTGTCCTTCCTACTTACTGTTCCTATCCTGGTTCCAGTCAGGACAGGGTTAATTTTTAATATAAGGGCTGATGTTACTTCTGATCCTCTTGAAGGGACCTTCAGTTCGTATTTACAAGAAGTGAGCAACACATACTATTACCAGAACTACAGACCCCAATCAAGTAGAAGAAAGGGACAGTTGGATCTTTTGGACTGTGTGGATCCAGTGCCCTGGCACATCAGACACACAAGGGTGTAAGGCTTTAGTTCACACGGGCACATGATATACCTTGATGCCATCAAGATACGTGAGGACAAAATCCATCTCTTTCTGTGGTGCCAGGGGAATCCCAACAGCTGGTTGCACTGGAAGCTGGAGACAGCACGGTTGGGAATGAACGGCAAAAACACCCCATTGTGACTGGCCCAGAGGCCCCATGCATCCTTAGCACAGGTTACCTCAAAAGAGGGTATTTCAAGGACTCAAAAAGGCGTCACTAGGATTTTTGGGATAGCTGCTGTGGAGACAGAGGAAACTAGACAGCTGAACACCTTGCCTGATGTCTCAGAGGTCCCCCTGTTTTGGGACTGCTGAGGGCTGAAGAACTGGTACCGATTGCTACCACTTCGCTGCACCATCAATACTGCACCACCTGGGACTCTGTGACCCCCACCCAGGAGATGATTTGTGAGCTGGAGAGCCAGGGAGTGGTCAGCAAGACTCATTCACCCTTTAACAGTCCTATATGGCCAGTGTGTAAGCCCAGTAGAAAGAGGGGACTGACAGCGTCACGGCCTGACTGAAGCCACACCACCACTGGGTGCCACTGTGGCCAGCATGCTGGGACTTAAGTACAAGATGGAGTCCAAAGCAGTGAAATGGTGCCACTACTGATACTGCTAACATGTTTTTCTCCATCCCTTTAGCAGCAGAGTGCAGGCCACAGTTTGCTTTTAGCTGGAGGGGTCTGACATACACCTGCAACTGACTGCCTCAGGGGTGGAAACACAGCCCCACCATTTGCCATAGGCTGATCCAGACTGCACTGGAAAAGGAAGTAAGGAAAAGGGTAAGATCCTAGAATACTTGCAATATATTGATGACATGATCATGCAAGGCAACACAGCAGGAGTTTTTCAGAAAGGGGAGAAGACAACCCAAATCTTCCTGAAGGCCGGTTTTGCCATACAGCAAAGTAAAGCCAAGGGAACTGCCCAGAAATTTCAGTTTTTTGGAGTAAAATGGCAAGATGGATGTCATCAAATTTCAATGAACGTAGTCAATGGAATAGCCACTATGTCCCCACCAACGAGCAAGAAGGAAACACAGGTTTTTCTATGCACTGTGGGTTTTTGAAGGATGCGTATTCCAGATTACAATCACATTGTAAAACCTCTCTATCATGTGATCCCAAAGAAGAAGGATTTCAAGCAAGGTTCTGAACAAGAACAAGATTTTAAACAGATGAAACAGGAGATTGCTCATACAGTAGCCAGTCAGGACAATACAAAATGTAAAAAGTATGTTCCACAGTGCAGCCAGGAAGAATGGTCCTTCCTGGAGTCCCTGGCAATAAGGACACATGGAGACTCGAGAATGACCCCTGGTGTGCTGGAGTTGGGAATACAAACATTCCAACATAAAAAGGATCCGAGGCCAGCTACACCCCCACTGAAACAGAGATAGTGGCAACTTATCAAGGGGTTGGAGCTGCCTCAGAAGTGACTGGCACCAAAGCACAGATCCTCCTGGTGCCCCAACTGCCAGCGCTGGGCTGGATATTCAAAGGGAAAGTCCTTGCAACACATCATGCCACTGTGGGATTGCTCTAAACTTTCCTGAATAGGAAATCCCAATTGCCCAGGGGTCTTGGAAGTCATCACTAACTGGCCTGAAGGTCAAAATTTCAGACTACCATCATCAGAGGAGAGGGTGACACATGCTGAGGAGGCCCCACCATACAGTCAGCTGCCTGAAAATGAAAAGCGGTACCTCCCTTTACTGACAGTTCCTTTTGTGACACAGGGTCAAATCAAAAATGGAAAGCAGCTGTATGGAGCCTTCTGTGACGAGTCAGAGAAGCTACTGAAGAACAAGGTGGATCAAGTCAGGTTGCAGAGCTGAAAGCCGTCCAGCTGGCTTTAGGTATCACTGAATGAGAAAAATGGCCAGCAACTGACCTCTACACTGACTCGTGGGTGGTGCCAAATGATGTGTTGGGATGGCTGGGCTGACGGAGACAGGTCAATCAGCAGTGCAGAGGGAAGCACATCTGGGCTGATGAATCGTGGCAAGAAATTGCTGCCCTGGTAGAGAAGCTGGCTGTAGAAGTGCATCATGAGATACTCATGTGCCCAAGAGTCAGGCTGCTGAGGAGCATTGCAACAACGGAGAGGTGGTCAAGCCACCAAGATTAAGGAGTCTCAGGTTAATCTGGACTGGCAACTTAAGAGTGAATTATTTCTGGCTCAGTGGGCTCAAGATGCCTCAGGTCATCAGAGAAGAGATGCAACACACATGTGGGCTTGTGATCAAGGGGTGTACTTAGCCGTGGACACTGTCTCCCAGTTATCCATAACTGTGGAACATGAGCTGCGATCAAGCAGGCCAAGCAGGTGAAGCCTCTCTGGTATGGTGGATGATGGTTGAAACACGAATGTGGGCTGGCCTGGCAGATCGGTGACATCACACTCCTGCAAACCCGCCAAGGCCAGTGCTACGTGCTTACAGCGGTGAAAACAACCACTGGATGTCTGGAGACGAACCCCGTGCCTCACACCCCTGCCCAGAACACCACCCTGGGCCTTGAGATGCAACTTCTGTGGCAACATGGTGCCCCAGAGAGAACTGAGTCAGACAGTGGGACTCATTTCAAAAACAGCCCCACAGACACATGGACCAGAGAGCATAGCAGTGAGTATTCCCCATCATGCACCAGCCTCTGAGAAAACTGAACAGTACAGTGGACTGCTAAAAATGACATTGAAAGCAATGGGTGGTGACACCTTCAAACATGGGGATCTGCATTTAGCAAAGGCCTCCTGGTTAGTTAACACAAGAGGTTCTACCAATCAAGCTGGCCCTGCCCAATCAAAACTTCTGTGCACTGTAGAAGAGGATAAAGTCCCTGTGGTATGTATGAGAAATGTGTTAGGGAACACAGTCTGGATTGGTCCTGCCTTTTTGCAAAGGCAAATCCATCCATGGGATATGTTTTGCTCAAGAATCCGAGGGCACTTGGTGGGTAATGTAGAGGGACAGGTAAACATGAGGTGTAGCTCAAGGGGATTCAATTTCTGGGTGAGAACGGTCTGTAGCGTTGAATTGTATGGTACTGTTTGCTGAATGACACTGCCACTGTATGCCACAACTACTGCGGAGAATGAATATGGCTCCAGATTCACCAGTCATGAGCTCCTGAGGCAGACTGCAACCAGCCAACAGCACAGCAGCCCTCCTGTCCTGGAAGACATCTAGAACAGATAGAACCTACAGTCATGGACTAAATGAACTCAACAGACACCTTGAAAGGACAGCCACTGACTATGGAAATGATGCTTGTGCTAGTGTTTATATATATATATATAGCTAGGAGGTGTAAGACCTGGACACAATATAGATGGTATAGCATAAGGGGTGGAAAACATCCTGATTCTGGCCAGGACAGTTAATTTTTGCAGTAGGCAGGACAGGCATGCCTAGGAGCCTGAGGTTATTCCATACCACCTCAGGTCATGTGCAGCAGCTGTGGGGGAAAGCATCCCTTCTGGTCGGGTGGTGTGGCAGAGCAGTCGGGGTACTGCCAGTTTCCACATGGTGAGCACTTGCATGTGAATCACTCACCTCTCTTGTACATCCGGTTATTAATACTGTTGCTGTTACCATTCGTTTTTCTTGTTTCATTTGCTGTTTCCAGTAAATTGTTCTTACCTCAACCCTTGATCTTTGCCTTTTGTACCTCCAATTCTCCTCTCCAGACACCCCAAGGAGAGGGGGAAGGGGAAGGGAGCAGTAGCGCATGGTTTGGAGTGTTTTAGTGAGAACATTAAATTGGAGAATACTGTTCCTAAATCCACAACAGCTCCCAAGGCACATTTTGAGAATTAGCCATCCTTCTGTCTCCTACCCCAATTTGGGCTCTTTCCAGCAACACTCCCTGCCCATGCCAGACACCAGTGACCTACACCTTCTCCTCCTCCACAGCACCTTTACCCCTTGGAAGCTGACTTGGAGAAGCAACTGATGAAAGAATATCTGGTAAATAAACAAGGCAGTTTCCTCACTCTCAGAGCACAATGCTGCAGCCAAGGGCCACAGGGATGAGCTTCTGCCCACCAGGAAGACCAGAGAACACAGAATACCTTAAGTTGGAAGGCACCCAACAAGAATCACTAAGTCCAACTCCTGGCTCTGCACAGGATACCCCTAAGAATCACACTGTGTGCTTGAGAGCACTGTCCAAACACTTTTTGAGCTGTCAGGCTGGTGCTGTGTGTGACCACTTCCCTGGGGAGCCTGTTTCAATGCCCAATCACCCTCTGCATGAAGAACTTCTCTCTCATGTCCAACCAAAACCTCCCTGACACAACTTTAAGCCATTCCCTTGGGTCCTGTCACTGTCCTGTCACAGAGGTCAGTGCTTGCCCCTCCTCTTCCCTTCATGAGGAAGTTGTAACTGCAATGAGGTCTCCCTTCAGTCTCCTCTTCTCCAGCCTGAACAGACCAAGTGACCTCAGCCACTCCTTCTTCGGCCTCCCCTCCAGGCCCTTCACCATCTGCGTAGCCTTTTTTGGATACTTTCCGATAGCTTCATATCTTTCTTACACTGATGGGAACAAAACTGCCCCCAGCACTGGAGGTGAGGCTGCCCCAGTGCAGAGTAGAGCAGAGCAGAGCAGGACAATCCCCTCCCTTGCCCAGCTGGCGATGCTGTGCCTGATGCCCCCCAGGACAGGGTTGGCCCTCCTGGCTGCAGGGCACTGCTGACTCATGTTCAACTTGCCCTCCACAAGGACTCCCTAGTCCTTTTCCACAACGCTGCTCTCCAGCAGGTCATTTTCCAGTCTATCCCATGTGCAGAATCCAGCACTTGCCATTGTTAAATTTCACACAGTTGGTAGTTGCCCAGGCTTCTCATTCATCAAAGTCTCCCTGCAGGACCTCTCTTCCTTGGAGGGAGTCAATGGCTCCTCCCAGTTTAGTATCATCAAACTTACTTACGGTATGTTAAAGTCCTGTGTTTAAGTCACTTATGAAGATGTTGAAGAGCACAGGGCCTCACGTGGAGCCCTGAGGAACCCCACCAGTGACAGGTTACCTGTCTGATGTTACCCTATTCACTACAACTCTTTTTGCATGACCCCTGAGCCAGCTGCTCACCCACCACATGATGTGTTTATCCAGCTGAGTGCTGGACATTTTCTCCAGAAGAGTCCTGGGAGAGACAGCACTGAAAGCTTTATGAAATCAAAAAAGATTGCATTAACTGGCTTCCCCTGATCAGCTAGGTGTATTACCTTGTCATAAAAGGAAATTTGGTTGGATAAGCAGGACTTTCCCCTCATGAAGCTGTGCTGGTTGTGACCAATCACTGAACTGTCTTTCAGTATTTTTCAATACCTCCCAGAATAATCTTCTCCATAATTTTACCAGGCACTGAAATGAGACTGACAGGCCTGCAGTATCCAGTGTCATCCTTCTTGCCCTTCTTGAAGGTTAGACAGTTTCCAGTCAATTGGGACCTCTTCAGATGTCCAAGACCATTCCAAAATCATTGAGAGAGACCTCACAATGACAGCAGCCAGCTCTTTGAGTATTTCTGGATGAATCCCATGTGGCCTCATAGACGTAAGAGGAATCAGATGGAGCAGCAGATCCCACACAAGCTCAGAGTAAGATGGGAGTTTATCATTCTCACAGCCATGATCCTCCAGCTCAAGGCACTGAGCCACCCTGCACTGCCTTTTTCTATTGACTTATTTTTAAATCTTTTCGTTGTCCCACATAGTACTGGCCATGTACAACTCCAATTGAACTTTGTCAGCTGGAATTTTCTCTTTACAGTGGTGAGCAGCAACTTTGTATTCTTCCCACATCACCTGACCTTGCTCCCACTGGAAAAACACCTTCTTTTTTTGTGTTAGCTCCAGAAGATCCCTGGTCATTCATGTTAGCCTTCCGCCTTGTCTGTTTGACTTCCAACATTTTGGATCTGCCTGCTCCTGTGCCCTTAGGAGGTGGTGACCAACACTGATGGATCCCACCACCTTAAAAAGCATTTTCCCAGTGAACCTTACTAACTAGCTCCCTGAGCAGCCTGACAACTGCTCTCCCTGTGTCCAGGACTAGACTCCAGAATGGACACTGAGAGGAGCTGGACCAGCCACCCCAACTCCTCCCCTCCTGTAGTCCTGCAGAGGCTGTGAGAGATGCAAGCAGGAAGTGCATGGGCAACATGGATCCAGGGAGTGGACAGTGAAGGAATAACCCTTCCCAGGTCTCAGACTTTTCACTGATGATGCACAACAGCCTCCCACAGCTGGGAGGTAGCGTGGATCTGGGCAACTGCCTCCAAAATGCTCCATAAACCACTGTTTGTCAGAGAGCCAGCAACAACAGCAGTGTTACCTGTCACTCTCTGCAAAGCGAGAGGCAGCATGCCTCAGTTTCCCCAGGCTTTGGGATGATTCTTTGTCCCCAGCTGCTGCTGCATGCTCAGGGCATGTAGTTGGCAATTACTGCAGCTACTTCTCAAAACCTCAACAACCCCCTGGCTTGTTTAAGTCCTATATGAGCCTGGGCACATTTTAGAGAAGGTCATAACTATTAATATTAACAGGAGATCTACAGGGAGCAGAGACCTCCTAAATATGTGCCACAAAGCAATTATGTGTTGGATTTCACAATTTAAAAGAAAGGTATATTTAGCATTACGCTCCGGGGGTGCTAAAACCTGGAAAGAGCAGCAGACCTCCCACTGCCCACCAGCTCCCACCCTGTGCTGAGCGGGTGCTCCAGCTTGGCTCTGCTCCCCCTGCTTCAGGACCAGGCGGTTCATGCTTGTGCAGGCATGTTCCATTTCCACCACCTTCAGCAGGCAGGACTTTGTGGGTGCCTTGGATCTGCTATGGTCTCAGGGCATCAGACCCCCGGAAATGCATTTGCAAGGGGGCTAAGAAGTGCATGCACACCTCCTGATTTGTATCATTAGAAAAGAAAAATCCCACTTAAGTAACCTCAGTCAAATGATTTGAACTCATTTAAATCCCCTCAAACACCAGAACACCAGCAACTGCGCTAACAGGCCACTGCTACACAAACTTGGTGTTTTGACTTTCAGAAAAAAAGTACTGAAAATAAACAATGTTGAGGCCTGATTCCAGTGTAAAAAGGAAAGAAAATTGAAGGGCTGGGTTTTCAAACACCCACACTAACAGTTACCAAACTCACTACAGCTTTTTCCACATGGAAGCTTTTGCTGTTCTGCACATTTCTGGATGCCTCAGGGAGACACAGAGAAGGGAGCTGCCAAGCCACACCAAACCCTGGTCTTAGTACACTGCAGCAAAGCAGAGTAAGTTCCAGAAGGCATCAGCCAGAAAGTCTGTGCAGATCTGCTGTGAGCAACACCATAATTCCTCAGAAGCACCTTGCAGACTACAAGTCCCTTGTTTTGAGAGTGACGGGACACTTTTCTCCAGCTCCTCTGTATCAGGGACCATCTCTAAGCAGGCCTACCCAAGTATGTCCCTCTCCAAGTGCCACCACTCCAGTAGCACTACAGTACGGCAGCACACCAAGCCAAACAGAAGAGGAAAGCTCTGTCCCCAAAACATATTGCAGTCCTCTCTTGACCTTACATCCCAAAAGGACAACCATGTAAAAATCAGGACAACGCTGCAAACAGCACTGTTTCTAAAACAAAACATAAAGTCCACAAATGGAATTTTACCTGAGCGAACAGTCCAGCGTCATGCCCGTGAAGTCAAAAAATTTAAGATATTCTTCGGCCACAAGCTTGCTGAATTCATTGCTACAGAAAAGCGAAGAAATAAGTAAAGGTTATCATTCAAGAGTGAACCCTTCCAGAACCAGCAACAAGAACAATGTAGCCAAAGGCCTCATATCAGCACATACTTTTTACCCAAATGTTTTGCCACATCAGAGCGTTTGAATCTGTCCAGATGGTAGAGGCGCTTAGCCAGGCGCCTAGCTGCTTCCAAATTGCTGCTGCTGCCATTGCTGAGATCGTGGCCAAGGGCTCCAGTGGCATCTTTCTCCTGAAGTTCATTGCTCCCCATGGCTGCACTGGAGTCTAACACCACATTCTGTAGCTCAACATTGCTATGAGATGAAAAAAATACAGAAAGAAGAAAAATAAGATAACATTAGAGTTTCCTCTTAGAATAGCAAGCAATTAACTGTATGGAGGCAAGATGACACAATGTAACAAAATCCAGTTAATTGAAGGAGCAGTGTAGAACAGGGACATTCACATAGCAGCCAGCAGAAGTTAAGGGTGTTTAACACAGCCAAATACAGGCAAGTCCTTCTGACTGTGCTCACTTGAGAGAGAGATCTTTGCTATTATCAGCCTACAACTGCACCTGAATGCTTCTTGCATTAGTATTTTTTAACCCAATTGCTTGCTTGGCTTGAAGAGGCCTCTGTAAAAGTAAGGAATTAACCATTTTTCCAGAGAAATGCAGTGATTAAGCCAGGGTGATCAGTTACTCCAAGCTAGTCAGAACAAGTCCCTTCCTCATTCTTCCCCAGTTGTCCTGGAAACAAAACAATTCCTTAAATCTAAAATAGTATCACCAGAGCTCTCAGTGGATTCTGTGTCACCCATGAGCAGAGGACATCCCAAGGGAAGGCACTGCTACAAAAAGCAGGACTCAGAGCAAGGAACCCGGTTTGGATTATGAGAGACACAAGCCACCCATGCCACCCTGGAGAACTCCTTGCTTCCCTCCTGTTCCCTCATGGTGGCAATTCTTTCCCTCACCAGCTGCTCAAAGTCAAGATGTTCAGCATGGCAATCCCAGGGCACTTTAGATAAATCATGGACTTACAGATTCCTCCCACCTCAAGTATAATAGGAAAGCTCTGGCTGAGCTGTGTGCCTGTTTTGCTTCTCCTACCAAAGAGGAAAGAACCCTCCACACCAAAAAGCGCACCCCACCACACATACCCCTGCACAAAGGCAGGCTTTTACCTTTAGAAAAGCTTTTCTCTGACAACGGCATGAAAATTTTTGCAAAATCTCAGCTCTGTGTATGTGTGTGTGCGCTTGACAGCATTTCTATTTTTATTTCTGTATTTTTATACTATATAGAAATTCTTTCTACTAAAACTCCATTTACACAGGGCTAATGAATGATGAGCAAGGGTCATGCACAGGGCAGATATGAGTGGAATGAGTTAAAGATGACTTTAAACACACAGCACTCTAAACAACATACCACAGCCTCACACACCACTGTAATTTTCAGACTTGACAAGCCATGGTTAAAACAACTGATCACTGTGCTCCCGTAACAATTGTCTAGCCATCTACTCAGAAGTCTGCTAGCCACTTATTACCTCCCTAAAGATGAGACTTTCATATAAGGTGAGCTTAAAATAAAAATATTTAGTGTTCTGCATGCCACAAATCATCACCTGCTTCCTACCTCTCTTTTCTTCCATGGTTTAAGAGAAGGACATGTACAGAAAGGAGATTTCCCCATTTTACCTCTGTTTCCATCCTTTCAGTGCTGCTACAACATCAGAAATAGCATACATCTACCCTGTGGGTACAACTTCTTTATCAAGTATCTGGGGAAAACAGAAATCTAACCTGTTCCTGCAAGAACTGGAGATCTGCATTGGTCTGCATTTATTTCAGTGTAAATAAAAACTGTAACAAAAACAGGGTCAGTCTCAATGTTCTAGTAGGAAATAAGTACTGTAAATACAATTCCAACAATACTAACATTACTGGCCATCAGTTATCCTAGAAAAAAAAAAAAGCCCCTCCTGACATTGTTGTTATGGAAAATGCCTCCTTGGCCCTTTCCAAAACCACTAGTCAATGTCTGGAGCTCACTAAATTTGGCCTATACCAAACTTGTGAAGAAAGCAAATGACATAGTACCCTGACACATGCCCCAAGCAATACCTTGTCCATTCAAATCAGGCACAACTTGTTCCAAATTCCCATCTCTAACAACTGACAAGAGCAAGGGACACCCAGGTGAGCTAACACATCTACAGAGTCTTTCATGTACAAATGCTGCATCAAAAGTCATGCCAACTCACAGAACCTCACTATAAATCATAGTCTTCTTTCACCACTGCACTTTATTAAAGGTAGTATTTATAGCCCTGAAAGATGGCCAAAGCTGACAAGGAACATCTGTACTCTGCTAGGAACCAGTGCACTATGAGAGCCAACGTTACCACAAACCACCATAAGTTTAGAAAGAAAGGAAATGCCAGCATCTGCCACTTAGTGAAATTAGCAGCTCCCAGCTTCTGCTTTGCCTCTCGGAGCCGTGGCTGGGATGGGAAGGAGGAACACCCAGCAAGAGGGAGGGTGTACTCTTTCCCCTGCTTGCCAAAACTAGTCAATAGGGCTGCATAAGAAACCTTATCTTCCAACTTACCTGATTTAAAGCTTCATCCTGACTAAGGGTGCCCATACATGCATCAAAGAATAAGGGATGCTTCCTTCTGCTATCCCAGTAGTTAATTCTGACAGTTGATTAGCTTATTACTTAGTACAAAGAGGGGCTAAGTAAGCACTTTTTGTACTTAGTACAAGAAGTAAGTACTAAGTGAGGACTTTTTGTACTTGGTACAAAAGTACAATACAGATTGTACTGTAACATAAGTCTCTTGTTCAGGGGAAATGATAGATTCTTAGCATTAAAGTGAGACTTCAGTTCTCAAGTGTTTTAGGTGGCTTGAAGACTCAGTGCTCGTATCACTGAGGGCTTAGGAAATGCAGATGCCCTGTGCATGGCTACTGTGCAAGCTGCGTTTAGGGCAGGATATTTTAGCAGGGTCCAAGGGGTGTTACTCAGGGAAAAGGCTAACACCTCTTCTTACTTTCAACGCTTTCCAGGTGCATCATTTTCCCTCTGTGCCTCAGTTTTCCAATCTGCGGAACTCAGTAATACTTGCCTCCCTCTGTAAAGTGCTTATAATGAATTCTAATCAAGAAGTAAGAGTAACCAAGGCTGAAAATAGGTCTCTCTTCTGCAGTCTACAGTTTCTACACATAAAGAATCCACAGCAGCATTACCATCAAAGCAGTGCCAAGAAAGGGCTTTGTGATAGAGAGCAAGGCTGGACATGGATTTCTCACGCAGCTTTACTCTTTATCACATAAAAATGAGAAACCTCCACTGAAAAAAGCAGGCTGAAAAATGTAATAGATTATATTCCCCCTAATCCTAGCTTCAAAGCCAAAAGGGATTGTAGTGGTATTACTGGTAATTGCCTGTCCAGCAATGGCTGCTGATTTTTATCCAGAGACACTTACATTAATCTCTGATATTAGAAAACACAGAAAACAGAAGCTACAAAAAAACTCCAGACCTCTCTAGTCTCACAGCACATGAGCTGTGGCCAGAAACCAGGTCTACAGACCTTGATACTTCTGTCCCCAGCAATGCACTCCTGATGCATCCTTTCTCCTTCTGTCAAAGCATCCCCAGACCGACAAGGAATGCACCAAGGCTGTGACCAGCATATCCAGCAGAAATTACAGGAATTCAATAAGCAGCTGCTGTGGTAAATACAATACTTTCTAACAGCAATAGTCACCTCTCCAAGCTCACAGATGAAACATGTAAGCTGTAGACTGTAAGCTCTGCCAGGCTTTCCAGCTTTCCTGTAACACACCATAACTGCTAGGCAGAGTCTGAAATATTTCATACTGTTTTCTTCACTTACTCTATTATCAACCAGTTCTACAGTGATTTAGCTCCCAATGCCAAGATATCTCAATCTTGCCATGCTCAGCACTTAGCACACTTGATCTGTTTGAGAATATTCCAGATTCATTTATTTCCCCGTCTCCCATCCCAGGTACCACCAAAACTGAAACTCTACACAGCAATGTTTGATTGAAGAATGGCTGCACTTTCCAGAAAAAACACAGCAAGGCCAGTAACATAATAATAATGATACAGGCACCTCATATCTCAGTGGTCCACTGTCCCAGCCAACTAGGCTGCAAAAGGAAACCTCAGCCTGAGTATGAGCTTACGATGCCTTAAACCTTGGTATGCTCTTCATTTTGTAGCAAATTCATGGAGAAAAAACTCCCTGCTTTGTCCCAAGGAAGAAATGCATATTAGCATTTTCCTTTGTGGAGTAAAAGCACAGAGCAATTGGCTCAGCTGCTTAACAAAGAAGTGATGCTCAGAGTTGACACCGAGTGGCAGGATGTGACAACTCAGCCTAACTGCTGTCCTCATCCCAGCCGCTTCAGTCATCCCAGCTTGCTGTTGCCTGCCACTTTAACCAGACTGATGCACAGCATATGCTCTGTGGCACATGGACTCCCCTGGATGCATATGTTCCTTCCCCAAGGAACACTAATTCATCCAGCATACACATCTGGAAGGAGTGCACTGGTTGCACTGATGGTAGGGGGATCTTGGGTAAGACAGGGCTGGAACCTTCACAGTCTTTTTGGAAAGAGAGGAGGAGAGAACAGGAGGAAAACCAACTTCTCTCAAATAAGTGTGCACGCCTTTAACATCAGCTTTACTCCAAGGCAGGCTGTATAAGGCATCTGCCAGCAAAATCCATCAGAGCAAAACGCAGCAGTGATTAAAAGCAAGGAAGGGTGGAGAGACATTAGGGCCAGAACCAATGTTGTTTTCAGCAGGGGTACAGCATCCACTGGGGAGCCACACTGAAGCTGATAATCACCCTCTGCAGCACAGTGCTGGCCCTGTTGTTTTAAATGCTTTCATACCGAGCCTTCTCATCCCAGTCCTGAAAAAGGACAGCATTCCCTCCATAACCATCAACTCTGTCCATGAAAAGCATGCTCTATTACTAGTTCAACAACCCCTCAGAAGCATGGGAGGGAAAAAGCAGAAACAGTCAGGTGCCTGCCCCCACTCCTCCCCTCCACCCCCTACGTCCTGTCCTGAGGAAACAACTCTCTGCAACCCTTCAGAGAGATGTGGCTGTTCAGTGAATGATACCCTTTCACATTTCAGAGCAGATCAGACATAAGCAGTGGCACAGTCTAAATTTAGTTTAAAGGGACCTGAAAAGCTGTGTTTGAACAGCCCAGCTCTGAAAGGAGTAGCCCCACTGAAGAAAGTGAAGAAATCCCGGCAGCAGTGGGATGTGATGACTCAGTTCCTGCTACAAATGACCTGACCACACAAACGGACTGGGAACGGCTGAGATGCAGCTTTGCTGCAGCTCCAAACCAGATTCTTCAGGGCCAGGAGAGAGCGAGCACAAAAGCACTTCAAGCAATGATTTACCTTGCCAGTTACCTTCAGCTCCAGGGCTCTTCCAAGATACAACTGTAGAAAGGGGAGAAAAATAATAAAGAAATAAAAATAATGCCCTTTCCTAGCAGATGACTCAGTGTGCTATTTTACTCCAAATGGTTTAATCAGCTTTGAAGTCCTACGTATGGATTCTCTTCAAAGACATGCTTTGAAGTAGATCCCTCTTTGAGGATTGACACAGCTGCACTTTGCTGCAACTCAATTCAGTGGGTGTCTCACAAGCACAGCATCAGCCAGGACATACAAAGCAAGGACGGTGTCCACAAGCCAGAGTAACCACCAAGCATCCATTAAAAAGTACCTCAGCCTTGACACATCACACAGAGAGGAGCAAAGTTAAAAGTAACAATCCCTGTAATCCCCTATTGGTTATCAATACAATACATATGCAAAGTCAATTTCAGGGGCTGAAATGCACGCTGCTGTTCAAAAATAACCTCTTCCTTCCTGTAAACATTTGTCTTTTTCTTTGATTAAAGGGATTCCTACCGATTGTAAAAAAGGGAGCTAACAGCTAAAGCATTCAGAAAACGCCATTTCTGGTAGGCTTGTATACAGCAAATGCAATTGTTGTCGTTACAGGATCACAGCACTCGAACAAGAAGTCCCGCCACATGCAGGGACAGGATTGCAGCCCTTCCGAGAGACAGCCTGTACTTTATCACACAGACATGCTGGCCCGCCGCCACCTGAAGTGCAAATGTCTTGCTAAAAATACTTCAGGTTTGATTCCGTTTTGACCTCAGGCTCTATACATCGCTATGGCAAGGGTTAGTGCTTGCAAAGGGACACTCACCACATCAATGTCACCATGCCTAGAAACAGAAAACCTGGTCCTTGCCAAAGGGGGTATCCAAGGGCTCTTCCCTGCAATGGATATTTCTGACATGCATAGACATATAGATTGCTCTCTTGAATGCATTAGGATTGTCCTACACTCAGGATCTGATCTACCTGCCCCCAAATATAAATAAAAAACAGACCCAACAAATGCACGGCACACCTATGACCTTGCTCAGAAAACACTCAGCTCCTAAATGTTTCAGGAACTCCCAGGCTCTCCCCGCAGAGCCCACTTGTTCCAGGTGTCAAGAGCCATCCCTGTGTTCAGCACCCACATGACCCTGTAAGGCTCCTGCGGGGTCCTCCAGGACAGGACCAAAACTGAGAAGCCAGCAGAGTACTTCCTCCCTGTGCTTGGCCTTGGTTTAACTGTTGGGAGACTGGCTCAGGAAGTGCATATTAACCAGGCAGCTGGTCCTCCCTGGCAGGGAGCAAAACAGATGCAAAAAAATACATGTGTTTACACCTTTCGGTTCAGGCTTCCCTGCAAATGTGCAGATGAAGCACTTGAGCATTGGCACTAGTATCACACAGGAGCTTTACATTGAAACCATGCAGCAAAATGAACCACCTGTCCTCAAACATAATACAGAATAAAAATAAAGGAAAAACAACCACTAACCAACCCACAGCTCACCCAGCTGTGCTAGCAAGGAGTCTGCATACTCTGTGCCCTGTTCTTCTCCACCGCTGCTCCAGCATCACATCCGAAGACATGCATGCCTCTCTATGCCGTCCTGCCAGCTGCCAGTCTCTGTGTCTCTCTCTCTATCCCAACACACACACAGAGGAAGAAGAGACTTAACCGGCAATAACGTGGAGAGGGGCTTGACTAGCAGCCAGTCGTGGCTAATGGATGAGACGGCAGGCTGCACTTCGGGACCAGCTCAGAGCTGGCAGAGGCGCCTCGGTTTTGGTGAATCAAGGCTTCCTGACCTAAATGGCTTTGACTTCAATGGAGACATGCCAACAGATGCCAGCTTAGAAGCTGAGCTGCTGACAACTCTATACTGAGGCGCTTTGTGTAGCAAACTGATCAGCTGCTCCACTTTTTTTTTTTCTTTTCTGTCTCCGTCAGCTGCTGGATTTTTGTTTTGTTTTATTTTCAGAGGAGGCTGGGAACTGAAGAGGCGAAAAGTCAGCAGCCCTTTTTTCCCTAAAACAACAGTTTATTTAGGAACCAGAAGCAGCTTTACAAACTCTCACTAAACTGGTGTTCCAAGCACCTCATTAGCCAGAGCAAAGGCAAACTCTGTACAGCGTATCTCCAGAGCCTTGATAAAGTGATGACACCTTCCTGGAGGGAATAAAGTGAACAGTGTAGCACAACATTTTAGAAATTATTATGCTGTGCAATAACAAGGCAAATCCTCAGCTGTCAAAATGCCAGTAGTGTCAGAAATTTACCCCTGTGAATTCTGCCACTTCATCTTTACCTGGATTCAACATACACCCATGCCAGCAAATTGTGGTCAGCAGCAGCTCAACAACTGACAGATGATGCATCAGCCCATGTGCCAGCAAATGGGCTCTGGCACTTGCTTGTTTGCTCACCAGCTGCAGATGAATTTGATGCATTTGCTCTTCTAGGACAACAACCAATGTCATCCCTCTGAATAACCTTCCTTATCCTGGGCATATGGTTGGCAGCAAATATGAAGTACCATGTTCTGACTGACCTATCTTTCCTAGGTCCCAGAGTCATGAGCTGAGGCATGTCTGAAGGTGAGAAAACATCCACTCAGAAGAACAGGAATCTCAGCAGATTTCACACTAAATAAAAAATTCAACCGGGTCACGAAGTGAATCTTCAAAGTGGAAAAAAATTCTACCAGACCTCTGTCAGACAGACTAACAAAATGAATGTGTAAAGGTTACGTGTTAGATTTCTAAGTATCAAGTCTTGTAACTACACTGAAAAATCAAATACAAGCTACTTTGGACAAAAATACCAGTGTGCAAACTGAAAATGACAGCTGGCATGCAGAGTACTGACAAACTGGGAGGAAACTTACAGACACAACCTGGAGAAAGGAGTCAAAACTGGGTTTATTTGTCAACAAAGTTTATTGTCCTAAAGAAGGAATAAGCAGAGTGCCAACTAAGAAACTGCTGGAAATGACCCACACAGAAGAAAAATATCCACCATGGGAACTACTATAAGAGGCCCCAACAATTAAAAGTAACCTGGTATCCATGGGCATTTCAGGCTACATTCTTGTGAATTTATTCTGAGAATCACCAGATTGCTTTAGGGAGTTTGTTTTCTTCCCCTCTTGAATACATATGTGACTAAATTTGTGTTTGCATCTCTAGGGGAAAAAAAATAACAGGACTTGCAGAATTTGCTGAGCACCAGCACTTCTTTGAAGATGATGGCAGGTGGCAAATATTTTGGATTTTTGAGGATTAGGAGTTGCAATACAGATTTTTTATTTTCTCTCTGGATTTAGAAAAGTCTTGGGCAATGTCCTGCCAACAGAGACCATACTTCCCAAGACAGCACGAAAAGGCACTTATGGCAGGAAAAGAAATGCCCTAAGTTTTTTTGTTTTGTGGGGTTTTTTTAATTTTCTTATTCTGACTCTAGCATACAAGGGGAGAGAGAATTGAAAGCATGCTGTAAAGTGTGCAGTAAAAGAAAAGACTAAAATAAGTCCAGTCTTTAAAGTCTGGAAGTATAGAGATCACCACAGAGGTGATTTCCCACTTCACATTTAGCCATGCAGATGCTTTGTGGCATACATAGAAAACGTAACTCCTTTTCCCCTCAGGTATATCTTACTGTTTTGGAAACACATCCCCTTCATCCCACTCTCATTTGGATCACCAATTTGAATCAATTTGCAAATGATTACACCTAGTCCAGGCAATGCAAACTCAAGCTCAGTGTCTGGGTAGCAGCTTGCAAACAGTTTTCCTTACTGCCTCTAAAAGTAAGACTGAACTCCCAGATAGGAAGGCTGAGCCTTGCTCGTCATAATGCAGCCCACTGGCATGGGAAGGGAGAAGTACAGCACCTGGGGCGTGGGTGTGACACTGCGGACTGCATGCCTCTGCAAGGATAACACAGAGACAAGGGCACCAAACAAGGCCCAAATGCATCGTCCTTATTGTCATCACAAAGCTTCATTACACTGGCAACCTGCGGCTCAGCGTGTTTCATGGTGCCCTGACACACAGCAAGGCTGTCGCTCAGCTCTGCAACCTCACACACTACCCCTCCTCCCCCTGTTCTCCCACCCCCTCCTGTGGAAATTTAAGGCAACTTCAGCTGCAGATTTTTTTTTTTTTTTCCCACAAGGGATAATTACTACGGAATGACAGAATTTTCTGAGTTGGAAGGAACACAAAAGGATCATCGACTCCAACTGTTAAGTGAATGGCCAACACAGGGATCAAACCCACAACTCTGGCATTATTAGCACCATGCTCTAACCAACTCAGCTTATCTCAGAGAACTGAAAGAGAATAAACTCCACCCCGAAAGACACTTAAGAGTCCCAAAGGAAGGCAAGCTGCACACCGTTCTCCCTCAGCCATCCCTCCTCCACTGGCCAAGCACAAAGGGCATCTAAGCTATGCTAGGAAAGGACTACTTGCAAAAGTAAGCCAACCTGCTCTGCAGGAAGACCCACGGGCAGCTGACATCCCCCTACCCTAAGGAAGCACGGCAGGTGGCTGCCAAAGCAGCCAGGTCCATCATACAGCTCTCGCCAGGACTTACTGCGTTTAACCACGGCCAGCAGCTGACAAGAAGGACAGCAGGGATGAAATCTTCAGACACCCAGGAGCTCATAGGAGCTTGCAGCCTGCAAGCCTCTAATATTTTTTTTTTCCTCTTTTTTTTTTTCAGTTCTGAAGGCATGTGACCGGCCCTCACATACCAGAGCTGACCCCTCCCAAAGCCAGCAATTTCCTAAGAGCGGAGAAGGATGTTACCCTCCCGCTTATTCATTAAGAGGCCAGGTTTCCTTGTCCTTATGCATCAAAACCTCAGTCCCTGTGTGAATTACCCTCCGGACAGGTGCAAAAGGAGCTGTGGTGCTCAGCTACCAGCTATCAGAAGGGCACGGCCACGGGGAGCTCCGGTTCCTCCTTTCCCACCTGGCACATGGCTTTATTTCCAGGTGTAAAATCACCAGCTCTTTGCTCTCAAGTCGGCCGTCCCCTTCTGCACTGAGCCAGGAAGAACTGTACGTGTTTCACACTGCTCCCCCATTAACTAGTGCTGGTACTTGGAAGCATGCTCCCTCCCCAGCCACTTTTTGTATCACCGAAATACTACGGCACAAGTCACTGCTGAGATTTTGGTTTCGGTTTTTGCTCGCTTGGGTTAGCAGCACCCTTTCCGGAGAAGGCGGGGG
>VXAD01010143.1:882410-912993 GCA_013399195.1 Dicrurus megarhynchus
CACACTGCCCTGCTCTGCTCTGCTCCCAAATGCCCCACACCCAAAATCCCACCGCTTCCCTTTGCACTTGCCAGTATCCACATGCCGAGCCCCCACAGCAACCCGCACCCCTCCGGGAGGGGCTTCTCCCGCCGCTCTCCTCCAGGAGGGGGCGGCGGGAGCGGGGGAGCCCCGGCCGGGCAAAGCGCACGGAGCGCTCCGGCGGCACGGCGCAGGGCCGGGCACTGCACGGCGGGGGCGGAGGGTTTGCCTCCCCCCACCCTCCTCCTCCTCCTCCTCCGGGAGGGCTGGAACAGCGCGGAGAGTGCCCCCGCTGCTCTGCAGCGCGAGGCAGGCACTATGCGTGAGGAATTGCAGCCCCAAGCACAACCGCAGGCTCACGGCACCGCAGGAAACGGGGCTTCCGCAGCAGGCACAGAGGTGCTATACACGCATCGCACAGGCAGACTTAGGTAAACCTAAGTCTCGGATCGCTTGGGCAACACAACCGCGCGTTCTGAACTGCCAGGGCTCAGGAGAAGGCTATTTCTGGTTCACCTGAGCATCACCGTGACACACCGCCTTGACCCCTCTTCGATAAACCCCCCCGCCGCCCCAGCACGCACACACTGCTTCTCACCCACGCACTCTTAACACCGTGGTTCTCCACTAGCTCCAACAAATAGTACTCACGACCTGTCAGTCACCACACAAAACACGCCTGGTGCAATACAACGTGGTATTAGAATAATGGAGGAGGAAGGGTGGTGTTGGCTATAAGATTATTGTTGGGAGGATTACTCTGTTGGGCTTACTCGTGGCTAGCCATACTGCTGGGATGACATTCACCTACTGACACCTACCTTGGGTGAGCCCTCGAGGCTTGTCCCTAACAAACCCACTGCCAAGAACACTCTTTTTTTCTTCTTTTCTTTTTTCTTTTTTAAATTAAGTGAGGAAAAAAGAATTTTTAAATCTACTGCTGGTTTATCAGTATGGCTGCAGATCTAAACTAAAATGAATTCCAAGTGAAATACACATTAGGCAGGCACCTGGTATGCCTCATCTAAGCACACCTTGTCTTTGTGGTAATTTTTGTCTTGATGAGCCAGTGTGGGCCTTCCTTCACAGTATCTTTTAGATACTAGATGCTGCAGCTACAGGGCAACAGAATCAGGACCTGAATGTGCTGCTTGTTCTCCACTGTCCAGTTTTATGTCAGTCTTTGGTTTTGGTGTAAGTAAAGAGCTGCAGGTCTCAGGACTGACCTCCATACAGGTTATTGCAGACTAGCAGTCACTTATTGGCTATTGGCAGGCACCATACATGCACAAGATTTAAACACCTTTTTTACTATATGATTGAGGGAAAGATATTTTAAACTGCTAAGTCCTTTTGCCAGTTGTTTTAAGAGCAAACTGTACCTTAATCCATAAAGTTAGCAAAACTACTTCTGCTCAAAGGACTTATTTCATTTTAGCAGAAAAGAAATAAAACAGGTAAAAGATCTCCTACCCTCTCTCCCTGGAAAGCTTGAACTAGACTAGTCCCATCTAAGGGAATACTCCAAGGACTCTTAGATAACATCCTGTCACTGGAAGATGGAGACCAGAGGCATCTTTGTCAGTCTCAAGGTCCTTCACCACTTTGTAGGTGAGTTGCACCCTCAGCGCTCTGCTTCTAACTCAACCTCCCACTTTGTCTGTGGCTGCCTTTCACTGTCCCCACTCTCTTTGACAGCACACTATGAGAAAAGTTTGCACATAGAGTGATTTTCTACAATTGTACAGTATTTTCTGACCACTTAGCCTAGTTTTTGCTTCTCACATGACTCTTTCTTTTAATAGGTTTTCTCATCTTCCCCTTTACCTAAACAGAAATTACTAACATTTTTGCAACTCTTGCTCGTCTTTCAGTAAGTAAGTGCACAAACGAAAGAAGCAGCTAACCTGTGAATGTGGTGGGAGCAAAATCCCACCCCAGATGAAGTAATGCCCAAAACTCCCACTTCCTCAAGAGAGGAAAAGCTATGCCCAGAGACACATCTTGAACATCCCTATCACAAACTGCATTTGGACAACTCATTTGTGTACACAAAGTGTTACCGCTGCTAAAGTTGCTGCCAATAAATTTAGGCAGGAACTGGAGCTGAACAAGGTTCATTTGTAACCCATAACTAACTCCTCCAGGGACAGGTCCCAGAGATGTGATAATACCAGACAGACTTTTATCAACACATCAGCATTGCCTAATAAACCTTCGTAATGTAAATTTGCACTTTTCTTATGAATGGCAGGTTTGGATGGCTCATTTGTCTCCTGCAGTCACCCTGGAAATTATTCTCTGTAGAAAATTTGCAGTGTTAAGAGGCAAAGCTACGCTCTGTGACAGTACACTGAAGTAAACAGAGACTGGGGAAAAATCAGCAGGCACACAGAAAGCTCACACACTTTTACCTTTCCAGACGAGGGACTTCCGTGACATCTCCTTTGAAGAGTGTTTCGCTTGCATCCCTTAAGCCATTGGCGATGCCTTCACCACATCCCTTCACCTCCCTGTCAGGGACATCTGTCTGCCCCAAGGCTGATGTCCTATCTAAAAACTGTCCACCCTCCTTCATGCGCTGCTGGATCATGGGAGTGAGTGGCATCTCAAAGCTGAAGTAGCTATCGGGCTCCGAGTACAATGTCTCCAGAGATTCTGCACTGTAGTACAAAGATGCATTGTCTAGGATGTTTTCAAATTGTGAGCTGTACAGATCAGTGGAGACGTCAGAGTGCCTCTGCCCAAGGAAATCTTCATATCCTCCTGTGGCTGCTTCCCCCTCCTCCACCACCCTGCAAATTAACCAGAAACATCTCATTTCAGCTTAGGGGCAAGGTTTAGAGTTCGGGTAAACCTTCTCACCTTCCACCTTTCTGAGCACAAAGGTCAACGCAGCTTTGCGCAGGAGACGGCACTGCAGGTAAAATGCTGGTTTCTCCTTGCACCACTTCTCTTTTTGACTGGCATCATCTCCCTCTCTGGGGACATAGAAACAATTTTCTGGGTAAAAGAACAGGGCTGGGAGACAGCCTAATATTGTCTAACAGATAACATCAGCTGCTTATGTGCAAAGGAGAAAAGCACAACATGTAAGATCTATCCTAGCACCAGTGCTGTGCCATGGGGCTGTGCATGTTGATGTGTATCCAGATGGAGCCTCTGCCCCTGAAGGATAATTTGCTAGCTCTGCAGTCCTAGGACTGGGGTCTTCAGCAGAAAGCTGAAGGAAATTACTTCAAAATGCAAAGGGAAGCAAGTGCAATTATAAATATGGAGCTTGAAGAACCAGATTTGAAAGGAGAAGACTCAGCCTGCTTGCTGATGCACAGGGAAAGGTACAGCATCCCCCTGCAGAGTTTTCTTCTCTCTTCTGCACCAAATACTGTGGGGCTCCTCAACATGCCAGAGATTAGGGTAGCCAGCCCAAGTAATCCCATGCACTAGCCAAAGCAAAACTCCAAAGATCCAGAGGTGCAGAGGCAGGAGAGCCTCCCTTGTAGAGATCCTGTTGTCTCAGCAGCAAACACCTCTCCAACTCAGAGTGGGCATGATTTGCTCAGAATGCACCAGTGGCATTTTTGCTTTGTCAGAAATGTGCATCAGAAAAGAAAAACAAGCACATCAGGATGCAAAGCAGCACCATTCTTCCAATATGTATTGCTAAAATTATATAAACACAGATAGATAGATAGATAGATAGATAGATAGATAGATAGATAGATAATATAGAAGGCACGTCACAGCATATCACAGCATTTATCCTCTTATGATCTACAAGGCCCTGGATAAAACGTCTTTATTATCTGACCTTTCAGAGGTTCTCACACTGTTCTTGCACAAACTCTGTCTGAAACCAGAAAATCTGTTCAGGTGCATATGGCCAGGCCGGCATGCCAACTGTACTTAATTACATGACATGTCCAGATCCCAACTACACCTGCAACAGATGCTTCATCACATAGACACTACTGTGCAAACAGCAAGACTTCTGATATTTACATTTCAAAACCTGAGATGGACTGCAAACTTCAGTAAGATGGTGTGGAGTGGCTTCAGTACCAACTTCAGGCACAAGCCAACCACCAACTACAAACCACTACTGTTGGCACCCCACCACAGGCAGAAGACAAATATTTGCTGTTTCTCATTAGCTCCTAAGGATGTAGGCACAAGCCATATGTCTAGACAAGAGAAACCCCACCTGACCCCTTCTCCCCACTTAGCACCATCTCACCTGGCCTGGCCTCTTGCAAGCACAGCCATCTCCTCCTCACCACAGTTCTTCCTGTCCTTCACAGAAGCTTCATCCTTCCCGCTTTCATCGAGCACTGCTAGAGGAGTGGCTCCAGAGGCAGCGGGTCCCAGCCTTGGGTCCTCACAGACCTCCCTCCACGCACTGTCTGGTGAGGAAAGCAAGCCTGGGGAGACCATTGGTGACACAGGGTGGCTGGATGTTTTGAGGAATGCCTTCCTCTCCACAGAGTCCAGCAGTGAGTGCTTCTTTCTTCTCTGCTCCTCGGCTTTTTGCAGCCGTAAAATCTCCACACCTTGAAATTCTACATGTTTACTCACAGCTGCCTCTTTAGCAAGCCTCCTCTCAGGACCTGTTTGCATTTTGCCTTGACTGTACTCTGAAAACTCCTCAAAACGTGTCCCCCTCTCCATTCCGCTGACTGCTTCCAGGTTTGTTGCAGATGGTCTGTGACAGCTTGGTTCCTGAGCTGTGTGGACCTCCTCTGCTTTATTACTTACGGCTTGCAAGGACTCGGACTGCTTTTCTCCAGCCCATATTGAAGCCAGATCTTTCTCTACGATCAAATGCTTTTTTTCCTCAGCTGTTCGTTCAGATGGAAGAAGCATGTCTGAGAGTTTTTCCTGGCCTGCTGGAACTGGTTCTCTGGCTGCCTGCACATTTTGGCTGCCAGTAACACTCTTTTTTTCCATTTGTGTCTCTGAATCGAGAGAAATATTTGCTCTCTCTTGCACCTTTGTTGCTTCTAGCCGTCGAGAGATTTTCATAATCTCTGGCAGATTACCCGCAGGTTGCAAACCTTCTGGGGTGTGAAGCTGCACTGCCCCTGCATCAGGCCTCAAATTATCTGCAGGAGCTGCACACTGAGGAATGGGCCTGATGCAGTGGTGACTGTCCCGTCTTTCTGGACTGCATGTTACAGGCTCGGCCTGGTACGTCGATGGAGCCGTTGGCGCTTGTCTGCTTGACTCTACAGTGCCGTACTCTGGAAATTCATTGATGATGGTATGAGGAGGCAAACTGCTGCTTCCACGGCCACTACCTGCAAAGAAAAAAAAAAGAGACCCTGGATTTAGCTACCGCCTGCACAAAGCGAAAAGCCTGACCTCCCTCCTCAGCCCACTCCTAACAGAGTAACAGCGCTCTCCCCTGCAGGGAAAATACTGTTCAGTTTAACTCACTTCTGCACGCTCTCACACTGCAGTTATCCGGAGCTGGTCCTTTTACATAGCAGTTTTTGGGCAGCCCTACTTTGGGAGTGTGCACTACAGAGGAAGGAATGCCAGAAATGTCTGCTACACTTCAGAAAAGGTCCCAGCGGCCCACGAACAGTCTGAGGCCACAGGCCAGGCCTAAGAAAGCGGAGATTCGTATGTCTGACATCCATCCACAGCGTGCACCACACATGATGGTTTTACTTTAAAAAGACACCACACGTGATGTGAGGTTTTACTTAAAAAAGACACCACACAGGATGGTTTTACATTTTTAAGTAATTTGCACTTGTAAAGGTGAAACACTGGGAAGATAATCAGCCACACCCCTGATGTTCTACAGCCTTGAGAAAGCTAATTAGGTAAATTACAAAGCAATTAATGAGCAATTCAACTTTCTGCCAGCACTACCCTCTTCCTTTAACAACTCAGGTAGCTGAAGGTCATGTTGCAGTGATGGATGCATACCAAGCAATTCATATTTTCTACTGCAGCAAATATATTGCTGCAGAAAAACCTTGCTACCCCTCCCTTCCTTGTGCTGCTTTTCCAACTGATGTAAACAAAGCAGGAGCAAAAATGGATGATCCCATTTTCCAAGCGCCAAGCACCCAGTGGCTCCCATTGTTGCGAGGTAACAGAGAACCATCTGTCTAGAAGGACCTCAGGGATCACATAATGACATATAATTGGCCACTTTATATCACAGTCCGAGGAGGAACTGAGCTTTGGGGGGAAAAAACCCCAGAACAACAACCAAAAAACCAACAATCAACAGTTGCATTTGTCCCACTCATTTGGAAAAGAAAACTGGCCTTGAGTATAAAAGTGTTTTAAATCAAACTGTGGGGTGGCCAGACCCAAACGCCTCCTCTGAAAAGCACCAGAAGTGACACCTCTGAAACCAGACACCAGACACCAACTTGGATTTGGATGGTTTGGTCCCAAGGTGCGTCTCTAGGTGCTACATTGCAAACTGATCCCCAGCTCTGCTCCAAGCAGGCTGGCCACAAGTCTGTTTCTGAGGCGGAAGCCATGTAGCTGTGGTTAATGATAGGCTGAGTTCAAGGTGAAAGAGAGGATAATCTAACACAAGTTCAGAACCACATTAATGTGGCTACCTATGTACCAGTGGCTTGTTAAGGTAAGCAGAAGCTCATACCTGCCAGTATATCCCAGTATATCTAGCCACAGGGGAAATATTGCACACTGGGTGTGGTGCAGGATCAAAGTGACAGTCTTGGACCCTGCCAAGCCTCAGAATCTTCCCCAGTAGGATCTCCAAACGTCTCTATGCCACTGACTTAATTACTATATAAAAAAAAATTCAGCTTCATCCAGACAACTTGGCTGCTATTGAGGACAGTGACTGGACAAAGCAGGGAACTTTTCTCTGCTGCAAGGTCTGAGCGAGCTGTAAGGAGCAAGGATGCCCTATCCACAATTACATCACCAGCTCATCTTCATGGCAGGGTTTCCAACATACAGGTGTGGGCGCACCCACAGTGCTTTTCCTAAGTGTCTAAATCAGCAGACACATAGTCCCCTTTGCACAAAGCTCAGCCACACAGTGCTTGGGTGCATCTCAAGCCCACACTTTCCATGGCACAGGCACTAGGTTGCCACTGCGGGACACTTCTGCCAGGACAGACTCACATATGGCTGTGATGCTCTGTGGTTACAGCATCCCTACACCTGCACCAGAACAACCCCAAGCAAGCAACCCCAAGCTGCTTTCTCATCCCACAACCCTGGTCTGCTCTAGTGTAGAAGCTTTAGTGCTTCCTGCTCTCTCAGCCTGGTCTAGAGGTAGGATTTCCTAGGAGAGGACTGAAAGGGAGCCTGTCACTACAGATGCTAACATAAACACTTCTGGGTGGACACATCCACCTACAGCAAAGCTCAGTGTGTGCCCTCTGCACTGTGGGACAACACTTGGCCAGGCCACTGCCTGAGCCACACTCTCTGGCTGCCCTGCCCAAAAAAAGGCAATACATAGTATCCCAAGAGCTGGGACCCCTGTGCCTCACTCACATCCCGCCTTGTTGGAAGGAAGCCTGGAGTGTTGGCCCCCGGCCTCCTGTGGGGCTGGGAGGCAGCCAATGTGCTCCGGAGGCCAAGCCCTAACAAGGCACCGCACACAGACCCTGCCAAGGGGCCAGGCTTGTCTCTGCTAATTGCTATCTTAGCTTCTGAACCAACACGAGGGAAACAGAGAGGGCCTTATTTCTCGTGGTGAATGCTAAATGCACTGCTGCGCATCCCCATCTGCCACTGACAGCCACTGCTGACGGCAGAAAGAAATCCTGAGCGAGTTTCTGATTTACTTCTCCTCCTGAACTTCATCCCAAGCAAACTTTAGCCTCTGGCAAGCCCATCGGGCTCCAGAAGAGGTACACATACAGAGCACATACCCACACATGCGGGCACAGAGAGATGTGCAAGGGGAGGGCGAGTGCTTACAGGTACTCCCCTCTGCCACACCTGCAAGCTGTGTTCCACCTGGGCAAGAGAGTAGCACTATCACAATAGAAATGTAAGGCCTTTTCTACAGTGAGATGTCAGCAGCCCTGCTCTGGACGGACTGCTGCTGTTGCTGCCACCGTATGCAAGCGTAAGTCAGTGGGATTCTTCCCTCAGGCAGGAATACTGCCTAATTCTCTGTCTGATTGAAAAAAAAAAAAATCATATATAGCATCAAAGCAGTGTTCTGTTGCCATTATGTTAGGTACCACCATGCACATGACTGCCAAGGTCTCTGTTTCATGAGGTAAACCACAACCAATCCACCCCCCCTCCCAAAAATTGCAAAGCCTATTCCTTTGCTCAGAGAGCTATTTCAGGTACAACAGCTTAGGGGAGCTTGAGCTCTTTAAGGGAAACTCCTCCCTTATTCCCATCCACCACCACAGCATCATGTCTTGCTGCAGCTACTGGTATATCCTGTCCAACCCCATCCCCCAATATGACTGCATTACAAACAAGGCTAGAAAGACAACAACAAAATTTAAGGACTGCACTGAAGATGCACAGGGAAAAAAATACCCATCACCAAACAAACAAAGAAAGGACACACACTTTCAGGTAACACAAATTTCTACTTTGCATTGCAGGTGGCTTCTTTCAACAATAAAAAAAAAAAAAAGAAAGAAAGAAAAGAAAGAAATGGATAAGGAAAAAGCTAAAATAGAAAGGGGGTGAGTGACTAGAAAACTGAGACCGGGCAAATATAACCTAACAGTATTTGGCAGCCTTTCTGATGACTAAACGTTGAAAGAATTAATGACTTAAATCAGGCATAGATATGATATTTCATAGGTAAATAACCATTCCATGTCAAGCAAGCTTGTCTACAGCATAATAAAAGGAAATTCTAGGAAGCAAAACACAAGTTAAAAGCATAGACAGACATTTTGTTTACAGGTACATTTTACAAAAGAATGGTGTGAGTGTCTCTCTCTATACAGTATATATATATATATAATCTAGCTCGAGAAATTAGATATATTTGCTTGAACAGTCTCCTTACTCACAGAGGTTACTGTAGCTCCAGCAGTTACCCATTGGTCAAAGAAATAAAATGCACAGATCATCAGTTTATCTATAGCGATACCAGCTAATTCAATTGCTGCTGTTCTAGTCAACTGGAATCAAAATAGTTTCAAATTTCCTGGCAGCTGCTGCCCTGCACTGCACACAATGATGTAAATGGATGCTTTCTGAGTATTATGAAACTGATGGGGGAACTGCAGTCTCATTCAGTCTATCGCAGAAGCTAAGGAGTCCACCTTGGCAGCTTGCAGGGGGAAAAAAAAATTTCCTCCGGCAAGGCTGCCTGACGGCATGCCAGGGATACGTCTGTGCTTAGCAGCCGTTTTTGTAACTGCATCCGTAAGGGGAGAATCGGGCAGAATGGCGATGCTGAGAGTCATGTGCTGGTTTCGGAGTGCAGGATGCTTTATGGCATTTCAGCATTAGTGAGCTGGAAGCGTTCTCTAAGCAGCCCAGTCATCCTGCATTTTATTTCTCCGCAGCTCCTTGCGCCGATCACAAGTAGCACGTGGGTGAGCTTGCATGCAGCACTGTATCAGTTACGCTTTCCTGGTATTTCTTGCCACTATTTGTAAAGGCAAATTAGGCCAAGTAAAAAACAATGCATGCATTAAGATGAAACAAATCCCTAGGTAACAGAGCTTAATGAACAAATCACAGGATTTATGGTATTATATCACTACTGCAGCGTGCCAGAGAGGAGGGTTACATATATCTCCCTGTCCTGCACTGCATCATGTTAAAACTTCTACAGTCACTAAAACTATTCCAATTGATAAAGCAGCCTGCTCCTGCTGAGATGGAGCGGCCGTCCCCTATGAAAGGGGAGGGATGCTGCACAGCCTCTGGCAGCCTTGTGCAGCAGCCCTTTTTCCACATGATGTCATTCTCCATGCTGCGATAGGTCCTGCCTGGCCAGCACAGCCAAAGCCAGGGGATTAACATAATGCAAACACGGGGCTTTTGTAACTGGACTGCAAACATCCACACCAGCCTGGGTGCAGGATGTTCTGCAGCTTGCAGACAGTCCAGGCTTTTGGCCAGTTTGCTTGCTCCAAAAAGGAGAAGTGGAGCCAGGTCTTCATCCCGTCTAACGTTACAGTGGCATTATGTAAAAACAACAAGTTGGTGGAAATGGGGAAGCTGAGTGAAAGCGAGAGGGAAGCAGAGGGAAGAGGGTGGCGAGAGTTGCCTAGAAACAAGTCCTGGTGAAATGCCTCTGTGCCTTAGTGAACACGCAGGGAAGGTAGAGGGGAACACAGGTATAGCAGGGCCCACGCAGGAAAACTGACTGTGTTGGCTGAGACCCCTCAGCCCAAAAGCAGACAACCAGAGGGAGTCCCTGCTGTGGTCACAGGGAGGTTTGGCACAGAGCCCAACAGCATGCACAGGCAGCACGCTCTTTGCAGTCACCATGCTTGAACAGCCAGACAGTGGTGTGACAGCCAGTGGCTCAGGGTTACTCAGAAATTAAACTTCTTGGTTCAGGGCAAAAAATAATCCCCCTGCAAGCATCCCAGAACAGTGTGGTGCTCAGGAAATCGTACACCAACAGCTTGCTGCACACTGGAAGAGATTCTCCAAAAGGTGCTGCTCACCACTGCTCTTGCATAGTTCCCTAAATTCTGGGGGTTTGGGGCTACCAGAGGCTGTGCTAGATGAACCTTCAGTCTGCTGTAGGACAGCTATGCCCATGCTACGTAAATCTGTCACGAATCTCTCTGCTAGCCAAGTCCCAGCACTGGAGTCTGGTAATAATGTGATGCCCAAGTTGTCACTGGTTTGGAAAACAGTGAGAAAAGCTGCTAGGGTAACACTGTAAATCCTGTGCATTTAGAGAGCAATGACCATTTAGAAAGCATGTAAAATACATGGGTCACTTTGTGCCTCTTTGAGTGTTTGTGTGGATTTTTTTTACAGCTGCACAAGTTCTAACCCTATTCCTGATGGAAAGCTTTATGCGAGCAATGCTGTGATTTGGTTGCGTATCTTTCCCCACAGATTTTAACTAATTCCCAGTGGTAAACAGGGTTTGGGACCACTTGCATAACCCCGACTGCCCTGAATTAAGTGTCCTCCAAAGAGCCCTCTACCTTTCCCCTGGTTGCAAAAAGGATGGCACCTTGCTGCAGTCACTCACAGGCCTACAGCAAGCTCAAAACAGGACAAAGTCCAAAACTAACATGCAGCACGTGCTGAGAGGATTTAGACTGAGGGATTATCCACTACAAATTGCTGTATGGGCCACAGATGGTCAGTGAGATAGCTCAGTCCCAAGAGTCATTACCCTGGAAAACAAAATGGTAGAGTGGAACAGCTGCTAGCATGAGCAGGAACAGGAGGGAATACAAAGGGAGTATCTGGACTCCTTATCCTGACATAAAAGTGCAAGTGGATCTTAGAATATTTAATGCCCTTTTCTTCTCTAAAGTCCCACACTCTGGAATGATATGGCTATGATAATCTCAAGGTTTGGTTTAAGACTCATGTTAGGAAAAGTCGTAAACCCAAAATGTAAACAACAGATTCAAAAAGAATCTGAAATTTTCTATTTTTCTGCTGCTGTGATTTATAAAGGAAGCAGCTAACAGGTGATTTTCAAAGTGTAGATACACACAGTGATTAGCAAGAATTACTTTAAAAGCTCCATAAGAGCCTTCACCTGAAGAACAAACTTCTGAAGCAGTGACAACTCACAGCTGCTTTGACAGTTTCAGCATCTACAAAGACTTTACAGTCTCTCTAAATACACTTGTAAAAAATGTTATATATTTAAAACAGTGTTTTTAAAGAATCCTCTCAAAACCCTTGGAAAGTTGCTTTGAGCAAGCAAAAATGGCTTAAAATTCCCTCACTCCTAAGCACAGATCTCAGAAACTCTGGATTTTTGTAGATCCAGAAACTAGGCACACCTGCAGAAAAGGATGTCCTTTGCTACATTTCAGGGTTTGGGACCAATTAACCAAGCTAAGAGTAGGCTTGCTAGGCAGTTCTTAAAGCACCCTAGGAGATGGATATTAAGTTATGCATCCAGCTAAAACAAAAATAGGACACAGAGGGACATGTGCATCTTCCAGCTCCGAGTATTTGTTGCTGAAGGTGCAGCTGGACATTGCACAGTAACTTTTCAGCAGGCTCTCACAGCGAATGAGACTCCCTTCCTCAGGAAGCTGGACAGAGTTAAATAAACAACACAGGGATCTAAGGCAGAAGGTACTTGTTAAAGCAGTGAACTGTGAACAGGAAAAATATGTGCTGTACTCTGTGTTACACTTTTTCAGTGCAATACCAGGCCAGAACTGCAACTACCCACATAATTTTATTTAAATGCCTTCTCCATGTGCATTATCAGCAGCAAGTTAAACAGGCATCATTTCCTTCAGAAAGCTTCAGAAATGAAGCAAGGCTCCAGTACAACAGAGGGTTTGTGTTGGTGTGCTGCAGATCTCACCAGCTGATGGGGCTGAAGCTGAGGAGAGGAGAGGAGGCAGTGGTGACAAGTAAAAATGCAGCTGTGCCCCACTGTATCTGCCTACAGCCAGCCAAGTCAGCTGGCTGAGCCTCTCCTGTTGTGCCCACTGATCTGGATGCCCCATTTTCTCTCTGCCTGATGGAAGGGAACGGCCTGACTGCCTCCAGGAAAGTGTTGCTGAGTCCTGCCAGCTTCAGCCGAATTCAGCCTGTGCCACATGTGCTCAGAGCATCTGATGTGGCCAGACACTGACAGACTGCCAGCATCACCAGGTCCCCAAATATTTATGTGCTCACGTCAGCATGGCTCTCAGCTTCAGCCAACAGCCCACACAAGGGAGGCAATTACTGCTTTAACTCTGGCATTTCCTAACTTCTGAGTGCTTAATTCTGCGCCTTTTAAAAGCAATAAACAAACAGTCCATGTTTTAACGATTATTTGTACTAAACCCTTGGCCTTCAAACAACTCTGTTGTTTAGCAAGTCGAGGATGTGGTAATCTCCTCCCTACAGCTGTAGGTTATGATAACTTCAACTATCCAACTTTCAAGTGCAGGTCACAAGACATACAGTTTCCTTCTGTGGAGCAAGGGACTTAGCATAATGCCTTGTACCTCCTTTAGTTTTCCTCTCCCCTGGACTGGAAACCCAGACATCGATCACACCACACCTGACAGCTCCAGAGCATGCCTCTGCTTCTCCCAGCCCCAGGAAGTGGGACTCAGAACTTCAAGGGAGATACCAAGACAGCTCCACCTCACGCAGCCAAGATGCAGAGCACAATGGAACCTGTCCTCCTGCACCAGCATTTATTTTTCCATATGCACAATTCTCTTCTGACAGCACTGTAAGAGCTTGCTGCTCTTCGGAGCATCCAAAATGATCTGGTTTACTCCATGTTGGAGTGAAAGAGGAACACTCAACATGGCCAGTGAACATGCTGGTGCCAAAGAGGTAATTGCTTCCTACAGTGCACAAATTCAACTGGAAAAATACCTTCTAATACAGTACCTCGGGAGACATAAATTTTAAAAGTTAACCTTCTTTTTGCATCACTGCCAATCAGCAATGCCAAACATCAGAGATATCTATGAGAAAAGTATTGATAACACACTGTGATTTAAAAACTCTTGTGGGTCTTCTTCTGTATGTCAGAAAATGCAGTGGGACACTAGAAACAACATCAACAACAAGAAGCTGATAAAGTCAAGTATGCACAACAGGATGATGGAATTTTAATTACAGGGGAGAGGGGTGCCACAGCTCTGAGCTTTCTGTATTCCAGCCATGTGTGCGTTCCTGGTAAATGCTGCAGGACATTTGATGTGCCAATCCTTCACCGTAATTAAGCAAAATTAATGTGAAAATCAGGCAGTCCTCCAAACCTCGGAAAATGCAGTTTTGCACCTTTTAAGGAAAGCAGAACTGCAGAGGAAGATACCAGACCAGGGAGCCCAGACTTTCAGAATTGCCTGGAGATGGAAAGAGCAAGAGATGAAAACATGGCAAAGGGTGGTGCCTCAAAATGGAAAGCAATGGGGTTGGGGCACTGGGCAAGACTACAGTCAGCAGTCTGGGCTACCATGAGAACAATGTAATCAGTGCCTTTGGTCTAAGGGCAGTTCATACAGTGAGGATCAGGAAGGTGCCACTTCCATGCAATGCAAGGAGGATGCAGCAGAGCTGGACATGCATGCCTTGAAGTAACAGAGCAAACAAGCAAGGCAGATTAAGGACAACCTACTTTATCAGTGATGCTCACTTTACACAAAGATACTGGGATAATTTTCTTAAAGCTTTTTAAATCAGCAGCATAGGACCCTGAAAAGGCTTTACTTTTACAAAATAGCAGCCGTTGTGTTCTTTCTTTGCTATTGAAACAAGTTCTAGAAATTCTAAAGCAAAAGCAATCATTTCTATGATTGAGGTTCAGGAATGGGTATGTTGCATGGGTCAAAGTATGTGTTTGATTTTCTTTCATGTGTCAGATCCGGCATTGTTTGACCCCTTGCAAAGGTGATTCAGTACACATTGCCAGGAGAAAATAAGCCTTTTTTTAGAATTGTTCTTTTGGCAATATTTTGGGGGGTTTTGTTACTCAGTTTTTGCTGGCTTGAGCTTGCTAAGCACACAGATGAGCACAAGAACTAGCATGAGACAATCCGTGGCAGCGTGTATCTGGGACCATCTCTTTTGGCAGAAGCAAGCTGTTAAATGAGCTCAGTTGCCTCATGACACCTCACTGAACACAAAACAGCAAGTGACAGGCTTTCCAAAAAGCTATTTGTTTCACCAGGAATTCAAAACCAGGCTTCTTCCAGCAGCTGTTGGGAAAGACCAGATTTGCATAGCAACACAGGCAGTATTTGTACAGGGCCTTTTTGTGAAGGATGAGATTAAACCTCTAGTACACAGGAGGGATGAAAGCTTTCTCCTCTCAGAAGCAAGTTTATTAATCTTAAGAAGCTATTTTCTTCCTAACAACAGTCTTGGATTTATATTCTCATATAACAGGAATTACGGGGTATTTGGCCTTCGTGTTTATTTAAGGAATTATTTTGTAGTATCCCCCACTTTTTCCCCCAAGAAAGCACTTTTAAGAGTAAGTCATGTGGCCGTGACTTTTTTTTTCTTTTTGGTATTTAAATGTATTAACAGCGAAGTCATAAAAATCAGGCCTGTAGCACAGCCAAGCCTAAAGAAAAGTCTGCTCAATAGAGATCACTGTTTCCACAGCTGTTTCCAGAGGAGGAATGTATGTTTCCACATACAACAAGTGCCCTTTGAGTGAGTCTGAGAAGAGGTCTTGTCCAACCCAGTTAAATTCAGTTTCTAAAAAACATTTTCTTTTGCTGGAAGGCAGAAGGCTGGGGTTTTGCCAATGAAGGTGGCCAGGCTGTGCAGGGGCATATGGACACGTGTGGTGCATCCTCCCCACTCCCACAGTGGGACGGGTCTGCAGGGACATGTGTGGTCCCGAACCATCCCACAACATGAGGGTCCCGGGGGCTTGGACTGCTTCTGCTCAGAGTAATGCATCCAGGGCAGGAGGATGGGCAACGGACAAGAGAGGAGAGGAGCCAGACAAGAGGCATCATGCATTAAAGACAAGAGCACATTAGGGCATCGGTGATCACAAATATCCCAGATAAAATCAGACTGAAGACAGCAAAGGAGAGAAAATATCTTACATGTGACAGCTTTATTAGCGTTTGAATATTGTTGATGAAACACCTCTACTAAAGCCATCTAACTTTTTATTTTCCCCCCTCTCATCTGAAAATGCCCAGCAGCTTCAACCTGGAAGGTAAAAATCAGCACAGGAGCTTATTAACAAAGGCTGCCATCTCCTACCTGGGTAAACAGAAGTGTTTGCCACAGTGGCCCCCAATTATTGTTCCTTCTTTGTGAATTGGCTTGTCTGATTCAAGTGTACTCAATCAAGACATGTATACCCTCAGCAGCATCAGCAGGGCTGCAGTAACATGGCTGTGGCTGAAAGGGAAAGGATAAACCAGAAGGCAGTAGTAATTAAGCCGTTCAGCAGCTTACATGCTACGTTCTGTTTCTGAGGACAGCCATGGTGCGGGTCAACTGCTTTAGGTTCCATAAATTAAAGTTCAGCCTAACTGCCCACAGTGACGAGTTGTTCTCTGGATCAAGTTTAAACACCAGCATTTCTCTGGGCCCTGCCCCTGTCACTCATTTGCTTGAAATATTTCGTACTTTGACCCCTAAAAAACATGTCTTCTTTCTTTTGAAGGAAACTTCAGAAAGTAGCACGTTTATTTGGATTTTTGGTGGTGTTTTCTCCCTTCCCATGTAACACAGAGGACAGAGAGACTTTCAAGCATAGCTGCTTCCCCCAAAAGCATATGTCATTACATATTTGACATATATCAAATCAAAAAAGCCAGGATTTGGTGCACAAAGCCCTGGGTTTGTACTACTGTCCCCTCAGTCACCCTGTCCTCATTCGTCTCCAGTTAATAAGCAGTTAAAACCTCCTTGCTTGAAGAAAAAACTAGAAGGGGCAGAACCACTCTCATTTATCCACAGTGGTCAAACAACTTGGAGGAGAAGGAGGAGGAGGATGCATTTATCTGTGATAGCATGAGGCCAGTCTGGGTAGGCACAATATCACCCAGTTTTCAGGAAAAATTCGCAAATGTTATATGTTAACCACTGTTAAATATTCACAAACCCGCCTGTGAGGGTCCCTTGAAATCACTCCCATTTTGCTAATTGTTAGCCCCTAACGGTAGTTTCTCATTAATGAAAGGAACAGGAGAAGATTCAGAAAAAAGGCAAGAAGGAGATCCAGAAACAAGGCAAGAAGCAGCACAGGAAAAATACAGAGAATTAGGCACATGAGGCAATATATCTGGCTTAATCTTTGCCACCCTTTATTTTAGGGCTCAGTACTCAGCTCGGAATACCCATCATATTTGATAATTGTTTTGGCTGGTAATAACAATAGATTCACTTGGATTTAATAGACACAGCATACTTTATTTAATACCAATCTCTGGATTTGTACCAATGCCTGCTGACAGTGCTCTCACATTGTGTCTTTCCAAGCAAGAAATGAGGTCACCACGATTCATGTAATAATCTGATACACATTTTGTGGCAATTTGGAAAAGTTTTTAAAATTCCTAAATGAGGACCTTTTGGTTTTGGTTTTTTTGGGTGTTTTTTTTTTCCCTTTACGGCAATTTGGATTTTTTCCACTTTACAATTAGGATTTCCCAAATGGAAGACCAAACTTTTTAAAACCCAGGAAGAAACTGTTTACTCACTTTCCAAACTCCAGTTCTGCTTTTTAATTATTTTTTATTATTATTATTATTCTTTTTTTTTCCTTTTCTTAGTTTAGTGGAGGAGCCTACACAGTTTGTTTCTGAACAAAATGTTGCCCTTTTCTGGCAAGAAGGGAGTCTTCTTTAATTAAGTGACATTCCAGAAAGTTTGCAATTAGAAAGGATCAAGGTACAAAGAGAACAGCCTGAGGAAATGCTTTTGCAAAGAGGGCAGGGCTTGTTGATCATTTTGATGAGGCAAGAGGAATAGGTACAATAGCTACATTTATTTTCTTTTAAGATTAGGCTCTGAAAAGGTAGAAAGTGTCCTGTATTTTAAAGAAGACAACAGGAACAAGACAGATCCTTAGGCATAACATTAGATATTGCACCTGGACTTGTGTAATTACTGACTACAGAGGGCAGAGCAGGTCAGGTACCACCTCAAGTATCTAAATTAAAATCTTACCTACCTCTAGCTGTAGAAAGAGCAGTGTGCAGACCACGAAGGGCATTTCTGGAAGGACCTCCAGGCAGAAACAGCCATGTTTCAGCACGTGCAACTGCAGAACTCAAGGCTGAAACAACTCCACTGCAGAGAAGTGCAGGGACTCCCTCCACAAGTGTGTCTCCGGCACATGAGTCCCTGCCCTCACATGATGGTGGCCCACATGAACCAGAAAGAAAGGTGGGAGTATAAGACAAGGGACCACTGTCATTTTCTGAGGCCAAACCAGCAGGATCCTTTGGTCTGGTACTTGGGAAGAGCAGCGGAGCACAGTGAGCAAGCCCTCACAGGGTCATTAAGGGAGCAGGCAGCTTCTGCAAAACTTTCCTGAGTGGCTTAAGAGATTATTTTTTTTTTTTTTCACACAATAGTAATAAATAGCACTTACCCACTCCTGAAGGCTTCTCTTCTTCCAAGCCAAATAAGAATTCATATTTGGCCTTGGCAACATTCTGGGCATGAACCGATACATCGTTATCCCGCACAAGTGCTTCTGCCTGTAGAGTCAAAATAAACAAAGCTTATCTACCTTTTAGTGAAAAAACAGCAGAAGGAACATGAAATCCCTTCAAGTGCACTGTCAGGTAGCATTTTTAAAGTATTCATTTCACTCTGTCACCATCAAGATCATCCAGAGAAAACATGGGCCAACTCAGAGCACCTTTGAAGAGCTCACCTCTCTGTCACTGAACTCAAGCATTTCAGTATTAAGCAGAGATGTTAGAGCACTCAACCACTCACTTCTTTAGCCAGCTTACCCACTAAAAGGCCACCAGCACTGGGCAACTATCTCAATAATACCAGTTAGAGTTAAAAATATCAAAGGAATAGTATCAGAAATAGCAAATTTGAGTATGATGTATGTCATAAAACTGGGACCCATGAGAAAACCATAAATGGGGCAGGCTGTTTATTTGAAAACAGAGTGGGGTAGAGAAAGTGAGGAGCAAGGACTACAACAAGGATGATCAAAAAAGGGAAGAAGGATAACGTATGCAAACATGTAGGAGTACTGTCTAAGGGTCCCTGTTATGGAGCCCATGCATGACCACCACTGTCTAGGTCAGGACAAGAGCCTAGCTTGGTTTTACAACCATACCACACAAGTCAAACCTGCTTATCTGGCCAGGAGGCAGGGAGTGGGCACAGGGTGGTGAGCCCAGTTATCAGGGGAACACCCGGAGGGGTGGATGGACAGATGGATTGAGCAACCCATTCTACTCAGCCCTGGTGACACCAGCACCTCCCCACTGCTCCCTTCTTGTAAGTTTGACAGAATAAGGGTCCAGTTTCTCAGAAGAGAGAAAGGCTACAGGACTGAGATCAAAATACTTTCCTGAACAGGTAGGGACAAAACAAATCTCTAAAATAAAGTGCACACCAGCAATAAACTGTAGTGCAAAAACGATCTAGAGTCAGCATTAAATTTCTTCCCAGCTGGGCAAGACGGAGCCCGTAATTCTTCTGTTTGAAGTGACAGATAAAATAACTCACTAACTCTATAAATTCTTCAGTAAACTTTATATTCATATGAGGCAGTCAACTGTTGTGGCATAGCAAGTCATGGCATGGTTCACATTGGTGAAAGCATTAGCTTACAAAAACACTCTTAAAAAAAAAAGTCAAATGGAACATTCTGCCCCCCAGGACAACAATAACTTTTATGCATTTCTATCAAATACCTTAGGCTAAGCGTCAGCTACAAACAGAAATTCAAAGTACAAGGGACACATAATTCACAGGAACACATAGTCATGGCTCTTTAATCAAACATAGATGGAATCAAAAATCCATACATTCTTCCCAGGCCATCTGTCCAACAACTACATTTTCTTCCAATAGCATATTGACAAATAGCTATCTTGCCCCATGTCCTAGAACAGTTGTACTCCAGGTTTTCTTGGCCTTTTATACCCACATCTTCTCCTACCTATCTGCACTGTGCCAGTTCTGCAAGATTTAGTCCAACACCACTCTGCCCTAAGTAGACAGCAGATCTTACACAGGGGTCTTGGACTGATTTATTTACCATTCACTAGTCCAACTACTCAGCACTAGGGCTTCCAGTACTTTGATGGATGTGCTAACACCAGCCTACCAAATCCTGTAGGAAAAATGTGATGGAACAGATAAAGAGCTTTCTAGCACAAAGATGACTATCACAACCATGACAAAATGAGCTTGGAAGAAATCTCTGTGTCTATCCTGCCTTTACAGGGCTACATTCATTCACTGGCAGGGAGGCAGGAAGGGTTAGAAAAGGAATAGCTGGAGCTAGAGCACACAGGAGAAGGCTCTTTGTCTGCAACAGCTTAGACAAGAGTAGCTTACAGAGCCAGACAAAAATTCAGCCTACTCAGATGGATGTGAAGGGATGGGACAGCTAACAACTAGCTGGTGCCAAATCCCAGTGACAGATAAATGAAATGGAAAATAAAATTAAGAAAACAGTCCAGTTCCTGAGCAGTCAGGAATTTCTGATCTATACCCCTCTGGGACACAGTTTCTCCATCCCTCAGCCTTGCTCTTTGAGATTTCACAGACATCTGCTGCACTGAGCATCCCTGCCAGCAAACACATGTTCCAAGGATCTCTATTTGCCTGTACCTTATTGTAAAGCAATGAAGAAGACTCCAGTTCACAGCACCCTCTGCATCATCCAATAACAGGCACAAATAAATTGTTAAATTAATGGGGTTTCAGTGTATAGGGCATCATTTATCAGAGTTAGATGCCTAAACAGAGGCTGCAAGATCTTAGTCTTTGCATCTGAAAGGGGTAACTTGATTTTCAGAAGTGCTCAACACTGCTGATGAGAATTACAGATACTGGCTTGTGTATGGGAACAGCTGTATTTAACATCTATTTAGGTTGTCAGAGCACTAAAAGGATGTGTAAAGAAAGTCCAGATCCAGGCTTAAGGGTAAGGTTGTCATATTTCATCCAAACAAGAAATATTAAAAAAGAATGCAAGAGCAGGAAAGACTGAGGATGCTCTGAGGTCAGAGCTAGTTTTTAAGACTATTGCTTTAGCAATGTCCAAATCAAGAGACCACATGGCCTCTCCTTTCCTTCTTTCGATCTACCACTCACCCAAGCCTTGCAGAAGTCAACATGCCCTGAAACCAGGAGCCCAGAAATGGGCTGGACAAACATTCATGGTGCTTGCAAGCTGCATTAGCAAAGATTAAATACAAGCAAGATTGAAAGGGATATAAGATTCCTGTTTAAGCCTTCTCTCAGCTCAAACGCAAAGAAATCTGCATCCAGGTCAGCTCATTTCATAATTGCTTCCCTCAGAGGGCTTTAACCACCACCTTTGATGCATCTCGTCTTTGTCACTGCTGGAGAGGGTGGCACTTAGAGCACCAATCCCCTTAAATCAGCCCAGCTGTACACACATTTCTCATGAGCCATATACATATTATTTTTCAGTCCAATGATGGCCTGGGCAGAGAGGCCGCAAGCTCCTACCTATTTGTGCATCACTCTTGCAGTGCCTTCTGCCTGTTTGAACATGTTTGATCAAGCCTACTTCTCTAGGTCATAGCTCTTGGTCAGGAGTTAGGAAGGCTGCATTTGCCTCTCAGTGAATTTTAGATAACATTTATGAGGCTGCATTAGTTTGGAGTTGGCAGTCCTCACCCCTCAGACCTCCTACCAACACACTGGACTGGTTTCTGTTGACCTCACACAAGGCATTGGCATGGGTCAACAGAGGTCCCACCTTGCTGGTCTTCTGTTTCATGCTTAGGATAAGCCCGTGGTGCTCAGGGTGGTTTCAGGCCAGCACAGGAAGTGAAGCTGCTGAATCCGTATCTCAGCACTGAACTCAACAGCAGCAGGATGCTAAGACCATAGGGTTCCTGCTACTCCAGCAGGAGCAGATAAGTCAGGCCAGCACAAAGCACACACACTGCTTCTGCTCTGCTGTCTGGATGTGCAAATAGAGCAGCGGGTCAGTATCTGCGAGGAGAAACTGTGCCCACAATTCACCCTTGAGAGGTGTCTTTAGGCAGGCACTGGGTTGATAAGAGCTGGGTGCTGCCTTTCCTGAAGAACAGTTTCTCTCTCTGGATGAATTTCATTTCAACTCATAAGCTCCCCTCAAACTGCCCTCCAAAAATCCCAGTGGTTTTTAGATAGGTATAGTGAGCCACAGAAAGCTGAAGAAAATGCTTCTCCTTTCTCCACAGAAGAAAAGCACCAAACCATACTCTTTTGACTTTCACTAATGTTCTGGTTGGGACCTTTTTTTGGGACAAACTGTTTTTGTCTTGGGGCCTTTTTTTTTTTTCTTTTCATACCTACATGTAAGAGAGCTTTAACTGAAGAATATCAAACTCTTGCTATCTCACCACCATTTTCATCTGAGCTGACAGGAGAGCTGGTCTCCGTCTCAGTGAACAGGATAAGATAGTCCACAGCTGCTGCGACAAGGAATGTCTGAGCACAAAGAACCAGTATGAACACATGCCTCCTGAAGCATTCACACTTAAGGTCATACGTTTTCTTTGAAAATGTCTAATAAGGAGGAAGTATTCAAAGGAGCAGATAATTAAATGGCAAATTTCAGTCTGGAGTTTTTCAGACTCCCTGAGAGGACAGATGCTGTTAAGACAGACTGACTCCTTGCAGGAGACCTGGGAGAACAGTGCTGGAGAAAAAGCAGAACGGGATGGGTGCTCAAGCATGAGTCTTCAGGGAGCAAGAATCAGCCAAAATTCTGGACAGCAAGAGACCACTCATGCTAAGGGCAAACATCAGCAGGAAGGGACCTAAGGACCATTCACAAAGAACTGTTAGCTGGGACAGAGAGGTCAAAGCGTCCTCAGGCATGTCTCCACAGCTAAGCTGTACCATGAAGAAGCCTCAGTTTTACATGCTTTTGCACGTGCACAGCTCTGTTTCCCAGAGCTGACTGCCTTCCCCCTCAGCCATATCACCACTGGATGTCAGCTCCCTGACAGCAGGCAACAACCCCTGCACTGGCAGCGCCTTTTGGAGGTTTCATTGAGGCTACTGGGGAAACACTGCACTATTGCAAGAAAGCAGGAAAAAGCCTTGAAGCATGCCTGTAAATCACAGTCTACTATGGAGAACTTCACAGCCACACATGGACCATTTCTAATCCCAGGCTGTGCTTGTTCCATTCTCATTGCTTCACCAACATCTCTAGCAGCAAAAAACACAATTGCCTGTCAGCAGCCTATCATATACCCTGATACAATGAGTTTATGCTCTTAGCAGGAATGATGGATAGAAGGTTCCCACAGATTTTAAAACCTTCTCCGGCAAGTTGCAATGTCGCTGACAAGTCTTTACAGAATCCTGCATTGAGAGTTCTGCCTCTGCTGTCACACCATCCCTGAGTGACCATGAGCTTAGCAAGCTTCACTGCTTTTGACAGACCATACCAATTGTTCTGAAAAGACTGTACCTGTTGAGCTTGTCTTAAATCACTTTCCTAAGTAACAGGATTAAATGCAGAAAGATGGCATCAAAATAAACTTGCTAACTGGTGAAACCCAGTGCACCGACATCACAGGGAGAGTGCAGGTGCCCACAGTAAGACCACTAGCAAGGGTTGTAGTGTTTAATTCTGTGTGACCTCATACATCCCATTTGTGTTTTCCTCACACCTCCCCACATTCACACACGTTTGCAATTCTTGAATTAAAGCATTAGTAAAATAGATTAAAATTCGAAAGAACAGGAGCTTTGCATGGCTGAATCTCAGCTGGAGCTGCTAAAACTTAATGCTAGCCAAGTTCTGGAAGAGAGGAAATCTCAGCCTGGGTTTTAAACTAATTCCTAACTATCAGGAATTGCAGTGAGATGTACAGAAAGCCAGAGGTGGTGAGGAAAGCAAAGGCTTGAGTGAGACCACTACCTATAGCTGTTTTCCAGCAGAGAAGTCTGGATTTTAGAGAGGGAAAACAAAGTAATGTAAGACTTTTCAGCTACAAGGAGGAGGCAAGTAAGAGATTGGCAGAGGTGCTTGCAGTGATAAGGGGTTGGAAAAGGCAAAAAACGATCAGTGATTCAGCACCTTCTTTTTTAATGCAACAGCCAGAGGACAACAAAGATGGTGTTGGGAGTCAGCACCACACCAAAGAGGACACGGTTCCAAGTACAGTTTGTAGTCAAAACCACCAACCTCCTTGCAAAGCAATGTCACAGAAACCAAAATACTGAGGGACGTGACGAGGAGGGTGAACAAGCTCAAGAGATACAAATCCCCAGCAATACAGAAATCACATCTTTCTCATGAATCTCTAAGCTGAACTCTTCCCGGGCATCTGCTGACCTTCATGAATATACATGCTCCTGGGCTAAAGTGACTTTGAATCCAAACCAATGTGGTGAGTCACTATTACCTGCTCACCAGGCTTCGGCATGGCCCTGGACTGGACAGACCTCAGGCTCGGTACCATCCAGCCAGCTCCTCTTGAGTCCTCACCGAAACACACCCCACAGCCTACCCCAGGGATTCACCAAAAGGCACCAGGGCACTGCAGGCTTCCTCTGCCATTATTCCCAGTACTACAGGATTTGTTTACTGTGAGCAGCCTCACAGGAAGCAGTCAGGCTGGAGAGAGCAAAACTGAAAGGGTGCAGATACTATCACAGCTGCCCTCCCAGTTCAAAGGCAGACTTCACAGAAATTCAGTGTCTAAAGAGATGCTCAGTTCAGAAATGAAGCAAAAGAGTTGCTGCTTAGAAAAAAACCTGGGAACAGTGACAAAAATACTCAAATTAATGCCTTAGCAGCAGTATCAAGCAGTTGCAGGTAAAATTTGTTTCCAGTCTGGTCGCCTTGTTTTAGACCTGCACTTGAGTTTTTCTCCCCTTAAAGAAAAGTTTGCTTTGTTGTTTGGTTGAAGTTGTTAGGACACAGTCAGCTGTTACACAGAATTAAAAGCTTTTTATTATGCAAAGGCTGACGCTGTCTGAGCTGTAACTGCATGGCTGTGAACAGCATATTAATTCAAAGTCTGTATGATTACACTTTACCATTAAAGGTCATTCACCATTTTGTATTTGCCAAGTCAGTGATTTTTGATGCATGCTGTATGGACCTTTGGATGTCTATGCATTATTTCTAAGGTATGTGCAAGAATCAAAACAAGCCCTCTGAGAAGAAGGCTTTAGCTCACTGCTTGAACCACCGTGTTCTTAGACATAACACAAACAGACAATGAAAAACACCCAAAACTTTTATAAAGCCACAGTGCAAGTATTCTTCCCAAGTTATGTCAAAGAGCATTGGGGCAGGGGTGTGATTTAGGAAAAACTGTGCTAAGACAGCATCTTTTATCCAGAGAATTCAGTGGTGCATGTAGTAGACATCTTGCATTTACTGTTTTTGTTCAATCTGTTCCAGTAAATTTAGCAAACTGACAGACTGCTTCTCTTCAGCAGGTAGTGTGCTTCCATCGTCTTTAGGCATCTCAGATGGCAGAACAATGTTTAGACAGGCTACAGGTCTGCTCCACATGGATTTCTACTCCATGGAAGTTAAAATTTGAATATACCTAAGTGCCTCATGAGCCTACCAGAAGTTAGTTCTATATCTTTAAGCAACTAACTTCTTTCCAAAACTCCAGCCAACATCTGCTGTCCCTTGAAAATTTACAGACGGCATCCTTTGCCATGTGCTGTACATTCTTTATGTCCAGCTAAATAGACACTGTTTTTATGGATGGAAGGACAGGGTATTGGGAGAACTCATCCTCAGTTTTCAAATCAATATTATAAACATAGTTCAAGATAGTGCCCCAAAGTGATTAAAATATTCCATTTGTGAACGGTAAAAAAAGAAAACAAACAAACAAACAAAAAAAAAAAAAAAAAAACCAACAAAAAAAACACCAACAAACAAACAAACACCCCACACCCAACCACTAGACCATTCTGCTACACAAGAGCCACTGGAAGAATTTACAGTTGCAAAGTTCTAAAAACCTTAATTTTCTCCGTGTCAAGTGCAAACTGCAGAAATACAACACAGCAATGGAGTATGCAAAAAGGGGTATGTATCTTCCTCTTAGACATAGCTTATTGATTCTGCATGATTATTTAATATCACATATTTAAGTTAATTTTACAGCTTTCACCTCAGAATTTTTTTCAGAGCCTTAACTAGATTTAACAGAAGTTTTTTGGAACAGAAATTTGACTGAAGTTTGATCTGAGCCATCTTATCTCTGTCACAATTGAGGCAGAAGCGAGAAAACACATCAACAAATTTTTCCTGATGTGCATGCACTGGGGAACTGAAAACACCGTTGCAAGACCATTTGCTTGCTAAGGAGGTGCACCTTAAGGACTGCAGCATCCTGGGGCAGCTATGGCCCCATGAGCAGTCAGGAGCCAACAGGCAGTTTCAGCTGTGGCAGGAAGGCAGAAGACATCAAAGATGTGCATCCCCCACAAGCAGCACAACACAGGCCAGCTGGCACTCGTGTCCCACTGGTGAGGAAGTTAATACCTCTTCTCTTTTCCTCATTAAGTCACAGCAAGTCCGCAGACAAGACAGCTGATGACAACCAGAACTTGCTGGTACTAGAATTTGTTTCCTCTTGAGAAAAGGGCTTCCCTGGCAAGCATTCTTCTGTTAGCACTGACATGCAGACATATTCCAGGCCTAAGTGCATCTTGCCATCACACTTGGCATTTGTTCAACCTGGGAGATGCAGTTATTACTCAAATGACACTTCCCATTTGAAAACTGATGTAAAAAAATAATGAGTACACCTTGGAGGTAAGCCACCTCTTCCACTGTGCCATTTCATGCGAAGAAGAGAAAGCAAGACCCATTCATCGCTTCTGCAAAAAGGGAGGCTTATATTATGTAATGTGCCATTTAGGTTGTTTTCTTACTGCTCCTAGACTACTGCATCACAGTTTAAAGACAAGGGCCTCTTTTCAGTCATAGAATCATAGAATATGCCGAGTTGGAAGGGACCCATCAAAATCATCAAGTCAAACTCCTGGTACTGTGCAAGACAGTCTGTTCACCAGGCAGCATAAGGTTGCTGTGGCTATGACATGATGATCTCAGCAAGCGTGACAGTGACCAGTGTGCTTCTGCCCTGGCAGACCAGCCTCAGAAGCCAGCTCCAGCCTGGTTTCCTTTGGCTTAGCCCAGTAGTTGCAACACTGAAAATCTTTTCGTGCAGTTAGCAAAAGGAGCCACAGCAAATGCCACGCACTTCCCACAGCCAGCACTGGTGGCTGAGGTACTCAGTGGAGCTGGAAATGCAGTGCTCACGCTCTGATGGATAGCTTGATCCCTGACGGACAGCCTGATCTGGTGCCCAAACAGGTTTTTTTACTTACAGCATCCAGGAAGTACAGTCAATTCAGAAGCCATTCAAGCTTCAAGGGCTAGATAATACCTGAGCTCCTCTGACTCCTGATTCAACCCCATAGCAACCAAGCCCGCACCCAGAGAGCTAGCTCTCACCCCACCCTGCTTTTAAGCACCATCCACAACCTGCCTTGCTCATCTCTGTAATGTACAGAATAAATGTTTGGATGCATTAGCATCACAGGAGTCTGTGGTCTCGAACAGGAGCTGGCAAAACAGCAAGAAACATCTCAGAGCAAGAAGGAGCTGCACTCAGAGAAAGTACCTGGAAACATACTGCAGAAGGATACTTCAAACAGTGTCATTCCTGAGAGGAGTGGAACAATTACGTCCAGAATTAAAGCATCAGGTGGACACTTTCAGCTGGTCTCAAACAGCTTTTTCATCTGACAGAAGAAAATTATTTCTAACACACACACACACCCCTGCCCCCCAATTTCATATGACTGCAAACAGAAAAATACTGACTGGAAATAGTCTCTGTGATCATGGGGTTTGGAGGGCATGAATCCATTTAGAAAGATATTCAGAAGTTTAAGACACAAACTGTACAAGACCTAAATTTTTTCATCTGCAGACCCACTTTACTGTACAGTGACTGTCCAGAGAAGCTCCCTACCACACATCCCTGTTCTCAGCCAACCTTCCAGAGGGAAAGATCCACACACAATTTTACAATCCACCAGGATGCAATGAACCACCCAGGTCACAGAGCAGGTCTGGGTGGGACATGCAGATCATGAAATCCGTGCTCCACCAGAAGCCAGCTCTCCATCACAGACCATTTGCAAGGAAATGTGTCTTCAAGGACAGGGGGTGGCACATGTCTCTGCTGATCCCAGGGACTTTTCTTCCACCTTTTCTGGGTGAGCTCAGCAATACTCACATCAAACAACTCTAACAGCTGTTACATCCTGGGGATCCTCAGCACTTGCAACACAGAGCTGATCTGGAGCAGGATACTCTGGATGGTGACTGACTGCCCCAGTCTTTGAGTTTTGGCAGCAGTTCACAGGTTTGTCCAGCCTCAGCTGAAGCACAGCAGCTTGACAGATGGCTCCCCAGTACCCTGGGGACCCATCCACCTAATCTTACTCTGCAGACACTACCCCCTCCCTCCCTTTCTTGGGCTTCCTTCACTAGGCCACTACATTGTGCTACCTCTAAATTATCTTTAAATCAGCACCCAGCAGTACCCCAGCCTCTTGCTCTCTCTCAAAACCCTTGCAAGCAAACAAAGCTTCTCCAAAGAGAAACACATGCCTGAGAAAAATCACTCTAGCTCCCAGGTCTGCCAGCCTGTCTCTCCATGAAGCAGGGATTGTTTCAAGCAATCAGCTATCATGCATGTACAAAGACAGTTTATCAGCCATGGCCAAAGTACCCTTACTCTGCACTGGTGCCCTTGTGTGGTGTACAACTTGTGCTGCCTCAATGCTGCTGAATCTTCCAGAACTTGTCTCAGAACACACCCATGTAGACAAGTGCCTCCAGAGATGTTCTGTGGCACTCCCACAGAGAGCCTGATTCTTCAGCCTACAGGAATCAAACCCCAAACCATCTCTTATATCAAAGTTGCAAAATCAATTGCCAGATTTCCCTAGTGTGATGTGCAAGAATAGAAAGGACCCTGTTGATATGGAGGCAGGGAGGCGAAGTACTCTGAAAAACATCCATGTCTTTCAGCTATGCAACTTGACAACAGTAAAGAAAGATTTGCTGAAAAAAAAGCCACTAGCATGTTCATTAGGATCCTCACTGCTCTTTTCCTTCCCACTTTGATGGCACAGAGATCAAATTGAAAACTGGAAATAGTAAATCAAACAGGCCGCTTAAGCATGAATAACACAAGAGAACCACTTTCACACAGGTCAGTTGTGCAAGAATTTTCTGTGTGGATTAAGAAGTCCTAATTTTTTTTGTTGTTTCAAGTTTTGAAAACACCAGCATGTAAGTTTCTTGGAATTTTTTTAACATCACCACTACCACAAAGGATGTTCTTATACTCCCCAATGAACCAAGGCTGTAATTGAATGGGAGCATTTGCACAGGGTCTCCTACATGGTTAACCTCACCTCTCTCCCATCAAAAGCATGCCCCAAAACTCTCTGTATGTGTAAATCTACAGAGCTAGGACAGATTCACTGAGAGCATTAAACTGGTAACATATGCTGAAACACATCAACTAAGGACATGACTGATGAAAAACCATTTGGAGTAGAAAGAGGTTTCTTTCTACTAGTTAAACGAGAAAGGCTTGGATGACTCTCAGCAGTCTATTACAATTGCTTCAAACACTGGGTGTGCAGCCTCCAGTTTCATTACAAATACTGCATTTGACTTTCTCTCTGTTAATGGCCCTATGCACAGACAGAATTAAAGTGTGACTGAAGCTACAAAACTAATAGTACTTGCAGTTGCCTATTACACACCCAAATCACTTCAATAACATATACATGTGGCTTTGCCTGACAATATACTAGCTGGACCCTGTGGGAGCCAGGTAATTGCTGTTTATAGCATGGAAATACTCATCTATATGGGAGTTAGCAACTTCAGTGGGTTTCTGTGCAGTTCAAACTCATTACAACCGTATGCTTATGTTCCCATTGAGAAGTGTAGCTCCAGATCCCGGGAACAAGGATTATGATAGCACCTCAATTGCACAGGAGTATGCTTGTGTAGTTTAATGTTCTACAGTTTTACACTTTTGGTGAAATCATCTCAACCCCACTCCTACCCTGAAAGTGCAATGCTACTACTCAGCCAAAGGCTGACTTTTCTGACAACGTCTTGTTTAATTCAAGAATTTGGCTAGATTAAGAGAGCATGTCAGTAAAGCAACAGAGCTGATGTGTTACACACACAAGTTACTTGGAGACACAAGCAAAACCAACTGCACGATATGCAGGCTGGAAGTCCCAGCCCTGAGGTGCGTGTCCCAGTGCAGCTTCCCTGGTGCAGCTGGTGTCTCTCGGGATCTAGCAGTAATGAGCACAGAAGTGGGCTCCGAGCTTTTTCCCCTTATGGCACTGTGAAAAGGATCCAAACAAAAAAAAAAAAAAAAAAAAAAAAAAAAAAAAAAAAAAAAAAAAAAAGAAAAAGAAATTAAGAGCGAAAAAGGAAAACAATAAAAGGGAAGAGGAAAACGGGTAAGGGAAGAAGGAAAAGAAAAAGGATAACAAAAAGGAAATAGAAAGAAAAAAAAAGAAAGAGAAAAAAAAAAAAAGGAAAAAGGAAAAGAAAAAATGTAAAAGTAAATGGGAAGAAGTGCCCCCGGCTGAGCGCAATCCCCGCACCCGCACGGGCACACGCCGCCCCTTACCGCACCGCCGACTCCCTCCATCTCCCATCGCCGGCCACGGCGGATCGCAGCCGCCCTCC
>VXAD01010144.1:0-147766 GCA_013399195.1 Dicrurus megarhynchus
TTTCCCCTTTGCCTCTCGTTGTCCCCCTCCGGAGCGAGCGCGGAAGACTGCAAGTTTAATATTATGCCACAGGCCTGGCAAAATACTCTGAATAACCTATTAAAACCCCTCTAAGGTATGATGTGTATATATCTATATATCTTTCTAAGAACTTTTCATTTCTTTCTGAGCTTTCTGAAAGAGTAAGTTCAGGGAAAAATGATGCTAACTATTCACAAAGGGGTGCCAAATGTTCAAAATAAACAGCCAGAAAAATAATATATGTGGTTTCTTTAGCTGCCTCCCATGCCAGCAATCTTAGCTCCTATGCTTAAGACACAAGCTTTACAGGTTAAATACATTTTCCCTGTAGCTGGGTAAGCAGTTACATGCCTAAGGCTTAATTCTGCCATTATTGTAACAATGATCCCAGCCATAACTTAGGGTTTTTTTGTGTGGACAGTACATTATTGAAATTGCTGCATCCAGGATCTTGCTCCTGGATAATAACTAGGATAGTAACAGGCTTGATTTTAACAAAAGTTTGTTTCTCCACTGTTGTACCCAACAGACTTTTGCTATTAATTTTGGTAGTTACATGGTGAGAGCCTTAGGAGAGCAGCTGGCAAAATGATAATTGTTCATTAGATATGATCTACAAATATGTGTGTAACATAAAAGGCCAGACAAAAATCCTAGTGTTTTAAGAGCAATTTTACTATCAAAACGGGACTACCAGCAGTAGGAAAGAAAGATGTGGGCAGTACAGGGCAATAGCATAAAAGTTAACAGAGAAAAACTTCGAGCAGCAGCAGATTGTTTTCAGCCTGAATGCAGAGGTTGCTTAAGGAAGATGACAGAATCCCTGCCATTTAGATAATTTAAAACTTGAGTGGCCAAAGCACGACTCATATTCTTAAATTGTGCACTGATGCATCAGGTAAGGGACATCTTTTTCCACTTCGCTATGGGAAGTGAGTGATACATTGTGGAAGTATTATCTGTAATGTATTACTTCAGCACTTAGGGGATGCAAAACTACCATTGATTTTTGATTCTTTTTAGCTTGCAGTCCTGCAGAAAGCAATATGTTCACTGGAAGTTCTGATAAACCTGAACGTGAACAATGGGTAGAGAAAAAGGTAATCTTCACACCCCAATTCACAGTAGTCAGCTATTGTACATCAGGTAATGTGCTTTACAACCTACGTATTTTATTAAAGATACTGTTTTTTTGAAGGAAATTGTGCTTTGCTTTCATTCTGTTGGCAACCAGAAGTGCAGGAATGCAGTTGTATCTAAATGTGGGTCCTTGAGGTTTTAATTTCTTTTGTTCACTGAAGCTTAGTCAAGCAAAGGAAGCTTGGCAAGGTTGAGCTACTGAAGTGCTTGCAGTATAAGTCCTGGGCTACAGCTCATTCCATTCACCCACTGAATAAGAGGCAGAGGTCACACAGCATTCCTGAGGCTAAGGGTTCCCAAAGCCCAGCCTGGATGCTGTTGTGCTGCCCAGCCCTCTCAGAGCTCTGTTTGAGCTGTAAGCCTTTGTGAGCCCTGGCACAAAAGTACATTCTCGTTCTATGAGTAGGCAAAAAGCAAAACAGCACATAACCAACAGTCTCACAGATTAAAGATGCTTTACTCAGAAATACTGATAGCTTTAGTAGACTTGGGTTTTTGGAGGTATGTTGGTGGCCCATCTGTTTTTCCTAACAGAGCACAACTTACACTTCACGAAACCTTCAATGGCACACATAGGCAATAATCACCCTCATTCAGAAAATGCTTAGCCCCTAAAACACAAGGTATTTGTTTTAGTAAATATGACCCCCCCCACTTCATGTTTCAACTGTAATTTCTGTATGTTTATGTCACTGCTGCCATATGTGCTCTTGGCCACCTGCCTCATTTCCGTGTCTCACTACGAAATGTTCAGATATTCTCGGCTGTTGGGACTACAGGAAACCTTTAAGTGCTTTTTGCTGGTTGGCACTTACACAGATGCATAAATGGAAGAAGCTGTAAGTTTCTTGTGAGGCTGTAATAAATTTAACGCACATTTGCATTGCAAACCCCAAAGGGGAATAAAACATGTCCCCTTGAAATGCAAAAAGATCTCCACTGTCCTTTTCAGAAAAGACTCTATCTCAGTGTAGCCACTCACAGAGAGTGTACTGTGAATGGAAATGAAATCACAGGAATCTGTCTAGTTTCATGGAAAATGCTACAGGACTATATCAGAGGTGGTGGCTGGTGGAGATCTTGACCACTTCTGACATGAAGAACAGACAGCTAACAGCATCACTCAGCACCATGTTGGTGATTATTCATAAACTACTGGTTGTCATCTGTGCTGTTTACTGCGATGCCTTCCCTTGCAATTCCAGTACACAGTCATGCAGCTGCCTGGTCAGCCTACAATATCACCTCTACAGAGGTAAATCAGAGGTAAGCCAATGGCACTCTTGAAAAAATGAACAGGTATTTTTTTTACAAGAGTTTCAGTTCACACTGAAATTTTCTTTTTTGCCTTTTTTTTGTGGGTTTTTTTTTCCATATAATTATATATTGGTTTACTGCTAAGAATGAAATATGGAATCAAGTCCTAGAAGTTTAGCAAAAAGACACCTGTATTGTGTGTAACTTTCATTAACAGGGAAAATGGATATGCATAGAGAGAAGGTACAGGTGCCTGAATGGCTTTATACTGCATTGTTGTACTAAAAATTAAAAAGTCCATATAAAAGAATTTCTATTATTTTCTTGCAAAAATATCTGTTGGTCTAATAATATCACTGAAAAGACTGGCATTCACTTTTTTTTTTTTTAATTTAACATTTAATTTAAACACTATGAAATGAGAGCATTTTAGTCCAAATATTGAATGTGCTTTCCAGTTATATAAATCTTGACTAAACAGTTGTGAATGCTTTTGTTAATCAGATTTATGCCCTTTTTCTAAAGTTTCTGCTTCCAGGAAGTGTAGAAAGACACATAAACATTAAATGCCCATGAAAAAACATCCTGCCATGCAAATACAATAATTTTTGTTGTCAGTACCATATAGCATGCATGGGGCTGTAGAGGCATTCCTTCACGCTTCCCCTGCACCATGAATATTAAACCAACTCTGGGCAATAGGGACACAGTTTAACATGAGGAAATAAAAGGCCCTTAACACCCTACAGACAACTGAACAGGAGGATCTCTCTGTAGTGCTCAGCCAGAGCAAGTGCTGTGGCCTATCACTTGAGCGACTGCTGTGACTTTCACTGTCTAACAGCACCTTCAGCCATGGCCCGAAAACACGAAGACTGCTATGGTTTTGAAAAGAAAAAGGTTCCTGTTTCAAAAGAAAAAAGAAGAATTTTGGCTCTAATCTTCAGCTGGGACAAGTCCCTCCCTTTAGATGAGAGCCAAGTGTAAGGAGGAGCCCCCAAGAAAGGCCAGTGCATCCCAGGAAGAGATGATTTTTCTGAACCCAGATGATCCATCTCCCTTCGTTCTGACTAGGAGAAGCTGATTTGAGTATCACCAGGCTGCAGAACATCTAAATGTTCCAGCATTGAAATCTCCCCTTGTGAGTAACTTCCTTGACTAATTTTGGTCTTGAGAAAGAAATTGGCAAATTCTTTTATGAAATTTATTTTAAAAATTATGTTGCCTATTGTCATTGCCAGTGTTGCAAAGCATATCAAATTGGTATGACTAGCTGCTGATTTTTTCAAGTAAATGACTAGTCTCTATACTCAAAACTAACCAAGTCTGTCTAAAATAATCTATTTTAATGTATAATGAACTATATGAAACTGGCAGGGGTTTCATCATTAAGGAAGTGATTTGAACATGAGTCAAGCCACCCAGTTGCACGATTTACATTTCCAAAGAATTATTACTGTCATGCATTAAGTTCCTCTCTACTATGGTTTCAAATTGCCAGAATAAGAAGTTTTCTGTATCAAAATAGGACATTTCTGTACCAAATTGGGTGCTCATTTTCAAAGCCACTACAGCTCTGTGCCCTGAGGTTGTCTCCAACACTATGCGTACCTCTAGCAACATGAGAAGAGAAAGAGAAGTTTTTAAGCTCTGTCATGAGTATAGCAATTTATTTAGTCCATCCCTTAAACAAACAAAAAGAAACCAAATCAAGAATGACAACCTGTCTCACTTCATTTAATAGCAACAGCGCTGACTGCTGAATGGCAGCAATACAGTTAGCAATGACTGGGACATAAAGAACACGGTTTTCCAAACTGAGATGAGGATGCTTAACCTGAAACTCTTCAAGCAGAACCAATTTTAAAAATACACAAAGTCTCTCAGTATTGATTTTGGGTGCCCAAAAATAGACAATTTGAAATTTTCTCTCTCTACTACCCTTTTTTCATGAAATCTGTATTCTATCAAAGACCAAGAAATTGTTCAAGGATCATGATAGGCACTTTATAAGGACCATTTCACTTAAATATCAGATAAAATATTTGAATTAAGAAGCTCAAGTTTTCAGGAGAATCTATGCAAAATCCGTAGTGTGTGTAGCTTCTTTCTGTCCTTTGCCACATCGCTGACCTGGCCATCTTGACCTTACTCACCACTAGGTTGCAATTCCTGCACCAAACTGTTGGTACAGGTAGAAGTCAACAATATGGATGAACAGTCACTTGTCACATTACCATGGGAAGCCCTGTCTGGGTTCACAGATGTTCTGTTTTAAATTTTGAGGCTGCAAAATTTTTCAAGGATGAGTCATCCATCCCTCCATCCATCCATGCATTCTCTCTTTGGGAAAATCTAAAAGAAGTGATTCTACTAGGCCATTAATGAACCCTGTCAGTTAAACATTTACTACTTCTTTTTGGCCAAGCTTTTTCAAAGCAAACTGCTTAAAGAGCTCCTCTAGCCAAAAAAAAATTAAATCTGAGAAGTGATTTCATTCTCCTCTCTCCCCCAGTTCCATCACTTACACAAAGCATAAATAGCATAATGTTTTCTTGCCGTGATATACCAGGAAATGATGATCTTTCTGAGGAAGAGGCAGGATACAGCAATGGAATCATTAATTGCGTGCAGCAATTGTTCCATTCTTCCTCTGAGATGCCCAGGACAAGAAGAACAGTACTAGCTCCTTGAAGGCCAAGATTTTAGTGGATTCCTCAGTCCACGTTCTTGTGCCAAATCCTTGGTTCCAATGAGACTCATAAACTGAGTGTACATTGTGTTAGCCATTCTGGGATTAGTTGGCTTCTTTCAAAGGGAAGAGGCAGTGGTGCACACACCCCAAAGCTGAGAAGAATGAGTTTCTAAAAGGACATTCTGCTTTTACATGCCAGCTCTATGCCTAATTTTCAAGCATATACTCTGTCCAGCTGGGATTAAGGAGGGAAGATGATCCGGATTTAAAATGCATAAAATATTGTGGGCTACAAGGAATTGAGTGGAAAATTAGTTAAATACAGAAGAGGCGATGCATATGGCTGGAGAAGGAAGAGAGCAAATGTCTGGAAGAGTGGAGGTGTCCATACTTTTTCAAGTGGAACAGTGTCCTATTTCCCAATACAAAGACAATTCACTGTCTACCTGAAATTTTCCTTAAGAATTTGGTGTTGTATGTGGTCATTGGGCAGGAGAGAGCTTGTGTAGGATGACAGAAGGAAGGACCTAACAACTATTCAGGAGCTTTATAGATGTTTCGGTTTTGCTAACTCAGACTTTTGCCAATGTTTGTAGCTGTTTATTTGACATGGATCAGGCATTTTTATAAACTCCATGACAGAATTCACCAAGCCTACCATGTAAGTCTAGCACATCAGGATGAAACAACATACAGGTCAGATGTCAGGATATTTCAAAGGGAGAGGCATGGTTTTCCCTGAATATGGTAATGCCACTGTCCTGCAGCTGTATTCCAAAAATAATCAACTTCTGTCGTATCAAGAGGAATCTTGAGACGTATCCTGCAGATGAAGGACACAATGGTATTGTACTACAATATACGTGATGCCTGGACTGCCAATGACAATGGGAATTATTTGCACTTTAGGTTAATTAATTACTTGAGTTTAATATGGTTAGATTTTGAACAACAGTGTCCTATACTGTAGGAGATGCGTGCTACATCTGACTTGGCACCAAAACTGTGATGAAATCATTCTCAGGGACTTCTTCTGACACGCAGGGTTCCCAATGGACAATTCCAACAATCTCCCATTGTATTTTTCTGATGAATTATATGAAACATATTTGCTGGAGTTTTAAGTCAGCCCAGCTCCCTACGGCTGAATTTTGACACTGCCAGTCCATACTGGCATATGCCTTGTGCAAGAAGGTTTCTCTTCTTCAGAAATAATTATTTTAGGCTTTCTTGACCCTTTTAGGCTATGCTTTTTGGGGCTTCTCTCTCCAAGCTGTCTTGGCAAAAATAACATTTAAATTTCACAGTCCTTCTTGTAAAAAAAGTTTGTTTCAACTTTAGAAAAACCTAAAGCTTTTGTTCTTAGTTGAGGCAAAGGGGCAAGGGGAAGAGACCCCAAAAGCCTGCAAAACTAGATTTTTTTTCAGAATAACTTTTCAATTTATCCTTTATTTCAGTTTATCCTTACAAAATCTCACAACTTCTTCAAGTCCATGTTTTATTATAGACTACTTTCCAAGAGACTTTTGGGTGGATATTATATTGGTGTGTTTGACAGACATTTGTAGACATGTCCGAAGCCAGAAGGAGAATATTTTAAGTACAATAACTTTTGTAATTGCAGTCCATAAGTGCTATTGAAGAGTCTTATATTAGCTTTAAAGTAACTCATTTGCAAATGCTAGCAGTAGAGCCAGGGTGAAAGACATCTCTGTGCTGCCTAGGCACCAAGTGCTCAGCTTCTTGGGCAGATTTTACAGCACTCACTGTGTACAATTTTGGTTTATCTAATCTAAAGGTAGCTCAGCAGGGCCACAGTTACAGCTATGCTATGGCTGCATTAAAGGTTTTCCTTCTCTCTGGAGGAAATACCCTTCTACTGAAATCCTACCACCATGGCAGATCTCATTTTTCTGTGCTAACACTAGTCATAGTCAGAGATTAAACTCACCACATGGGACTGAATGAAAAAAAAAAAAAAAAACCAGTTTGGGTAGGGGCTGAACTCCTTAAAAGACAAGACTGCCGTGTACAAAAGGTGTAGGTGATACTAGATGGCCTTGTGATCAGAAGGTGTGACCAACACTGATGTACAGCTACAAGTCTTTTTCAGTTTGCACAGTATAAGTTGTGCAAATCATATGGGGATACCGGAGATGAAAAGTCCTGCCTTAAGCAGAAAGTTAAGAGGCATATCCAGGCTCACCGTCTGCACTTCCTTTCTTTCCCTCATCTCCCCTCCCCTCTCTTTGAGAGAGCAGCAGGCATTTCCTCCTGCCCTTGCAAGCGAGCTGGGATCTCCCACGCCATTACCTCATCCTTAACTGATCCCCCTATAACAAATGCCTGACTGTGCCTGCTGTCACCCTTCAAAGGTCTGACTCAAAACACATTCATTGCACCAGCAATCTTTTGCCTGACTCCAGGGGCCTTAAACAGCTCTCAGTCCATTTTGTACAGTCCAGTGAATATATAATCTTTTATATAATTTTTTTTGTCAAGCACTGGAATGTGTAAGTACAAGAAAGTCAATAACATCATGTAAACTTATGCCTCTCATCCAGCCTGGGTAACCACTGCAGGCCAAATATAACAAACAGGCCAGATTTATTTAGATTTAAATGTATTTAAACCAGAAAAGTAAAGATTTAATTCAAGAAGCAATGTCTTTTTATTCCTTACTCCCTACAGAGTTCATGCCTAGCACCAAAACCTGAAAATAAAATCCTGAATATATTTGAAAAGCAAAAGGTTAAAAATGTTTGTGTCTGATCACTCTTCCAAATAACTTCAGCTACATAAATTTCCCTGGTATAGAGTTCTTAGAAATGCATTGAGAGAGGCTGACAAGCCTGGTTTGATGTGGTTTTCATTTCTAGTCTTGCAGATGAGTGGCATTATAAATGAAAATCATAGGCTTCCTTAGCCATACGGGCACGGCCCAGCAGGGTTCCTGGAAGCACCACCTCTTGTGGTTGACAGCTACTTTTACTGAGCACCATTTCAGCAGAAACCAAGTCTGATAAATATCCTCCTGAAACATGACATCTGATAAAGATTGACTTTGATAAACTGCAAAAGGTTTTCAGTTTTATTAGTAACCTACTGGGCCAATGGTTATGGAAATAATAATTGATGCTATACGTGCTCAGTGATTTTTTTCAATTCATTGGTTGCATTGCAAGGCTGTGACATGCCTCACATTCTTTACTGGCCACAGTGATTTCTGACCCAGAACATGAGCTTCCCTTCCAGACAGCTAGATGTTTGTATACTCTTCCTGATCCTTACTCGGGTATTTAGTAGGTTATATCGGACCTTTGGACAGAAGAAGCAATTTTTGTTTTTCAGCTGTCAACACTGATATTTGCTTGTACTGAAGTTTTGGCTGATCACTGTGAAGGCACTTTTAAACATCTGGTGTATGAGGAGAGGGAGAGTTTCCCTCCTCTCTCTCCATTTTATGAATAAAGAGGAAATGCTCACAAACACTTCTCAGCTACAGGTCTACTACCTTTCATCACCCAGCCTTTACATGGAGGGGTTATATTCATGGCCTCAACAAAGCCCAGTGACAGGCACTGCAGACTGGCAGCCTCCTGTCACAGCTGGGGGCAGGCAGAGGCCCTGCTCTGCTGCAAAGGGGAGGGCAGGGAGGAGACTTACACGCAACTGCCTGTAGAGTTTTGTGTGCATTTGTTGCTGGTGTGAATTATAGAAACAGAGCAGTGAAAATCTTTTCTTCTCACTTTGAGCACAAGATTACATGGTCCAGTCATATTTTGTAATTTTGCTTTTCAGTTGCCAAGTACAACGCCGAATCTTAAGGCAGGGGGTTTTGCATGTTTCTGTGATGTTCTTTGGCAGCACTGCTAATTGTAACGTTTTTAACAATTCTAAAGCATTTTAAGAAGCAAAAATACCGCAGTGGTTTCGTTTGCGTGTTCCTCTTACCATATGTAGCTGTTTCACTGGATGTGTTTGTTAACTACCAGGGCAACAATTTCAGATCTCGCATGATTACCTGTATCGTACCGCTCATCAGAGATGTGGGCAAACTCCACAAACTGCTGCATTGAGGAAATGCTGCTAGTTGGTAGGAGGCAGGAGTTTTCAAAGCTGTCTCAGTGAAAATGCTGATATCACATGCTTATGTCAACAACTTTAAAAATATTATTAAATGATCAGTTTGCTTAAAATATATTTTACTATAAATATATTAGAGTCAAGCAAATAGCTGTTTCATCAATGCATTATCATAGTTCTGTAGATGTACCCATTTAAAATAAATTAACATCATTTTAGGAAAGTCTTTCATGTGTTATTTAAAGCCAACTATATTGTGGAGCCATAATTCGTACATGAAACAGCCCATACTTGTGTCCTAAAAAACATAGGGTCCAGAGTTGGACTTTGGACTTCAACTCTGTTATTAATCTCCTCTGTTAATAAAATGAAATGCTCACTGAGTTTTACAGGAATCCTATCCATCCTATATGCATGGAGAAGAGTAAAAAGGAGCTGTCACAATACCCAAATTTCAGTAAGTCAGAGAGATCCAATTGGGAAATTTTGCAGACACGTGGCTGCTTTGGGGTCACAAGACAAAGTGTGAGCAACATTTAGCCCGCCCCATGACAGTGGCAGCACATGTTAGCAAGATTTCCTGAGTGAAGTATGAACAATTGCTTTCACAGTGCTCACTCTCTGCCATCATTCCGGGTTTTCCTGTGAGAAGAAAGATATGAGTGGCCATGGATCTCAGCACTTCTTGGCCATTGCCCCTGTCTGAAATAAGCAGCATACCTTAAATACTATTATGTAAGTTTGGATCCAAAAAGTATGGTTATTATTATGTTGACTTTACATTTTTAAAGTGAAGAGCACTACAAGTAACTGCTTCCAGATTGCCTGTTTTCATTTTGGTTCTTTTTGCAGCTGTCAATTAATAATGAGAACCAGGTATGGGCACACAGTTATACAGAATTTTAAAAGTGACTGCTGCCAGTTTTTTAAAAATGAGCACTAGGGAAATTTTGGTGTTTCCCATTCTTTGCAAGAGGAAGCCAATAAAATCCCAATCTAGTTTATGAATTTTTTGTTGCCCGAGTGGAGGCATGTTGATCATATTCTCCAGTTTACTACACTGGTGGAGGAAGTAGGTGGAGGATTTCCCCTGAGCAGGGAATGTTCTACTGCCACCAGCATAGCAGAGACATCTCTGCTGCTTTTTCCATCAGACTCCACTTTTCCTATGTGTGAATGGCAGAAATACCTTGGAGTCAGGGAAAGGAGAAGGAAAAACAGGTCTCAGCTCTGTTTCCCTGTCTGATATTAATCACTCCAGGTACTGGGCAGCTCCAAATAAATGATCTGTTTCTGGCTGACTACAGCTCCCACTCATCATAGTATCTGGCATTGCTGTGATCTGTAGGTTACAGGAATACTAAAACAAGAAACTCAAACTCATTCATCAGCTTTACTAATTTCAATAGTCTAAAGGTTGTCTTTTTCTTTATTTTCACCTTGCATCTATATTTTGAAGGGCTTCTACTGAAGCATATCTTCTTAGCTGATAACAACCTTGCTCTTTGTAGCCATCTTCATCATCTTGATCCCTTTTCTTCAGAGCATTCAGCATCTTTCTCCCATGACTCTTTCCAGTGAGCACATTTGTTGTGTCACGTGATTCCCTGTTCTCAGTTCTCCATCAACCACCCATGCAGGAAACATGCAGCTGGTTGCAATGCCTGCTGCTCTCCTCTGGTACCTCAGCTGCTGCACTTCCTTTCACAAATGCTAGAAGTACACCTGGACTTATTTTAGTCACCTGCTTACTTCCATGGCTGACAAATAAAGCAGCAGCCTTGGACTCTGATAATGAAGATACACAAGTAAATGACAGGGCTGTTTTGAAAAAACTGGCAAGGACTTGTGCCGACTCTTATCCTGGTCTTTGCACATATAAGAGAGATGGCTGTCAAAGCCCCGGGTTCAGCGCATTTGCCCAGAAACTCAGTCAGAGGCCGCAAGCTGCTGTGCAGAGGTTGTTTATTCTAATGTTATCTACAGCTGCGGTGTCCTGCACAGCCACAGGTCCACCTAGNGACTGATATTTTTGCTTCGAAAATTTGTTTCTAATTCCACTGTTTTCCCCAGCTGATGCATCCTATATTCTGGAGGAGTGCGTTGAAAGGCAGCAGATTTACCTCTTTTTTGCCCTCCAGTTTCAGCTAAAAATTCTTCCCCCACTGCAAGTCAAGAGCTGGGAGCTACTGTGACATGCTGTATGAGGCAGCTTCTAAGGAAAAAATAAATATTCCTTAAATCCACCTTATTTTTGACAGGTTTCTTAAAGGTTCCACAACAATATAATTAAATCAAGAAAGTAGTAGAGAAACATGTTCAGGTTTGGTTTGGTTGATTTTTTTTTTTAATGTTTCATCTTCACTTTACAATCCGAATCTGCAAACTGAGGTGTAGGTGAGTGTCTGCTTCATTGTGATGGGTAACAGTCTGCAACAGATTTACTCTGGTTGAGATACACACACACACACACACACACACACACACACACACACATGTATGTATATGAAAAACATTTGTTTAAAAAACGGGTTACAGTTCAGGGGCAACAGTGTCATTGAGTAGCCTCTTCCTTTTCAATTTAGCAAGAAGCGTTGGGGCAAATTAGGGCAGTTTCATCAGTTATTTCCTTCTTTCCTCTGCGGGCTTTGAAAGGACTTCTCGAAAACATCACCCTACGCCGGAATCACGGAACGCCCGGCCCACGGCACCGCCGAGGCCCCTGGCTCCAGCAGCCCACCGGGCAGGACAGCACACACCCCCTCATGAGGACAAGCCCCTCCGCCACCCTGCATGCCCTTCTCTCCCCGCAACACCCGCATTAGTTTCGCCTGACCCCCAAGGCAGTCACGGCGGCCAGCGGGTCCCTCTCCCGACCCCTCACTGCCTGGAGGCCGCAGGTGGCGGAGCCGCGGGCAGCAGCCGCCCCACGGGCACCTCAGGGGGTGGCAAGGTCGGCTGAGACGAGAGTGGCCACCCCGCCTGTGGTTCCCCGAGCGACCACCAAGCCCAGGCAGCCGCTGCTCAGGGGCGGTGCAGGCCGGGGCGGGCGGGGGGAACGAAAGAGCGGCGGAACGGGCGGGCGGCGCTCGGGGAGGCGCCGGGCGGGCCGGGCGGGCGCGGCTGGCCGAGCATGGCGGCCCTGCGGGTGCTGGAGCTGTACAGCGGCATCGGGGGGATGCACCACGCCCTCAGAGGTACCGGCGCGTCCCGCGCGGCCCGCTGCTGCCTGCCCCGCCCGGGACACCCCGCCCTCGGCGGCTCCATCTTCTCCAGGGGATCCCGGCCGTTGAGGGAGGGGGGGCTATGCAGGGTGCCCTGTTCGCGATGGGGAGGACAGAGGTGGCCCCTCTTCTCCCAGAGCCCCTTCTCCAGTCCGGCGTGTCGGCACCAGGTATCCAGGAGCACGTTGCGACGGAAATTAGGGATCCCTGCTCCTTCTTTGGACCAGGCAGCTGCTTCTGGAAAGGCCGTGATTTTGTGTTTGTTATTACGTGCTCTAATACAGACGCACCCCTGCTGCAGAAGGGATCGGGATCAGTGAGGTGCCCAGGATACCCAGGGTGATAACCACATTAGCCAGGGCTTACCACTGTCATGCACATGGACTTGGTTTCATGGGCCATAGTCAGGTGAATAGCTGAGCCATGTTCCAGTATGAGCCTGACCATCTGAGGCTGGTATAACATAAACATGAAAATTGAGTATGGAATTTGAACTGGTATAGAGAGTTCACACCAGCCCATGTGCCCAGGTGAGTTTTTGATCTGGTACAAGGAATCCTGGAGCTCAGTTTGCTGAATTGTTGAGGCACGGCCTGGGTGACCTTCAGCAGGTCCTGTAGACTCTCTGTGAATTGGCTTCCCCAAATTAAAAATTGAGGTAGTGCTATTGATTTCCTTTGTAAAGTACCCTGGACCTTATTACTTTGAAGTCCAGGTTTCAACAGCCATTAGTATAATTTATGAGAATCGGCATAATAATTTTAACTGTAACTACAATCCTTCACATCCCTCAGTCTTCAGGAGCATTAGCAGAGAGCATTGTCATTGAAACATCAAGTGGAAACTTGCCTTATCTTGCTATTTTTCCAGGGAGCTATGGAATATTAAGAGTATGCTTTGGGAGTGAAATCCATTTAGCATCATTTATTTAGTTGAAAGATACTCACTATTATAAGAGTGGCATTTTTTCTACTATCCTATTTTTGCTTGAATGTGTATATATGCTTTATTTATAAATATAAAAGTATAAAATATATTTTAATGTATTTGTTATATATAAAAATACACAACAAAGTAGGTTCCTACAGTGTTCCTAACCACCCATTTTGAGGATGTATTTTCCTTATTTCCGGAGACATTCTTAGAATACTAAGAGGAAAGTATAGCTTTGTCTGGAATTGCAGATTTTGGGAGTTTTTGTAGAATGAAGAGAGTGTGTTATGCTGTGTATATAGTGTGCACGCTAATGGTAACATGCTGCTTTTCTAGTAGCCAGATTTGCAGAGTGATGGCTAGCCATCCATGTTTGTTGTATTGTAGACAATTTCCACATTTCCATAGAAAGTGGACTGGTTCCTGAAAGTTAGCCTACACCGTGATTCCTTCACTCTTTACTGAATTATCCAGCTGTGTTCTTGCCATAATAATAGATGTCTTGGGGCAGTTCAGTAGTGTTCTGCAATTTTTAATAAATTATAATGCTAGATGTGGTATCCTGTGAATTTCCACCTGCGAAAACATCACTTGCAACTCAGTAAACACTTAAGAGGGTGGGAATGCGTCATTAGATTATCAGACTGCTCTTTTATCCAAAAGATAGACAGAATTAGTGATGCACCAGTGGGTAGTTACTACACATATGAAGTCTTGAAATGCCATCACCTATATGGTGTAGTTTGGAGACTGAAGGATTTAACTAAACCCCTTGTATTGTTTCCTGAAAAGGTAAATTTACTTCCATGCTTGCTGTTTCTGAATTTGCTGAACACAGCTGCTTCAGTGTCAGTCTTTGTTGTAATTTCTGTTCTTCTGGGTTTACATTTGACTGAAGAAATTGCACTAAGTATGAACAGTGAGAGTGAGATTTTTCTGTAGTGGTATCAGCCAAAGGAGATGAAAGGACTGTAAGTAAGGACATTTTCATTATTTTTTGTGTAAATGACCCTAACTAGTGCAAAATGGTCAAGTACCAATTGAAATTTGTGAAGTGAATAGACAAAAAGCTATTTGCATTACAGCTGGTATAACATTTTTCAATTTGGGTGCTTATTTTTCTGGGAAGCATATGAAAACTCAGCCCATAAGCATTGTTTTGTCTCAGGAAAGGTCCAAACCATATACTTCTAGATGACAATCTTGTTTAGAGTGTTGTTAAAAGCAGTAGTCAGGTAATTTGAATAAAAAGGGTCCTACGAAATTTGCACTGAATTAAGTATTAATAACAGGTTATTGTATAAAACTATTTTTGATGAATTGGATTTCATTTGGGAGCAGAGATATACTTGGGCATTTGATAATTTTTACTGGTTTTTAAAGTCCTTTCAACATCTGGATTCAGTTTTCCTACACAGTTTATGAAGGAACAAAATAAAGTCAAGGGGCATTGAAGTGTTTGCTTTTATGTGCAAATAAAACAGAAAAGAAGTGAATGTCTCTCTGTAAGTTCTTTAATAATGGGTTTCTTATATGTTTTTGGCCTATATGTGTACATGAAACCATGCTATTTGAAAAGGTCTCTGATCCTATCCTCCATTTAGCAAGCGGCAGATTGTTGAGCATCTTCCTTTTAAATCCTGTATGGAAATATTAGAGGGGTTGTGGTGCTTTTTTCCATATAAATACAGAGTTTGAAAGAAAGGCCTCCATTGTGCCAGTGCTTTCATAAACCAAATGCACGATAGATGAAAATTATGTATAATAATGTAATATCTTGGTATGGTTTCTAGTGAATCTTTAAGCCAAGAAAAACAATAGGAGTATGTTGAAAACAGAGGTAGTGTGGAGTATTTCAGTGGCAGCATCCCAAGAAAGCCTTGTTCTACAAAAGGGATTCTGCAGCTCTGGCAAGCTAGTTCCTGGCCATGTTATGGGGTCAGTTATGGTTAGTTCAGCTGGTCCAACTTTCTACTTTTTTGTGAAATTGCCAGTGTGTCAATTGGCAAATAGATATTTTTCAGGAAATCTGACGCTGACTTTACTACCTTGATACCTTCTTTGGCTGTGTTCTTTCAAAAACTTAGTTTTAGTGTGCAGGATGAGGATGTTTATTGTTTTGGCAGCTGTAATACAGAATGCATTTGGCTCCAAATAGTATGCAATTGGTTTTGAGATTGTCTTTGCTTACAGTAAGAATTTAATTTTCACATATTGATGGAAGTTTATAGTCTTTTGTAAAGTGTTTCTCTGTAAAGAGTACGTAGAAGTTATGAGTACATGGTTTCATGGTTGAATCACGTTCTTTTTGACAGTGAAGAGAAGGTTGTTCCTGAATTTAGGTTTCAGTCTAAAGCTGAAAAAGAAAAGTCTTGGGGATTGTCTAGCTCTGTGTTGGTCTTTCAGCTATAGATAATTCAGCATATGCAGAATTTCTGGTTTTAGATTTTGAGTACTTTATAATAATATTTTAACACCAAAACCTGCAAAAAGGTACAATTTAGAAAGTTTAGCTTAAAGTCAAAAATCAGTGAGTCTGTTTATATTTACCCTCTTGAGAAATTGAGGCAGTTAAGGGATAGAAGTGCATTTCTTTCTTCTTCCCACCCTGTACCCCAAACCTTTTGGGACTTATAAAGATTGATGTTTAAGTCATATATGTCTAAATCTATGATCATTTTTTTATGTGTGTGTGAGTGAATTTGTTCTTTATATAGTGCAGAGTTTCTGCAGTGAAAAATAGTGTTTTATTTTTAGAAAATCTACAAATTCATTTCCTTAGCAACTTTCCATCAAACAAACAGCCCGCTCTTCCTCCTTCCCAACCAAAACAAACCTAAACTGGCTTATTAATTTAGGCAGTTTTCCCATGAAAGATGGGTTCCACGTCTCTGCCACAAGCATTTGTAATCTGCCAGGTCCCTGAAAAAAGTCTTCTTGCATAAAACATTAAAGGGCATTCTTTAAAAAGTACTGTAATTTTGCAGTGATAAAGTTGGTGATATTTCTCCTCTGCAATTGTTATATTTCAATTTTACAGAGTAAAAACTTCTGTTTCTTGTGCTCTGTCATGCATGTTTATTTATTTTATTTGATTGTCTCTGTGAATTGCGCAGCATAATAAATTGGTGTGTGTATTTACACTGAGCATAGCCATCCCACCAGGAGAGGCAAAGGAGACAAAACTGACAAGGAGCTTTAGGATTCAGCAGAATGCAAAACAAAAATATTGCTGATTTGAGCAAGTTTTTACACCTAAACTCAATTTAATGCTTCTCCAAAATATAGCCCTTTGTAGCACGGGATGGTACCAGCTATGCTGTAATGTAAGTTTATAAAGTTTATATGGCTTAGCAGGATCAAATCCTGCACAAATAGAGCAGTGAAAGAAGTTGCTACATATCCTGCAGGAAGCAAGTTTCAAGTTTACTGACAGTCATGTTGGCTGTAGCCATGGACAGTTCAGCCTAATCATTTCAGCCAAGAGGACAACTGAGAAATTAAATCTTTGTTCTGTGTTTTAAAAGGAAACAGGACTGACAAAACTTGTGACTAATCTTCCCTTTTCCATCCGTTTCCATATACCTGTTAGCATAGATAATTTTTCTGGCTTCTATTTTCCAATATGCTGAAATCCACCAAACTGCCTTTGCTATAACACAGTGTGTATTTCATGTGTTCTGTTGACATTGATGTCTCTATTGCAAAAGCACAGTAGTGAATATAAACAGATCTATGTTAATTTTAAGGTCTGCAGAAACACATGACAAAGGAATCAATTCTGAAGAGGAAAAAGAGCTATTGTAATGTCAGAAATTTTATTTTTGGCATTTGAAGGTGACACTCTTTGGGTTTACTTTTTCAAATCAGAAGCTAATGCACACATCCTGTCTTCCTTTGTTTTGAATGCATCACCTTCTAGTCATTACAGCAGTGTCCCTCTCCCTCATGAATGACAACTCCCTATATGAAAGGGCTTGTAAGCTTTGTGCATTCAATGAAGTAGAGAACTGGGACTCAAAGTGTGATTGCTGCCTCTTTAGGCAGTTTAAGTAACAGTTAAAGAATTTCTGTTGTCTGGGTCCAAGAGGTTTTAAGTGCTAAATCAGTACATTACTTATAGAATGATTCAAATTTGATTTCACCTGCTTTCAGCCAAGACAGAATATTGCCATCTAGTCTGCCTAAAAATAAGTCAGAACACCTCCCTGAGTAACTTCCCCATCATGTCTGTGGCTTCCATTTAAACTATGTCGTCTTGCTCAGAAATGTAATGTCTCAGTTCAAAAACTGGTGTTGAGGAATCGTGCAAATCAAGTGTTCCAGCAGCCTCTTTGTTTCACTTAGGAAATGTGTATTATTTTTTCTTTAGTCTGAATAAAATGATACTGTTTTCTGCATTGTTGTAATTCTTTTAAATAGCTGTGTTTTGAAAATTGGATATACTTGTTTGGGGGGGAGATAAAAAAGTCTCCAGAGCTGTGTCTGTTACTGTATTGAAGCTCTGCTATGTATTTTGGGGAGGTGATTTAACATCCCTCCAAGTCAGCAGTTCCTGAGTTGGTTTTGTGCCTTTTGTCAGTGGGGATAGTTAAACACAGTTAAAAACAGATTCTGTTTTTCTTACATTCTGCTTTCAGGCTTATTTTATGATGCATTCCTTATAGTAATTTTCAAGTAGTAAATGTAATTGCTGTAGCAAAGCAGAATATCACAGTTTAACATGAAGTTATTTAACTTTCAGGAGAAGTTCTTTAAAGATGTTGCATTTTCACATTGTTTGAAATTTACACAAGCTTTTCTTTGTTAGGTTGGATGTGTGAGAGCTGCTTGTCTGCTCGAGCTCCTTCATGTGTTTCCAGGGCATTTCCACACAAATACGCTTAATCAGCTTTTAGAGGAAGTCTGTTCTGTAACAGGAATTCCCAAGTGAGCTTCAACTTTTAAATGAAAAGGAGAAGCTTTGAAAAATTTATCAGGTCTTTGAAATGGGAAGAGAGGATCTCAGGTGGAATATTTCAGGAAAAGTTCCTGTCCTTTTCCCATGCTGGTTTTCATCTCTGTTTTAAACTGAACGTTGTATTGCAAGGAGATTCAATAGGTTACTATTAGCTATGTGCTCTCTTTCAGTATTTCCAGGCCTTTGGGCCTGCGAAATCCCCAGTAGCTCTTCCTTCTTGTATGGATGCAGGGAGATATTGGATGGATGGCAGTAAAAAAGACGAGTATCTGAATCGTGAGTTGTGAGAGAAAGCACACAGCTTGCCTTCCCAGTTGCCTATTTTAAACTCAGTGTTAATTTAGATAATAATTTGAGGGTCTTGATTTTAAAAATTTTATTTAATTTTAATTTTATTTTTCTTCTGGAGTACCTGGAAAACACAGTGAGGGTTAGCTTGTCAGGATGATGTGTTCTAAGAACTGAAGGACTAAGTGAGAAAAGCGGTCTCTTTAACAGTATTTGAAGTCTGTTCCTGTTACCTAGATGCTGCAGGTGTGTTTTAGGAATATGAAAGTGCTGGTTCTTGAATACGTTTGTAAATTGAGACATTGATCCAGCTGCTTTTCACGCTAGGTGTCAGTGTTAACATACCTGTTCTGTAATCTCAGGTGTAGTCATTCTATTCTCCTTGTGGGTACACCTATATTTAGTTCTGTTACAACTTATGGTCAAAAGGTCAAGACAGTAATAGCAAATAATGATTTGTATGTTGACCCTTAATGGTCTGTAAATATTTATCTTGTGGAAATCCGTATCTTTTTGCCCTCAATTGCACCAAGTAAACCCGGAAGAACTAGCTTTGTCCTTGTTAAAATGTCTCCTACAATCTTTTCAATACCCAGATTTCTCTTTCATCTTAGTTTTGACTAAGATAGCCTTAAAAACCTGAAAGATAGTAGATGGATGGTAACTGTATCATTCAAAATTAAATCCACTGGGGTCATCCCAGTTGTGCTTTCATCCTCTCAAACTGTAAATAATTAGCTGACTAGCGGTAATTCATAAGCTGTCTCATAAGGTCATTTGTTAATGTGTTACTTGAGCATATTGTGAGATTATTCAAAGGCATGTGGCTATTTGCCTTGTTTCTTTTCGTTTACAAAAGTTTTTTAAAATTGCCTGTGTTTCATCTGAGGCTTTGTAATGCTGACCATAATGTAAATATCCTGGTGGTTGAAACTGATCTTGGGTATCAGGAGGTCGGGTCACTTCTCTGCCTGCGGCTGTAACAGTAACCACAGCCCGTCTTCTTGGATAAAAAGCCTCAGTGAAGGTATTGTGTTTAGTAATAACAAATAGTGTGACATGATGAGCAATGGAGTAAACAGTGCTCTTTTTATCTCTTTAGCTTCTGTAGAACCTATTATTCTCTTACTCTATAAATTAACAGTTGTTTATTTACATTCTTTTTAGTGTATTTTTATTTCAGGGTTTTAGCTGTGAGTATATTTGTTACACTGTCCTCTCTTCAATAATACTTGTATCCAAGAGAGGAGAAGCTGCCAAGTTTGGGATTTTGGGGACCTTTAACTCAGAGGAGGCAGCAGTTGAGTTTGAGGCCTAAGGCTTTACTGAAATGTAAGCACAAATGTTTTTCAGGCAACTTAAAAGTTTTATTGGAAGAGTAGACATACGTCAAATATACTGGTGCCATTTTTTTCATAATGAGTAGTAGTACACCTCTAAAATAACACCCTTAGTTCTTGTAAATTGTCAGTGGATGTGGCAGTGGGGCTTGGCAGGTTTGACTTGGGGTTCCTGTAGCCAGGGAACTTGCTGGCCAGAGAGACCTACAGAGTGCAGGTAGAAACGTTGTAGAGGTGCACCCTGTTTGGAATTTATTTATCTACTAATTAAGTGCACAGTTAGCTTCCATTTCTGGATATATAAGGAAGGGAGGTATTGCCCATATGAGTGGAAAAACAGTATGTTTTTTTTATTCAGAGTTTCAGAGACAACACAGCAGAGTTTGATTGTATAATTTACCTTTTGAGTGGAGCTGTAGCACAACTGAGCAAATACATTTTTCCGAGAGTAGTAAAGAGTAGCTAGAGTTTTCAAAATTTTTTTTTCATTTTAGAAAGCTGCACATATGCAGAAGTTGTTGCTGCTGTTGATGTGAACACGCTTGCCAATGATGTTTATAAGCACAACTTTCCCAACACGCCGTTATGGGCAAAGACTATTGAGGTGAGTAATAAATGTATTTTTTACTGTAGTCTGGCATTTGTAGATGTAAGTTGTTTTTACTGTCCTTACTAGTAACCAGAGGAAAAAAAAGATTTATGTTATTACGAATAAAGCAGTTCTACAATAAGTTTGATTTCTTGTGCTGTGGTTACTTGTTGGAGTAGGAGGGATATTCATACTGCAGGCTTTTCCTTGAAGTCTTGCCTGCTGCATCAAGAAAGGTTACATAAATGTCAAGAGGAATGCTTACCATCAGGAAAGGAATGTCAAAAATCATATTTTTAGATTAAAAAAAATACTTTCTTGTACTTCGAAAGAATTTAATTAAATTACTTGTGGCCTTTGTTTTGTAGTTATAGTTGAGCTCAGAAAAACACAACAAAATATATTGGATGGAACAGTCTTACATGTTTTTTAGTGGGTTCGATAGATAAAATGTTTTAGGAATTCTGTCACTTTCCAAGTTATTTGAAAAATAACTAAATAAGATTGGATTCTCTTTTAATAAATGAGAGGCAAGCTAGGCATGGAGTTTTGCCTGGATTGAGTTAGAAATTACTATATACTTCTTAATCTTCTTTTATGGTTTTACAACATGACAGTAAAAGATACTGTGTCTGTTTTAAGACACAATCTTAAGTAAGAGTTAGGTAGGTGGCTAAAGGTTAAATGCTTATTCAGCACTCAACAGTAACTGGCTAAATGATATAGTTTTATAATGGAAAAAGAAGAAGAATCCTTGCTTGTGTCATCTTACAGTAGACAAGAGCAGATTATTAGAGTCAGTAACATCTTCAAATTTAATGGGAAAAAATAGCAGCTTTTGTCTAGTTTTCTGAGGGTAGTTATGTTACATTTGGTATATGGATACCCTTCAAAATAAGTAAGGAGTGATTTCTTTGTCCAAGTCATAGTTACATGATCATTGTCCTTCTTTCCTTCTGGCCCCTTAGTATGTTGACCTAGTGTTGTTGAAAACTTAGTCTAGAGGAATTTGTGCCTGTGTAATTAATTCCTACCACAGACCTAATTCTTTCTTTTCTGAGCAGAAATATCTTTGCAGAGGAGAATTTCAGTTATACAATATCTTTGAGTAATTTTTACTGGGCAAAAATTAGAATGAAAAAAACTTTACAGGATGCATTGCCAGTGAGCTCCTAAGAGTGAAAACCCATAGTTTGGATCTGTAAAAATTATCATGTTTACACTTGAGCTACTTTTCTTCTCAGATATTTTTTCACATATTTTGAGTATGTGAACACTGGTTTTGATGTACAAAGGCTTCATATCTGAATAATGATAGTTTGTTTTTGGGAGAAATAACAGGTCAGTATCTACTGAAAGAACCACTACACACCTCAAAGAATCAGCAGATAAAAACCTCAAGATTATGTATAAATGCTAACCTTATTAGTGTTTTGTTTTATAGTCAAAGCAGTGAATCCATATTTACATTTTATGGTTTGCCAAGGTAGAAGAGATTTTGAAATGACTAGGTCAAATGGGATATGAGGTAGTTTTTTGCTATATGAAGCATACAGTGGAAATAAGAGGGGCAGTTTGATCTGAAAGATGACTTGAGAGTTTCATACAGTTCACAACACTCAACATTCTTCTATTTTTTTCTGTTTTCAGGGCATAACACTGAAAGAGTTTGACAGATTATCTTTTGATATGATTTTGATGAGTCCTCCCTGTCAGCCATTTACAAGGTAGATACAGCACACTTGGGAAAAAAGTGCAGTTGTTGCACTGTGTAAGGTCAAAGGAGAAATGTTTTCAAGAGTGACACTATGTGTGGGTGATCTGTGTATCTTTCTCTTCTGCAGCAAATGTGTTGTAGCTCTGTTCACCATGATGTTTACTGAAATGAAAGAAATGCAGCAATTTGCATCTTAATTGTTGATCACATCTCATGCATATGTATATGTTAATTCAGTTTAAGTTAAGCAAGCTTCTTACAGCACCAATTTTGTGTACTGTATTGTTCCTCTACTAGTGAAATTCAGTGTTTAGGAGTGCTGCCTTTCCTTTTAGATACCAATCTAATATTTTCCTGGGGCAACTCCAGAAGGAGGATTGGAATTTCTCAGTTCTTCATGAGACTTAAGAGTGTAATCTGGTTTTATTTGTACTTTGAAAATTGCACACGCACACAGATAGTTTATTCTAAAGAGTATTTCTGTTTTAGCCAAGACTGGAAGGATAATGGTTTTGAAATGATTTTGTGGATGATAAAGAGAAATATCTTGCTGATTAAGGACTAAGTTTACGGAGATGTTATTTATCAGATTGGTTTGTAGTTCGTATCATTTGACAGCAGTGACCAGTGGAGGTAAGATTCTACTAACTGCACTCATGCAAAGTAGTAGCTTCATGAAAAAAGTTTGTTGATGGTGGTAGTAATGATTGTGTAAGAAAGTATATCTCCTTGAATGTTCTAAGATTGAAAAGAAATCCCTGTAAAGTAGTGCTGATCTATAAAAATGAATTAATGTGAACCTATGATGTATATAGGAATCATTTCTTCAGATTTTTTTCTTTATAATATGATGAAAAGAAAAATCTGTGTATGACTAATTTAGATACATGGTAATGCTCTTCTACAAAGTTTTTATTCTTTTATGAGCTAATGCAAGTATAAGCTAGGGAAACACAGGTCTTGAATCATTGTTTTTGTAACCTACATAATCTGTCCAGTTTAACGTTACAAAATTGGTTCCAAAGTTATTCACATGGGGCTCAATCCTGCTAAATGGTGAACAATGAGGTTTTAATTCATAGAAATAATTTAATGTATTCAGTGCAAAATAGCAGGGTATTCCCAGAAACCCAGTGGGGTTTTTTTGTTCTTTCAGAGCCAAGTATGTTCAAAGGCTTTCTGGACAAGACCAGAATGCTAAAGGCTTTGCAGACTGGGGAGTGGATTTCATTACTGAATGCTTCAATTTTAACCTTGTTGTGAGCTGATGGATTCCAGGGGCAGACTTTCATTCCTTAGAGCATCTCTCAGGAGGACTCTGCCTCTGTGAGCAGGTCCTCCTGTCTCTGCGTGATGCTTTTGCAGAATCCCCTTTTGAAACTCAAAGCAAAGTGTCAGCATTCTGTAGAAAAATGTAACTCAAATGTCAGTCTGCTCTGAGTAATACGCAGGTGTTTCTTTATTCTTTCTCAGAATTGGCCTGCAAGGTGATGTATCCGATCCACGGACAAAAAGCTTTCTCTATATCCTTGATATTCTCCCAAGGTATAAATGAACTTCTACCTCCATTCTAAAGCCTCTTTTGTAAGTAGGCTTTGTTGTAATTAGGTCTTCTATGTTTCAGTGAGACAAGTAATATGTAATGTTTTAGAGGGATACTACTAGTATTGTGCTGTGTTCCGTGTTTGTTTTCACATGATCATATGTAACTTACAAATACTTGTAGTTTAATAATGCTGTAATCACCTCATAGTTGCTGTATATGCTTTCCTTGCCTGGTTTCCTATTCATTGCATGTCTGTTTAAACTGTGCCTATATCATAACTGAAAAGGAAAAGTTCTTTTCAGTTCAACGTCAAATTTGCATTGATTTTATGTAGAAGCAGGAGTAGATTATATAATAGTTTGCCTATTGGTCTCATGGAAACATGAAAAAGTTTTTAAAATACCAGGTTACAACCCGGTATTTTAAAATACCTAGATTCAACATATAGTCATCTTTTGAGGAGGTACCATTTGAAAGTTGGTTTAAGTATGTTATTGACTGCACGATGCAATGCATCTTCCAACCCCTTCCATTCTTTCCTAAAGTCTCTGTTCTTTTTGGGGCTGCTTCTAGATAGACTGTGTATTTTTGGTTTGTAGTACAATCTCTTGTTTTGAGTGGTAATACTAAAGAATTTGAATAGGACTGCACTGTCTGAACAGTGTCCTTGTCTTTGTATTCATCTGTCATTTTTTGCCTGGTCAGATCCCAGTTCCTAATAAAACAGCCATAATTATTTGTATTAATGGCAGTCTTGCTTCACCTGGACACTAGGACAGCTGTTCTCTATATGTGTCTCTATTAGTTCATCTTGATCTCAGGATTGGAGAAGGACAAAGGGATAGTTGGTGTCTCTTTTACTTTTTTAGTTTCATGAATGCTTTCAGCACAGAAGGAAACCAGTACCAAAAAGCCTTTCTTTCAAATTGCTGTTAGCACTGGGAGAAAAGGGTCGTCATCCTTCTAGAAACTTTATGCAGCCAACAACATTAAATGGAACTGTGCAGAAAGAGAACACAGACACAGAAGGGCTGAGTGGGTTGGCAGGGCCATGCGTAAGAAATCTGTGGCGGAGAACACAGAACAAAACACTGATTCTGTAGCCCAGTAAGTCAGACAGTTCGTGGGTAAAAAGAATGGTTATTACTACTCTCCTGCTTCTGGCAGACACACAAAATTAGGGAGGGAACGTGGGTTGTATAGATGTTGCAAAGGATGTCTTTTGTGGAACAGGAAATGTAACACAGGTTTCCAACTGATCTTTTAAAATGATAAATGAAACCCGGCAGATATTATGTAAGTTAATAATTTGTCAGAATAATAGTACCTTCCATATCCTTAAAGGAATCCTGACCTGGAGATTCCTTTCCATTAAACTGAGACACAGTTAAGAGGCTGGCTGCTTTTAGGACACTGTAGTGCATTAATACGGAAATACTGTTTCCCAGTTGCTGTGGGCTTAGCTGGATAAACGGCAGAAGGTTCTCCTTCTCAAAACCAAAGCTTTAGACACTCCAGGACATACATTTTTATCATGACGGTGCAAAGGACCTGGGCTTGGCTGTCTCACTTTTATCTCAACACCCCAGGAGACCCTGCTAATGTTCCTTATCTCCTTGGGGAAGGTTCTTGAAGCAGCACCTACTCTAAGCAGTCATTAGGAGGTTCAACATGATGGCTTCTGTAGAGTTTCTCAATTCCAGTGGATTTGTGTTTTACTAAGATAGTGCTTGTGTGTTTTTTGAATACGATACATTTGTGAGACATTGAGTGTGGAGTACTTCAGTCCCAAAAAAAGGAAATTATTATTTTAGGAATTTTCCCTTTACATTCTAAATTGCTATGGCATGCGTGCAGTTTATGAAAACTGTAAAGTAATTTCTCATCCCTTGGATGTACTTACCTTTTGTTCAGCCTTTAATAATGAAAAATTGCTGAAATGAGGCTCAGAAATAGCCTGGGATGACAAATACTAGAGATAATGGAAAAGACAATTTCAAGATCCGGAAAGACCTGGGAAACTCTTGGAGCACCCAGCCAACAAACAAAGTCCAACCCAAATGGTCCAGATACTGTCTGTTTATCGTGTCCAAGACATAACCTAGGGAAATCCAATGCTAAAACATCAAAGTGCTGCTTTTACAGAAATATTTTTAATGTTAATACCTGCCAAATACTTAACACTTCCTCTTTGTACAGTGGTTACTTGCCTTGTCATCTGTCGATCCCCCATGAGGGCTTGCATTTCAGGGTGTGCTCTGGATTCATTGCTGAAAAAGAAGTTTCAGTAGGCAATGATGATGAGTATGGGTAGACATACCAGCAGATATATTCTCCATTCCTCTGCAAGGAACTTGGCTGGTTGTTGCTTTTTTTCAGTTTAGTATTATTTTTTCACTATTATTTTTACTATTTAAAATTTTGGCACCGTTTTTTGTACATTTTCCAGTTTCTTGTGAGATGCATTGGTTCTTTTAATTCATGTGATGTCTTTAATTGGTGGTAATTAAAAATGTGCTAAAACAAATTCTGCTGTGATTTGTTCCAGTGGAAGTCCAAAGTCACTAACTGCAATGAGCATGGAGCTGCTGTCTGGGAGTATTAATATCCTGCTTCTGTATGTTGTTCTGAAATCCCAGTGTGTGACAGACATTCTGTGTCTACATTAGCCTTATTAGAGAATTGATCAGTGCCACAAAATGTTCCCAGAGACTTGAATCTTAATCATCTATGCTTCTAAATTGTTGGAACAGTACCTGGCACAGTTTGGGCATGTTCATTTCTCCAGAGATTTAATATGCTGGTTTTGGAATGTGCCTATTTCCAGACCTTTGCACTGATCTTGCTAAAGCTCAGACATCTCCTTCCCTTCCCCCTATCAAAATAAAATTCAAATACAGAAAATAGAGAATATCTGCAGTTTGAACTCTAAACATGTTGTGTTTCTTAAATCACTTGAATGAATGCTGGTTCTGATGTGTTATCGGTTAGGTTGATGTGACATTTTGACATTGATTTCAGGTACAAGCACTTGAAAACAACAGTTTAATGGCTAAGTAGCAATTGGTGTTCCCCCAACAATTATATTTCCTATTATACACTTAATCTGTTGAATAATAATCTTGTGCTTTAGGAAATGAACAGTGATAAACATTTTCAAAAGTACATGCATGGAGTACAAGAGGGTGCAGCTGTTCATCCGAATATAGGTGGGGTTTGTGGTTTTTTACCAGCAGTTCACATTTTTAATTCAGTTTATTTTAAGGATGCTAAACTTTACCAGCTAGATGTGGAAATACTTTGATCTCTCAGGTAGCTAAACAAATCTGTGGATGAATATACTGTATTTTACATCTTGTTACTCTGATTTGATTTTTTTTTCCTTGTAGGCTTCAGAAGCTTCCAAAATACCTACTTTTAGAAAATGTTAAAGGATTTGAATCCTCTTCTGCAAGGTAAACTAATTAATATATGGATAAAATACATTGCCAACAGTATTTTATTTTTAATTTCATTTGATGATTTGATGAGTATTTGATTTGATTTTATTTGATGATCATGTTTCCTTTAGAAAAGGTCAGTATTAGTTTTCAAAGAAAAATAACAATTGGTGTAACACTCACGTTTCAGGGGCTTAATAATGGCAGGAGCCCATAGTATCTTTGTTATCTTGTGTTAAGGTCACAGAACAATCTAGGGGCTTTCTTGAGTAGCTTTGTTGATAGTAGATTATCCGTGTTTCAGGGCTGCCATCAAATGGTCCAGAGATACAGTAAGAAGATCATATATAGTCTTGGTCTGAAATGTGGAAGGGGAAAGGTGTCACTACAGTTACCTAATGACAGCAGGAGCACTCTCCTCTCTTGTGACCAAAGCAGGAGAGAGAGAGTTGGAGTCTTACTTCTCAGTTCTTGCTGGAATAGAGTGGGATCTTTTCATAGCATTCCTTAAAGAACCAAGAGAACAGCCACCCTGCATGTCATGCTCTTAGTGAATATGGCAGGCAGCTGGGAGCCATGCTCAGCTCTCTCACTGGTTAAGTGTTCATGGTCCTCTCTTGCAGACCCAGGATTCCCTACGCTGTGCCTTGCTGGCCAGTGCTTGGGTCAAGCTGTACTTCAGAAAGCACCCCAGTTAGGACACTTGTTTTCTCTTATGACACCTGGGATGCGGTCTCACATACAGTGCTGGGTACAGGTCACAGCTCCTGCCTTTTGTGCAGTTCCAACCAATGCAGTCTGCATGGAATACAAAAGAAAAGTCTTTTTAAGATTATCTCCCTTACAGTCCTTTTCCATTGTTTATAAAGTACAGTCTCACTTTACTTTTATGATCAAAGCCACTGATTTTTGTCATTCTGTGAGTTAGCCTTTGTTAGGCTTAGCTGGTGCTAGGTATGTGAGCAGAGGGAAGTAGTGAGCTATTTGTAGTGGTTTTAATCTCCTGTTTTATGATTCCCAATAAAGAGAGTATCTTGCCCTCTGATTACTTTCCTTGTTGACACACTACAATTACTGTCCTAGAGATGGGATGTTTTTTGAAGAGGCATTTGCACTGTAGTACAAGTGAAGTGCCTTTGAACGCATAATAGTCTCTAACACTGAACTTTGTATGTTGTCTCTCAAATTCAGAAATGGATGACTTCATATAAGTAATTTGCTGTCCAATTATTTCAATTAATGCTTTTAATCTGTTTTTATTTGGGATAAAAAAGGGGGCTAAAGACTGTGTGAAGGGAAAAATTGCATTTTGATTCTTTTCAGAAATGAACTTTTGCGAACACTAACAACATGTGGATTTAAATATCAGGAATTTCTCTTGTCTCCAACCTGTGTGAGTACTAAAATTACTCTAATATTATTTAATAGTTCGAAGTGCACTGAGTGCAAGAACATTTGAAAATGCTCTTTTGTATTAGAAAAGAAAGTCATGCCCAAAGCTGAAGATACACTTGAATGAGAAAACCATCTGACGTGACTTCTGATTTCTCATACTGGCATAATCGTATTGCTGTTTGTATTCAGATCCTAGTCCCATACTGCTTTGCTGCCATTTGATGTTTCTAAGAAGGCATGAATTTACACTGTAACCAGGAAGGTGGTTTTCCCTGCAGGAGCCTCATTGCTTCAGAAGTGCTGTGCCTCTGAATTTCCCAGCACAGAAAATGTGACTGTTTCTTGTGGGAGGAGGAGCTTTGTTTCCATGTTACCCTGGCAACTAAAAAAAAGTTTGAGAGAGATTCAGATTGTGCAAGACTAACGGGAATCGGTGAAGTACCATAAATATTTGAGAGAAGCTGATAGAGTGTAGCTTGAAAACCAGTTGTGGTAGGTTTATTTAATTGTTAGGTGTCTTATAATTCCTTGTTTAAAAAGGCAAAGAGAGACTTTTTTGCTTTTAATGGAAAACAGATAGTATCTGTCCCAAGAAATTGTGAGGCATGTAAATTTTTCTTCTTGCACCACATAAAATTTTGTTTGCATTCATATTCATCTACAGACAAAGTAAAAACTACAAGATGCAAAGAATAATTGCTCACTTAATTCTGTGGAAGTACCTAGGTATGGAACTTACAAGTGTGTAGGTATTATCAACTAATACCTAGAGAATACCCTGGAAAAAGAATGCTTCAGGGTGACCTAATTGCAGCCTTCCAGTACCTGAAGGGAGACTAAAAGAAACACAGAGAGGGACTTTTTACAAGAGCCTGTAGTGACAGGACAAGGGGCAATGGATTCAAACTAAAAGAGTAGTTCTAGATTAGATATTAGGATGAAGTTCTTTATGATAAGGATGGTGAGGCACTGGAACGGGTTGCTCAGAGAAGCTGTGGATGCCCCATCCCTGGAAGTGTTCAAGGCCAGTTTGGATGGGGCTCTGAGCAACCTGATCTAGTGGAAGGTGTCCCTGCCCACAGCAGGGGCCTTTGAACTAGATGACCTTCAAGGTCCCTTCCAACACAAACCATTCTTTCAGTCTCTGATTCTGTCAATACTGATATCTCCGAAGTCACAAAATATATTAGTATGTTGTAGTTCTGTTACTGCATGTAATGTCAAATAACTTGTATGATGCTGTAGACCACTTTTTCTCTACTTATCACATGGACTAAAGGCTTCTGAATTTTTGTTACAGCTTGGCATTCCCAATTCTAGGCTGCGGTATTTTCTAATTGCGAAGCTTCACCACGAACCGTTTTCCTTTCAGTCTCCAGGCCAAGTGAGTCTATTCGTGTTACTTGAATTTGCTTCATTTCGTGAAGATTGAGGGTTAAATTTTCAATTTAGTGGTGTGTGTTGATGAATGGAGAAGAGGACTGAGTGATACCAACAGAAAAGTTAAATTCTGCCTCCTTTTTTCAGCCTGGATATTGAGTTTTGTAAGGACTATGGCTTAGATGGCTCTAAACAGTTAGGAGATGTGTTTTCTATCCTGATAGTGGCCTGCTACATTTTTTACACACTTGGAAAGGTCTTTTTACAGAGGCAATTATTTGCAGTTATTCCTGACATCATTGCTGATAGGTCAACAAATCTTGATGCTACTGCTTTTGAAATCTTCATGAAAATAACATCAAAAGGTTACTTGCTTTATTCTGAGCATCTCTGAAGGAGTTCTTACTCACCATGTGGTTGGATGTCAAGTTGTTTATTAAATACAGTTCTTTAATTTTATTTTTGTCACACTTTCTTCTTAGATATTGACAAAATTTCCAGGTCAGGATCCAGAAGATTTACTCAAGGAAAAAGTTGCCAACAAAGTGGATGAAACCAGTTTTTCTTTGTCCTCTGAGGAGAAGAATCTGGATCCAAATATTGGTCCAGATTGCAGCAGCAAGAAGAATTTACCAAAAGGGGCCTTTCTATTTAAGCTTGAAACAGTAGAAGAAATGGAAAGGAAACATGATCAGGATAATGATTCCTCTATTCAAATGCTAAAAGACTTCTTGGAAGAGGAAAATGAAGAAATGAGTCAGTATTTTTTACCACCAAAGTCCTTATTGCGCTACGCTTTCTTGTTCGATATCGTTAAACCCACCTGCCGGAGATCCACATGCTTTACAAAAGGGTAAGTTGCCAAGAAAATGTCTTGCTAAATCATGTTCTGAAATTTTAAGTGTATTTTCACTTGTGTCCTGTAAAATCACAGAGAGATGTTTCATCAAAAAATCCTAGGCCTTTGAAAGAAATCTCCTTATATAGTGTGCTAGCTGATCCAGTGGAATGCCAGCATGAGAAGCTATCTGGCAGAACATCATGTGCCCACTCCAAAAAGGCATTCACAAAAGACAGTTGCCATTTGTTGTTGACCTTCACAGAAGCTTAATTACCCCTGCGGAAATATGGTTCCAGTAGACTGGTATAGTGCTGATTCATTAATGAATTGCTTTATATTGCTCAATGAAGTTACAAAGTGTCATGCATGACAGATCCATTCCTCATTAAATCTGTCTCCACTGTACATTTTATTGATTTCTTGGATTTTTCAGCTATGTAGATCAGAATAGCTGTGGATTGCCATGAAGCCAGTTAGGTTGCTGCGTTACAAATCATTTGATGGAGCAGAACATCAGTGCTTTTCTGTCTAGTAGTTTTCTGATTTGTACCTTGCAATTTTAAGTTTGACTTCTGGAAGTTGGTGAGTGTTCTGAAACTCTTTGGACAGCTGGTGAGGAGCTTTTCCACTGAATGTGTTTGTATTGAAACATTCCAGTTGGAGCCTGGAAAGTTGTGGGAATTTTTAATACTGATAAATTTTTCTAATTGGATTGGTTTTTTGAATTCACTGAATGTTTCAGTAAGATGGCTTGGATGGTGAGTTGAAGCTAATCGTAACTTTTTTTAATTACCAGAAATTAGGCTGCCAGATTGACAGAATTCCTGCAGATTTTTTGATTTTTAACTTTTTGACAATAAAAAAGAAGAAAAAGAATTTCAAAAGTTCGATATATGTGCAACAGGAAAGGCCTTCCCCAAGGTCTCATTGACATATATGTATGTGACTTTTCTGCCCTCACTCTTTTGAGTTGTGGAGGAGTCATCATCTTGTGGAATCTCCTTCTTAACTAGAGCAGTCAAAAAAACCCCTTAGCCAGAATGGTGTCTTATGTGTCTTACATATGCCTTAAGTGTCATCGAAAGTAATTGGCCACTTGTGGTTTCACTAGAATACGTCGTGGTAGGTTGTGGTCATGTTCATCAAGATCACACTGAAGGAGGCTCCTGAGTAGTTAATATCAAGTCTCTGTACATAGTGGTGGGAAATCCGACACCAGGGGAACATGACTCTTACCCTTCTGCTGATATGGAGGTGGTTGTGGTGGTAGTTCTGTCTGATTTACCATCTTTGTTCCCTTTTTCAAGAGCCTTTGGGAAGGAAGGTTGCCAACATAATTCTCAATGTAATCATCTCATTTACAGCTCTGCATTAAGAGAAGATTTATAATTACATCTCATCGAAGTCACTTTCTGAGGCCAAGAATAAGTCCCTGCTGTATCTGTTCCAGAAGTTTTGTTTTTATGTTTCTCTGAAACGTGAGATTTAGGAAAAAGACCCCTGAATGGGGTGGAATAGCCCTCCAAGTAGTACAGAGAATCGTTCTCCTGCTATGCCTGTCTGGTGTCTTTCTTGTAAGTCGCACTGACCATCAGCTGTGAGAGTGGGAGAAAAATTTCCCTCTTGCTCTTTGGTTTTCAGATATTTCTATCAAGGTTTATGTGGTGGAAATAATCTGGGTATGCCTTCTCCAATCCTTGCTAATTCAGGGATTTCAAACACTGATAGTTCATCAGTGAGTTTAGCTATACCAGTATGTCTTCTGAAAGGTTTTGGCTGGAGTGTACAGCAAAATGTAATGGCCTGTAATGCATGAGAGATCAAGCAGGCAATTCTACGTGCCCTTCTGACACTGAATTCCTGGGCACTTAGTGAATGATTGCTGAGTTCCATGAGACTACCAACACTGTGGTTTCTCTTTGGAGTATGTTTGTGGTGACTGAAGTTTTGAGAGGAAATTGACTATTTTAAAGGACAGAGGAAATGAAAATTGTATCTAACTTCTCTAGTTATAATCATTCTGGACATACTTAAAATTTTCGATATGCTATTGACAAGAGAAGTGATACCTTTCAAAACAGTGTAAATATCAATTACAGAAGAACTCTCTCACTTTGTGGAAATTACTTTTTGTCAGGCATAATGTAGGACACAATATAACCATAAAAATACATGTATGAAATGAAAAGATTTTTTTTAAAGCTTACAGAAATAAAGGAGGGAGGGAATCTCGAATCAGATGAAAATTGAAGACTGTAATTTCTTAAGACAACTTCTTTCATTATAACTTGGAATGAAATGTCAGAAAATCAATACATCATTTTTTTACTGTGACATAATTTAATTATGTTCTGGGTCTGAGGTAGGAATGTTAACTTTCCTGTAGTCAGCAGCTTCAATAATAATTAATAACAATCCAGCTAACATTACATTAGCCATATGCCCACATTTGTGTTAAAAAACCAACACACACACTCATACACACACATGGCCATCAAACCACATGGACACCAACCGGATTTTTTGGGGGGGGGGAAGGGACAGAAGGAGTTCTGTACTCTAGTGCCAGTTATTTAGACAGGAGTATTTATTTCTCCAAATCAAACTCTTCAATACCACTTAGAAATTTACCTCATTTATTTCTTTTGGCTCAGTTATATTAAACTGAAATATTACCAGATGCTATATAAGAGGAAGATGATGAGGATTCCTCAGTGCTGTGTGTGTTACATTGTTAAACTTGGTGCTGGGGAATTTTCAGAATGCAACTAACCAATTAAAGATGATGTATTTACAGCACAGTTAGATTCCACATGTATTTAATCTGTAACAGTGTGTAGGTCTTCTGATCTGCAGGAAGATTTGTAACCACTTTGTTTTAAAATGAGTGCTGCTCTGGCTGTTATTGGCAGAACTAATTGTAACTTTTTCAGCTGAGGATGAAATACGTAAGATTGAGCCATGCTGGGTCATTGTGTCTGTGCTGCAGGGAGAGTATTCTTCTATTCACTGCGGAATTAGAAAGGCTTGAAACATAACTTGTGCCATGCTTTAGGAATGGGTCCCAAGTGGAACAAAAGACCTTTATAATTGTCTTTACAGTTGTACAGATAAAACTAGAGAATAGTATCTGTTAATGATTGATGCAGACCATATCCCTCTAACGCAGGGGATCTTCTGAAGTTGTCCCACAGTGCAAAGCCGTCTGTTGTCTTGACTCAGTCACTTTCTGTTCAGAATGTTCAAACTGCCATAGTTAGACCAACAAAGCATGTTTCTGAAAGCCCATAATTATATTTAAATGACAGCCTTAAAGAAACTACAGAGTAAACATGTTGTTAGGCAATCAACCACAAAGCATGCAGAACAGCTATCATAGGTTTCAGAATGTAAGTTTGCTTACTGTTTACTTGGATTTAATTTTTTTTCTTCTTTCTTTCTTCCACTGCTCTGCATAGATGCCTGGCCATCTGCCTTCCTTCAGTGGAAAATCCACAAGCAACCAAAACTTAAACCTGACTGAACCACTTTGTTCCTAATGTTTGACATGAAAGCTGGAGGCTCACACTAGTGGTCCTCCTTTGAATAAGGAGAGCTAATTTGAACCCCTGGGACCATTTGACCTTTAACATATTTTGCCTTTATGTAAAACTGGTTTAGGCAATGTAGATGGCTCTTTTTGGTGGTCCTATGCTTGAATTCCTTGGCTTTGTGTAGTTGCCTTGCATAAGGCATTAGTGTGGATGAACCCTTGTGCCTCGAGTGCAGACTCATCCCCAGAGAGCACATTCAGAGGCTACTGCACTCCAGGGGTTAGCAGTGTTTATAACAAGGCCTTTTGCTTTATCTGTCCAGGAGGCTGTTTGGTAATCAAGGCAAAGGAACCTAAGTAACCTCCTTGCATCTTTGCAGTTGTCAATACTATGAAATCCAGTGAAAATACTAATTTAAGATTGTTATTGTTGTTGTTAAGGTATGGACACTATGTAGAAGGGACAGGCTCAGTTCTGCAGACAGCAGTGGATGTAGAGGTAAGTATGTAGTCTAACATATTAGAATGACTTGTTTTAAAACTCGAGACTTGTTTTAAAAATTGGATTTTCTCCTTTGTTATTCTGAATATTGTAAGAAAAAAATCTTTCAAATGTACATTTTATGGCAACTGAGTTTCCAATTGGTTTACTTCATGTTCCTAAACAGCAGTTTGTTTAGACCAAAATTATATCTGTGTCTCTCTGTGAGGAGAATATGAGTTGCTATTATTTTATTATTTGTCATGTCATACAGAGGTTTTACAGGGGCATGTGAAAACATTAGAAGTGATTGGTTCTATGGAGAACCTACAGTACAGTGTTGTGAATCGAGGGCCATTTTTTGTACACAGATGATTCAGTAAATATTGTCAGATGTTTAACATGTTTGAATTTCAAAATTATAATTTATATGGGAAGAGTATTTTGAAAAGTTCTTCTGTTGATACTAAGTTCATGACCAAGTGGTGCTTAGGTATTGGGGAAGGTAATAAATGTACTGGTGAATCAGCATTTGAAGATACTTTTCACAAAACCTGTTTTGTACACAAGCCCTGCCTCCTGCACTTCTGTGCTGGTCACTAATTTTGTGGGGCATTTCTAAGCATAAGAAGAATGCAGCTCAGGAATTTAGAATAATCTCAAAGCAAGTATATTAGAACAGCTGCATCCATACAGCTTAATTTGTATGAATGGTCTGCTGTTGAGTTATACTGAGTCACTGTCCTTTGCCATTAACAAATGTTCGTTCTTTGGTTGCCCCATTAAGTATTGGTATAGCTTGGAACTGGAGGAACAAATTATGAACATCCTCATGGCAACATTGATTTCTTTCCTGCAAGTCCATGTGTTGAGATGCTGGCTGCAAAAATAGAGTGTGAATGACACTTTCAAGCAAAACATGCTGTTGTCTTTGTCACTTTGATAATTAAGGAAATATTCTGTTAAGATGTTAATTTTACATATTTGGCCTGCATCAGTCATATCTCTTGTTTTTTATATTCTTCATAGCTTGAATCAGTGTTTAAGCATATTGATGACTTACCAGAAGAAGAGAAGCTTATGAAATTGTCAACACTAAAACTGAGGTACTTTACCCCAAGAGAAATAGCAAATCTTCATGGATTTCCTTTGGAATTCGGTATGTGCTGCAAAGTACCCACTTCTACATTATTCTTCAGAAATGCCAATTTTTTTTTTTTTTGCTGGGACTAATCCATTCTTTCTATTTTGCATTTTTTTCAGCCTGCCTGATTGATTGATTCTTGTTCTTTGCCTAACTTTGAATTTCTCTGAATTTCAACCAGTTTTTTTCACATTTTGTAAGAGCCAGCTTCTGTGGTGAAGTTTATCTTCATAAGCTAAAAAGAAGGTTTTGGCAGGCGAAATGCTCTGTTACTGAAATGCAGTGAAGGAATACCTTTGTTTAAAGTTGAAATTATTTACTCAGCAGTCAGTGTTACTCACAACTGTGGTAAATCAACATATCCTGCCAGCTTAGGAAGTCTGTTTGTGGTTCTCAGTGTTTGGGCTGCTTGCTTTCTCCCTTCCACACATTCACAGCTGCTGACAGAAAGGGAATTTAGGTGATACAGATAGTTCTTTGTTGAGGAGTAACCAATCTATTAAGCCATCTCTCTTCTAGAAAAGGCAGCCCTTGGTCAGTTACTTCATTTTCTAAGTGGTTTTTTTTTTGAAGAAGTCAAGGAACAAGACTCAGCAGTATCAGTACACTGGATACACGTCAGCAAGAATTAAACCTGAAATAAATTCATCAGAATTCTCCTTGTAAAAAAGGGCAAGCAGGAAAGTGTAGCTGTTACTACCTGCTAAGAATTTATTGTCACTCAGCAACAAAAGCATCCATGGAATCAGAGAAGGGTTTGTGTTTGAAGAGACCTTAAAGATCACCCAATTCCAACCCCCTTCCACTAGACCAGATTGCTCAAAGAATAAGACAGCACTGACCTTGAGTAATTTGTTGTATTTTTCTTTGACTTCTTCAGTGACTTCAGAAATGTGACTTGATTCTATGTATGTCTTTCTTTCACAGTTTTAGTTTGTTTTTTTCATTTATTACTTGTTATATTCTAAATTGCTACATTTGGAGAACATTATCAAGGTTGCACAGTGAAACTACAGTTGCCAGCACTAAGCTTACGTGTTTATGAGTATTTGCAAGCATGTGCTGTGTTGTTACATACCAGCATGCAATGTTTTTTCATAGCCTCTCTTCTTTAATAGATCTGTTCTGTTTGCAGACAGCCTTTTAGCACAGCTCTTTTCCATATTAATGTAGGCTGATGTCAAGATACTTGAATTTAACAGAGTTGGATTTGGCTTGTATAGGCTTATCATGCTGCTTGAGATCTCTTTTGAGCCCAGAATTGCCTATTTTCTCTTTTTTTTTAAATACAGACAGAGTTTTTCCACTATTATATCAGTCTCTGCAACATTACTGAGAGGTGCAATTGGGTTAATGTTGCTTGTATTTTACAAAGGGAGAACTGAGACAATTTATGTTTGGAAGACTCCATTAATGTGGGGTGAACAGTTTGTGAAGCCTGACTTTGGTAATTTCATAGTGCTTGGAGTGATACCGTGCTTTTGTTCAGAGCTCATCTGCAGAGACACCTGTGAGGTTCAATGTTTTTGCAAACCAGAACTGAACTCTGAAGACAAGTCAGGCTTCTGAATGTGAAGATCATCCAGATCATCACCATGTACAATGTGTTCATTTAGCAGACCTGTCTTTTCTTGGTTGGGATTCCACTTCTCAGTACCCTTTTGCCATAATTATGGCAGTCAGTATTTTAACTGTTTTACAGTTGTTGCAGTTCTCTTCCCTCTCTATACTACTTTTCCAACTTTGACAACACATAAAGCAAGCTTCTCTCATTCGGTGGTTTCCTCTTGCATATGCTCCTGATTCATAGGCAGAACATGCTTTTCCCACTGCGTTGAGTCACAAGTCTGACATTTCTTTGTGTTTAAAACATTTCCCACTTTTTACTTTAAAAAGTGTTACTTGATTCTAGGCTGATTGAAATCTTTAGTGAATTTAGGTACTGTAATCTCAGTTTCCTTTGAGAATTTGCAAGCTTTTTTTGAAAGTGGATATATTTATGGCTGCAGCAAAGGGTGTTGCCCTGACAGCATTTCTCCCATGCTAAACTTCAAGTAATTATTGTGAAATATGGTATTTTCAGAACAAAATGTGTTATAAGTTCTCTGCTACTGTGTTCTGTAGTGACAACAACATTTAGGCTGGAATTTTCAAAACCAGAAAGCTTGGAATTGTACCCACTGCAAATATGTTGTTGGTCCAAGAAAGTGAAGAATGAGGAAACTATAAGCTGAAAACTATGTGAACAGACTGTCAGGATCTTTGTAACAGATGCTGTTACTAGTGCAGCTACAGTATCATCAGAAGAAATGTGATTGTCTAAATGGTTCTGTATTTTAAGAAGTGGATGGCCTTTTCCAATATGTGAGGTCCAGAGTTAAAGTCATTGTTCATTCTTAACATGACCAGATTTATTTGTGCTTTTAACATCTAAATGTATAAAAAGTAATTGCACTATAGTTCAATGAAATACTGCAGCCATTTGTCTTAGTCACTCTGGTGGGTCCCACAGCAATATCATTAAAAGTGAACAGAGCATTCTCGCACCTGTGACCTGCTTTCATGAGAGTGATGTCAGGATGTGTTTTTCATTTTTCTTATTAGTAATTTATGCAAGCTTTTAGGAAACAAAAGCCAATATGGTGGGGCAGTACATGCTGTTAAGACCTCAATGTCATCAAGTACCATGTGTGACATAAATGCTACAGTGAGAGCTGTGCAGCAAGTGCGAGCATACTGGGAGGTGTTGAATCTGACCTTTTGATGTAGGCCACTCTGGAGCCAAGAAGACAGAAAGTGCAAGACAGTGTTAACAGTCAGAGGGAGGAGGTTTGGGATAAAGGAGACCATGAGTTCTTAAAATTAATTCTTGGTTTTCAGTTGCCAAAAGGTAGAAGGAGGAATTCTGACATTTTCAAGATTCAGATAGGCTTCTTGGTGCACCTGTGTGTGTACATAAAATACATATTTATTTTCATGTACTCTTTTAAAATGTCTTTATTCTGTACCTTATTCATCAATGGAATGTGAAAACTCCATCTAAGGAAGTGTGTGTGGGAGTGCAAGTGATAGTTCCAAAGACAGAAGAACGGCTGCCCAAATGTGAGTGCCAGGAAGCTGGGCAGAGTGGATGGAGCTGGCAGAAGATGTGTTTACCAAAGCAGTCCACATTTGAGGCATTAATAACTGGCAGAGAAGGATGGAACAACTCCTCCCAGACACCACCTCCTTCTCAGAGCCTCCTTTGGCTCAACAGCTATCCAGCCACGTTGTCTCCTGAGCTCTCTCTGGAAGAGAATTTTTTCTGAAGAGCTGTGAAAATTTCAGAGCATGCATATCACTACTTGCGCTCACAGTGTGCTTATGCATCTGAGCTAATTGGGGTGGTGATGACCTTCAAGTCAAAGTTAGGTGTTTCTTCTTAGGGAATGATGAAATAATTGAATGTGGTCAAGTTTCAGCAGCTTACTATATGTCCTTAACACTTAAGTCACCACTGCTGTTCATCTTTCACTCAGGTTGAAGCAAATGTACTTTACCTCACAGTTGGAGTAAGGTGAGAGTGCAAGCAAGGACAGAGCAGACCAGCTGGCTGCTCGAAACTGCTTCACTCTCAGGAGTGGTGCTCAGTACACAACACAGCCCTTTCACAATACCTGGACTGGTGTTGTTTTTACCAGCACTCCCTTCTTTCTGCCAGTCTGTGCACTTGGTATGGGATGGACACTTCTGATGCTGTCTGTATTTCTGAGTGTGTTTAACAGGGCCGGCAGTGAATTACATGGAAAATTGTTCAACTGCTTAATCATTCACTGAGTAAGCCTTGCTCATCATTTAATCTGTTCTGGTGGTACATTGCATTGAGAGACTTGTGATTTGCCTGAGCTGGTTAGAGGTGATCATGTGGAAGTACAATATAAAGCTTATTGAGAAGTGCAGTTTAGTCCATCTGCAGAATCGTCACATTTTCTTTCTGCTGTTTTCGACCATGTTCTTCTGTGCATGTTATCTAGAGTAGCAGTTGTGCAGGGATTTAGTGCTGCTGCCCCTCCCTGAGACTGCTGGATGTTCTGAGCTCTCTGAAGGGAAGGTAGATATGCATTGGTTACACAGTAGAGGAATGTTTTGAAGCTTCTTGTGAGACCTTAGAGATGGCAATATTGATAATAGAAGAACTGATCCAAATCCAATGAATTGGTTGCAAATTGGTTTTGTAACTTCGTGAATTTTTGGGGGAAGCTGGAGGGAGGGTGAACTCTGCTGCAATCTGTGATAACTGCTGTAAGAAATGTTCACTGAAAAAAAAAAATTAGACTAAAAAGTAGGAACAAACCCAGACTAGTCATGTTGCACTGTATGTTTTTGTTTTAGGTTTTCCTGAAAAGGTAACAGTAAAGCAATGCTATCGTCTTCTGGGAAACAGCCTCAACGTACACGTGGTGGCAAAATTGATCTCCATTCTACTTGAATAATTTAGAACCTGAATCTGATGTGTACGGACTGGTGACAGAAAATACTTCTATCTTTCAGGAGAAAGATGATGGAAGCTGGGCAAAAAACAGAGCTTACCAAGATATTTGTCTAGACATTTTGCTGAACAGTTTTGATATATTTTTGATAACTTGTATTCATGATGGATTTGAACTGTATAGGTGTTTTAATTAAATGGAAGTTTACATGACTTAGTTGCTTTATTTAAGTATTCTTTTTAGTTTGCAAAATGAAAAAGAGCAGTATATGCAGATATTTGAATGAAAAAGGATAAGTCTATTTTACTTTATCTTATCTTGAAACCATTTTCTCAGTACTGTGTGCAACTGTTTCAAAACTGTTTTAATTAGGTACAGAGACCAAGTTCTACATGAAAAATGTCTTCATCTTTAAACGTAAACTATCCCTTCTGAAAAGATTTATTGTATATATGTTCTGAAATTTTGATGTGATTTTTGTAGCTCATGAAACTATTAAAGTCAGTATTTTATATACAATTTTTAAGACATAGTGTTGTCCTTTATGGCTGTCTCATCTTCTTTAAATACTTGCAAGATTCTGGAACCCATTTGTATCTGTCTGGAATTATTTGTTTAGGTGCAGCCGAATAGAAATATTTCAAGATTATCACAGCCCTGACAATAACTTGCCTGTTTTTTTTCTCATATTTTTCAGGATAAGATCATTTCTCATTACCAAAGACCTACCTGTAAAAGACATTAAAAAAAAATTAAAGCTCCATGTTTAGGTTCCTGACATAAGAACTGGAGAAAAACTATATGGGCTGCTTCTGAAAATTTCTTCAGAAATCTTGGTGGTAGTACTAGGGTTAGGAGTGTGTGTTGGGGTGAAACCACTGCATGTGGCCATCCTGAATGCCACCAGTGTACAGCACCTCACAGAGCTGGTCTCAGTGGGTTTTTAATCAAGTCTTGTGAGTTCAGTACCTCTGAAATAATAGAAAAAATAATGGGGAAACCGAAAGCCCTCTAAAGAAGTATGGGTTCCAGTTGTTATCTTTCCTTGGGATTTTCCCATTGTTATCTAGATTAAAAACAGCTTGAGTGAGGAAGAGGCGAGGTGATACTTAGTAAGCATCCATTGGGGAGATTATGTGAAGAAAACAGAAAGATTTTGTAGTTTGGTCATAGTTCTTGTGCACCAAAGCAGTAAGTTAAAGTCACCAATCCTGAAAATTAATGACTTTTCTTCCCCCTCTCCCCCACACCCATGGGATGACACAGGAACAGTCATGGTATGTTCCATCTGGGCTTGGTAATGCAGGAGAAATTGAAGACCATAGAGAACAGAGCTGCTGTAGAGATACTGCAGCTACTGTCATCTGCTGTAGTCCTGAAAACAATTTCAAAATGAGTGTGTGTAGATGTTTTGTGCCACACTTTGTCTTATGCCGACTCCTGTGTATTTCTTCCTTCAGTCTTGATCTGCATGCTTCTTGTGGACTGCTTGGGTTGACCTACTTCAGCCTGTCTTACTCTCCAAGAGCATATTGACTGCTTGGGCTGTCCCAGCTGTAAAAGAGAAATGGAAATAGATTCTCCCAAAAGAGCTCTGGACAAAGCTCTAGAGAAGGATGTCTTTACCTGGTTGCTTGTAGTACTGAAATGGCAAAAAAGTACTGCCATGCTGGCTACTAAACTGCAAAGAGCAGGTGTGGTCTTGAGAGTGAACCATAGGTACCTGTACACACAGTGGTTATTGTGTAGATTTGTCAGCCAGATCAATAACTAGTAGCTGTTCTTGGGAGAAATGTGGTAGTATGAAGATCTATTGCTATCTAATATGTTCCAAACATTGGTGTGAAAACAAAGTGTATCAATTTGATGTATGAACTGGAATTTCCTTCTGCCAAACCATGTACATAGTCTATTCATTTTGCTTCACTGTAATAATATTTGGAAAAATATTACTATTAACAATTAATTTTCAATTCCTTTATGTGTAGGACATATTTTAATGCTTTATATGCCACTTCTAAGCTAGCAGTGTTAAAAGTATAAATTGAAACTTACCTAGGTGCACCTAAAACTGATACAGTAATACAGAGCCTGTTACATATTGGCAGTGATTTTTAATTCAATGTGATTGTGAAGACTGAATCTGTTTGCTAATTTGAGCTGTTTCTGAAGGAAAAAAATTGAAAGAATTCAGAATTGTAAATACATATTTGTGTATTTTACCCCTGCTAACCCTGTAATACTGGTGCAGCTAAATTGAGGGACTGCTGTTTATCCCCTTGGTTTGTCATTAATAGACTGGTTTACTGAGTTCTGTTGGGTTGTACCTGCTTGACCTCACTTGATGATCATGTTGCTTCCTTTTCCAAGCAGTCTCCTAATCCTAAGTATTTTGCAGTCTACATCACTGCTGTACTTTGCAACTTCAGCTTAAGCATTTTCACAGGAATGAAATGTGATTACAAAAGCAGCTGAAAGGTGAAGTAAAATCTGGAAAACAGCTTTGGAAAGGGAGGGAGGTTTCCAGAATCTGATTTTTGATTTTGTACCTCATTCAGTTGCACATCTTAATTACATTTCATTATCTGAGTGAGGTGATGTGGTTGTGTTCCCTCAAATTCGAGAATTTCCACTGAGAAAAAGGGTATCATATTTGGTGGTGTTACATTTATGCAGCCATTTCTAAATCTTGCAGATGGCCTTACAAAAATCTTCCCTATACCAGCTAGTTTCTATCTGAGTTAGTGTCGGGTTTCCCTACACTCATGGAGAAACCTGTCTAGCAGTAAAATTACTAAAATACCATTTGTTTCATGCAGTGAGTTTGAGTATTTTTTGATGCTTGAAGTGGAGGTGCATCCTTCCATGCAGTGAATGTAAGGCTCCTGCCCAGAGGCTTTTTTATCTCACTTTTGACTAGTCTCTCCTAAGAGAATGATAAGGATTTTCAGGAATCTCTGTATTACAGTCTGGGAAAACACTGATTGGTAATAACTACTTCATAAACTTAGTCAAGGGAAAGCCCATTTTGGTTTTGACAGAGACATTTCAATAGGACTCTGAACAGGTCCAATGCTTCAATGACTGTACAAATCTGTTTTAGCAGTTGTCACACATTTCTAAAATAAATAGAAAATTTAGAAAATATTTGTTACATCTCAAGGATGAACTATTGAATTCTCAGCTCACCCTTTGGCTGCTCTATTTGCTTGCTGTTCATACTAACATTTAACACTTGGATACTTGTATAAATACTTAATTATATTTATTTTCCTTAGGAGTTTAATATATTTTGTCTCATATGTGTTTACAACCACTTGAGTGCTGTATTTTTTTCTGCATGGTTTTCCAAGGAAAAACAATGTGAAACCAGAAAAAAGTAGACATAGAGCCCAAAATGAATTCCAGTAGCCATTTTCCTTTTGCCTGTGCAAACATGAATGTTGCAGTGTTACAACCTCATTAGGGGAAGTTTATGAAATACTGAGTAGTGATAGTATGTCAATTTAAATGTTATTGCAAAGAGCATGACAAGATTTCTGTTATTTTTATCTTTAGTTGATTGTAAGGTTTGGGGCATTTATAGCTGTTGAAGAATAGAAATATGTGGCCTTAGGAGGCCAGGCAGCTGCCTCTGAAGGCAAAACAACTGGGTTTTTCTCTTTGACTTTCCTTCACCTGGTCCTTTTGACAGTGGGAGGAAGCTGGACAGGGAATCTTCTGGTAAGAGCTCTGGTGAAGCAAGAGGCAGAGTTGGAAGGGTTTAAACCAAGTGGAACACACCACTTTTAGTGAGAGACTTGTTGGATGGAATGTCAGATGGCCACTCTGGTTGGACACCCTTCACTAGGATTTGGGAAACTGCAGCAAAAAAGTTCCTGAAATCTCCAGGGAGGAATGTCTCTGATTTTAGATGCAGGAATACATCCTGAAATCCCAGATTCAGTTAGAGCATGTTTGTCTTGTGCTTTTGTCCATGCACTGGCCTGTTTTAATTAAAATATTTTTAAATGGCCACCTGGCATTTGGAAGAAAAGCATGTTGATGGTACTGATGTATTTTCTCATACATAGTAATAAATGATTTTGATTAGTTCAACTGTTTGCCCTGTATATATTTGAAAAAGTAAACTTATCTCACTCAGTTTATAAATAACACACTTAAAAATGGGATTCTTCTCAGAATTATTATTTTTTATTGCCATTTTCACTGTATATTGACCACGCTTAACATGTGGTATTACTCATTACAACCTTACATGTGTTGTAAGGTGATGCTTGGGGAGAAGGAGAAGACTGGACAAGTTCATGTAAGAAAAGTCCTTTCAGAGTACTGAGTAAGTAAATTTCTGACTGAAGAAGTTCCCGAGCTGCAAGTAAGTGGAGGCCAAGAGAGTACCTAGCAGAGGTACTGTATGTGCTTGCCCCTTTGTGTACCCTTCATTTCCTATCTGCTTTTGGCCACTGTTGGAGAGTGACCTGGGTGATCCACTGACCTGGACAGATCTTTTTCTTGCCCAGGATGATGGATTTAACTGCCTATTTTGTATGGTGACAGAATTGTATGGTGCTGTGGTTACCGTACTTGTGACCACAGCATCCACACACAGCAAATGCTTTATGGACATAGCTCGGACTGAGCGTCTCAGTAAAAGCCAGCAGTACAGAACAGAATGAATCCAAGGGAGGTTGTGCAGCCAGGTCCATTCATGGCTTTTGGTTATTAGTGAAGAAGGGTGGCTATGCAAATGGAAGTCCCTAAAAATAACTCCAGTGGGTTTTAAAGCAACTGGAATGTGTTAAAAGGACTGGAATAATCAATAGAAAAGAACAAAGCCAATAAACCTGACTGGAAGCTTTTTGGGAACCTAATTACAAAAAAAAATAATGAAATGGAGACTAGGAAGCATCAAAGTGGTTAGTGGTTTATAGAAACAACAATGTGTAGGAAGAAAAATCAGAAGAACTAAAATAAAAGTTTCATAAGGAAAGTAAAAAACTAACATAATAAACCGTCATTGTGATAAAGGAATCCAGGGAGAATTGGGACAGTAGATCAATTCCAGCTTAAGTAGCTAACTAAATCAAGACTCTTATCTTTGTCATTTGCTATTAAAATCTGAAAAACTCAATTTCCTGGCCAGGTAGTTTAACTTCATTAGCAGGTAACTTACGAACTTCATCAACCATGTTGAGGAAGCGGAATCTTAAACAGGTGTCAGAGGGCAGAATGCTGAGAAGCAAAAAAATCCTCAAGGAGGGATGTGGGAAATGGAGGCTTGCAGTAGTGGCTGCAGCCCCTGGGGAAGGTGCTGTGGCCATAAAACTCTCCAGGCACTCATGAAGAGAGGGAAAGAACTGATGATAGGTGGTTATAGGTAAGGAACAGCAAGGGGAATGTTACTTTTCAGAGTCACCTATATTTGATGTAAACCCCATGGTTGCTGATCCCTTTGCACAGGGCCTGATAACCAACTTAGTGCTTGGTTGTCTCAGAGCTGTAGGGACACATGGGAAGTGCTGAGTTCAACATTGAGCATGGTTTACATCATGAATTTGCATGGTTTTATGGAGGTAACAGTGTCACTTCATGTGTTGTGTGTCACTTTGGAACACTAGAGTATTACTAGAAAGAGGAAAGATGAAAGAGGATCCAGGGAAGTGATGATGGAAGTACTGGGAGATACAAGCTCAGCTGAGGGAAAACTTGGGTAAATGTGCTCTACTTGGTATTTAACCATCAATGGACTGGATTTATAATTATTTGCAAATATTTGAGTGATAGCATTGAACAGCAGGGATTTTTTTTTTGCATCTGTAGGAAAAAAAAGGATTATTTTTCAGTCTTCCATTAAAATATTAGCCAGGCTTGGATTGACACCAATTGCTGCTCTTCCTCCATTTAAAAAGGCAACATTGTCAAAAACTCATGTCATACCCATGCATCTGAGTTACTTCCTGGGAGTAATTAATGCTTATTGAATTTTTGGCTGTGGTATGAGTCAACTCTTATCTTCTACACCATCATCTTTGCATTGCAGGCACATGCTGCTGGAGAAGTAGAGTTTTTCATTTCATTTCACTATTTCATTTCACACAGCTACACAAGGTGGTGGTAAGTTGTAGTCCCTGTTAGTACAGGATGAACTTCAACCAGAATTAGAGACAAACACTCCATTACTCTTGCCAAATCTGCACACAACCTGTACTCTTTAGAGCTGTTTTCTGAGCCTTCATTGTAGGGAGGTAAAGAATGACCTGTCCCAGGAGGAGAGGTTCATGCCAGCTCTTCTTGTTAAAAAGAACAGCACCTATTCTTATGCCAGACATTTGCATGTTTTCCATTATGTTCCTCCAAAAATGATGTCTCAATCCAATATATTACAGTAAAATTAGAAGGTGCGGACCTATTTCTCTCCTCAAGACGGTTTATAGATTTCTCAATTTGGCCAGCCTAAGGTGCATTCACTAGGAATAAAGACTAAATTAACTAAAATCTGGAAGGTCTAATAAAATGGAAAATAGTGTGTCAAATAGGTGGGTGTCCAACCCTCTCTTTCCATCCTATAATCAGTGTATAGTCAGAGTCAGCTGGTCTTCAGGCCAACTATTTTCTAAGCTATAAAGCCTGCAGGAAGAGAAGGTGAATTTATTCTTGTTCCTTGCATTAGCGGCCTTGTCTTCATCCTTTATGGTTTATTGCTCACTGGTTATTGGTTTATTGGAGTTAATTAGTTGGAAAGGGAAGCCTGAATTGAAGGTTGACAGGCGACAGAGAGGGGCAATACATGCTCAGTGGGCAAAAGAAATGAATAGAGGAAAGGAAGGATTTTGTGGGCCACAGCCGAAGGCCAGGATGGAAACTGTCAGCATACAATGGACTTTGTGAAAGTAAGTTCCTGGAGTATCCAGACATTCAGCCACCCTGCTACAGAGTGCGGGTGTAGTTGGCCCAGAGTTTATTCAAGTTGACACCCAACTGACAGTTACACAAACTGAGTAAACTGTTAAAACAAAAAGCAAATCAAAACAAAAAGAGAAAAAATCCCCTCCAGACAGACTACAGAATCGACAGGAAGAATGCTAATGAGCACTAGTTTAATGGACAGTACCAGGATACCCAGAGGCAGAAGGTGTCCAGTCAACTAGACAGAAACATTGATAATTTGTCTATGCTGTCCTGTTCCTGAACAGATATTTCAGAGCAAAAAGCATAATAGTAAATATAAAAAGGCGGAGGGACAGATTCTCATTTGGTATAAAGAAACGTAGCTCATGTGGATTGAATGGAGCAGTTACATTTCCAACAACTAAGGACACAATTCTGTATTTTTATGGAAACATTATCCCTTATGATGGTAAAGGACAACACATGGAAAATTCACCTTATATTCTCTGTTCTGGCAGGCACAGCTGATAGACTCCCTGCTGCAGAGCAGGTGAACATCTAGGTAGCTGTCCTTCTTCTACCTTACCAGTAGGTACATGGGACGGGCTGTCTTGCATGGGTTTGGGAGGAGCTTCACCTCTGCCCTTCCAGATCCCTCGGCAGCAGCAGTGACTGCTGGGTTACCTATATTACAGTCAGCGTGAGCACAAGGGAAATGGTCAGCAGGCTGATGCTGTTCTGAGTTCCAAGGTAAGTTTATGAAAGCAAAGATAATAAAATGCAATAAAAATCCAGTTTTTATGCAAACAAAAATGGGGGGATACAGCTGATACAATCTAAGGCATTATGGTTATTCACAGTGAAGATCAAGTTATCTGTGGCAGCACCACAAACATTGGCCATCCCGACTTCACATTCACATTCACAGTGTGCATCCGTCTCTTTTTGAGGTGACATTAGTATTTTTTGTCACCACATCCAATTTCTTCCCAGGTTGTTTTGAGCTAGTAATGCTTCCATCTGTGAAAGCTGTAGAGTTCATTCAATCCCCCAGCTCCAGGGGAGGTTCCAAGCACAAACTGGAGCAGAAAGACTGGGCAGGGTTAGGAAGTGCCAGAGCTCCATGGCTTCCAGGAAGGTCTGGGATGTTACCTACAAGCAAGAGCAGCTACAACTATTGCTATTCTTCTCAGTAGAGTTTTGAAATGTGAGCAACCTGAATAAGATGTCTACCTAGCAAAAAGGAAAACCAAAAAGAACGGTAGTGGGCCTGGAGGTTTATGAAGGAAGCATGGAGGAAGCATGAGAGAAGAAAACATACACAGAGCTCCTCTAAGCAGGAAGAACAAAGCATAGCAAAGTCTTGTGCTAGGGGAATATGGAGACTCTGGCAAAAGCAAAGGGGAGGTGGGACATGGAATCTCTCATGGCTTTCAGCAGCAGCAGCCTGAGCCTCAGCATCTGGGGACTGAGTCACCCTCGAGTCAGTGCAACCATATTCAGTTAAATTTGTACTTTGCTGTTGTAATCCATGGGATGCTGTTCAGTACTGCTGGCTTGTTTGTGTCATCTGCCCAGTAAATTACTGACTGGAAGCTTCTCTTTCAATACAAATATTCCTTGCCAGCCACTGTGGGTTTTACATTTGGGGTTGGGGATTTTTTGGTAACAATTTAGGTCCTTTAGTGCTGCCAAATAATACTTTCTTCACCCCTGTGGTGCAGCATGTGGGAGAGCCATTTCTGCAGTAGATGGCTGCAGATTACAAGGTGCTCAGGGACATGGGGGTGCTCAGCTGTACAAAGGGCAAAGACATGCTGATAAAATACAGGCAGATTCCAATTAATGATCTCTCAAAGCTCCTGAAACCAAAAGACAAAAAGAGAAAAATGCATTTAATGTCTAGGGGATTTGCATGCTGTCAATCTTTAATTAAGGTATCTGAGATAAAGTTCACCCTTGCAAGACAAGGCAGCAGAATGGGCACCTTGTGAACAAGGAGCTTGTGAGAGCAAAGGGCACCTGGGCTCACAACAGCCCAATCCAGCACTGGAGGTTTCACTTCAAGCTCAGGACAGCTGGAGGAGAGCAATGCTTTGGGCTCCTCCTGTCCCTGGGCTTGTAGTTGTGTTATTATTACTTACTGGACTGAGCTGTGACCCAAACCACCATGAAAAAAAGAGGCAGAAAAGAGCCACTTACGACGAGCAGTAAGTACCATCGCTTGCAAATGCATTTGTTGATATGGTGGCCTGTCAGTGCTGGTAATGGGAGCAGAATGGCTTTACTGCAGCTCTATTTCATATACTCTTTGGCAGATATGTGTAACTAAATGTTCTCTTTATTTTTTTTGTTTTCCATAACACAACAGGCCTCGTTTATCCTCCGAGCAGGGTAATTTAGTGTTCCATGCTGGCTCCAGCAAAAATATTGAATTTAGAACTGGACCACTGGGGAAAGTAAAAATTAATGAAGAAGACCTTGCAGAACTTTTTAGTCAGGTGATATAGTTACTTTTCCTTAATATATTTTCCTTTTCGGTTTTACATATTAATAGTTAAATTGTTTTCACAAGTGTTTGATGTGTTTTGTATTATTCTATTTTATATTATCTATATCAGTAGTCTAATATGAAAGTAAGCTATTGCAGACTTGTAAAGTAATCATGTCATCACAGAAGATAATTACAAGATTAAATTGTGTGTGTAGTAGAGCTCTCTGTATTTAAGTGGACTTTATAATATTAAAGTTATGCAAGGACAAAAGTTTCCTAAGCTTTTGAAAAGTCAAAGTTTGTTTCACATAATCTCTGTTGTTTAACTTTAGGTTAGAGAGAGTAGCACAGAGATTGAAGAACTTAAAAAAGCCAGCGGTGCCTCTCAGAATGTATCCCAGCAGATTACTCTGCTGACCTCCAAGGTGAGCCATACCTTCGTGTTATCCTCCTCCAACATTCCCAGTTTTCCATTCCTCACACTAATATTAAACAACCTGGTTCATTTCAGTATTTCTGGACACAGTTCAGGGAACTGGAGCAGAGTCCCTCTTTAACATCAGCTTGGAGTCTGTGTTTAAGTTTGAGATACTTATTCAGAAATCTGGAGACAATGGAAATATTTCTGTAAATCCCCCCAAAATTTCCAGTTACTGTGATTCTTCTTTGTTCATTGTCAGCATCTGTATTGACTATATCCTCTAATATTTATGGATAAATTCTGGAAATGGACCATATATGTTTTCATGGTTGCTACACAGACATCCCGTTCCATAGGGGAAATGGGCTATAGGGGTTTTCTGTGGAAAGTAAAGACCTATGCAGTAGTTTTGTCACTTCCCTGGTCCTGAAAATTTTTTCCATGAGAAAATTTTTAAACCATTGCCTGATTTAAGTGTCTTTTGTTACAGTGTTTCCACAAGTTCCTTATAAGAAAATATTTTATAGCCTAAGAGATCTTCCTTTAGGGAAATTGTGCTAATATGTATCTATCATATTCCCTGATTCAGGGTCAGCTTGCTGTTTGTGGTTACAACCCACTGAGATTTGGTGACCATTTTCTTGGCTGTCGGTGCTCTGTCCCAGACCTCTGTCCTTGTCACACATGCAAGGACCTGCACAATCCCACAGGAATATTCACATTCTTGGTTTTGAGCACCTGAACACATCTTTGCAAGACTGAGTCTTGCCTTGTGGATCCAGGCTGGGACATATTTAAGCTGTCATTTCTGAACAGCCAAACCCACCAAAATCACAGTGAATGGGGCCTCGTTTGGTTCTGACTGTCACCTGGTTTCACATATCAGCTATTCCCTTTTCTCAGAGGAAAACATTTTGTTAGCTTACCAGTATCTAGCAAGTACCTCTGTGGTCACTCTCATACCAAGCACAATGTAATTTGCACTTCTTTTGCAGATCCTGAGTCTTGATAACAAACTTCAAAGCTTACAGCAGGTGAGTAAATGGGAAGCAATCTAGAGATAAGAAAAGAAAATCCCAGCCCCAAGTAAATAAAGTGAAGTTTCAATGATTAAATAGCTAAATGATTTCTTTCCTCTCATGCATTCCTCAGGAAAACTTTTCTTGGTAACAGAAGGTAAAAAAAGCACCAAGATTTGTGGAGGAGGTGATATGCCTTCTTACAAAACGTAAACTGTGTAGGAGCCTGCATTTCTTAGCAGAAAAACAGTTGTACATTCAGGAACAGCAAGTAGATACCAAGGAGAAGTAAACTTTTCCTTCAGTGGTCTGTCAAGATAAAGACCAGAAACTCAAACTGGATTTTTATTGTATTGGAGCTAGCTAAGTTTCAGCTGTTGCCCGCTTCTCCAGTGAGCTTGTGACAAGCCACACCTAAAGGTGCCAGTAAAAACAGTTGTCAGATGAATCACCCATGGAATCAAAAAGACAAGATAACCCTCCATCTAGACTCTGCTGCTGAAGAACTGTCTCTATTAATATTTACTTTTTACAGGGCTTTTCTCATCCTAGTGCTTGGCCATTCTTTGTAGGACCAATCACAGCATGATTATTTTGTACAGGGATAAGTGAAATAGGTCAAAACTTCTACAAATCAACCTTGCTGAAAAAAACTGGAGGGGGAATCCAAGAAAGAATGAGAAAAAAAAAAGAAAAAATAAAAAAGAAGGTTTGTCTTGAAAATAAATGCTGATGGAACACCAGTTAAGCAGAAACCTCATTTTCTACTCTCTTCTGGCATTTCAGGATATCCAGAGGAGAGCATGCAGTAGTAACCCCTGTAAGAACACAGGGACCTGTATAAACTCCCTGGATGGTTTCTTTTGCCTCTGTCCCAGCAACTGGCAGGTGAGTCTTTAACCTCCTTGACTACGGAGCGTGTATTTTAACTGTAAGGCTACATCTAGGTTAGTGTGATTGCCGCGAAGCGCAGCATTTTAGGGTTGCTCAGGGTAGAGTGAGATACACTGAACAGCAAAGCAGCAGTATCACTCATTGGCTGGAGAGCAACTCCTTTGCTTCTCAACAATATCAATATATACATGTAAAAAAAAAAGAAGCCCAAAGCACTGGGCCAAACCCCGCACTGTTACACGCAGGCGCTGGCCCATGAAGTCAGTGATTCTTGGCAGTTCCCACGGCAGAGCATTAGTCTGGTTTTTGCTGAGCACTGAACTGGACTGCATGCCTTGCTGTTGACCTTACACAAGGATAGAGAGAGAATGGGGGAAGGGATGGATGTTTATTCGATCTCAAACATGTAAGACAAATGGGGTGTGTAAATAATCAGTGCCGTTCTGACTTTTTTTAATCCAGAGACTTTATTATCAAATGCTTTAATGGTGCTATTATGTGCACCAGAGATGGAAATGTTATACCTTCTTCCCAAAGGATTTCAACTTAAAAGTTATCCCCGAAAAATTCGGGTCAAAATTGATGTGCTTTCCTGATAGAAACAGTTTAAAAGAAAATTTTCTGAGTCTTTTTCTAGCTGGAAAGTGAGGGGATGACAAAAATGTGCTGTTCATATGCTTTCTACATCTGAAATATTTTATCCCCATCTCACTGATAGCAAGGGTCACAGAAACACAGCTGAAAAATAGTTTTGTTATTGTGTTTCATAAGGGAAGCTGTGTTGATAACAGCCCATGGTTTGTATATCTTTGAAAACTATATTAAACATTGGGTCCATGGTTTGCTTCATTTCTCAGTTATTTGGAAAGTAAACTGGTTTTCCATTTCATCTTAGGGCCCCCTGTGCTCCGTGGACGTTAATGAATGCCAGATTTTTGCTGGAACAGCATTAGGCTGCCAGAATGGAGCCACTTGTGTGAACACACCAGGCAGCTACAGGTAACTTCTTAAAACTAGGCACAAATATCCCGTGTAGAACACTCTGCTATTTTTTCACCCCATATCACGCCTGCAGCACAAGTTCTAGAAGTAAGTCTGTTTGATATCTATGCACTATAAACCCTTGCAGTCTGAGAAAATATAAAATCCTTACTGCACTGTACACTGAGCCCACCGCAGACACAGAAGGGCCTCCAAAGCCATTGCCTGCTTTGACACAAGAAGAGCAGCAGGAGCCAGATCCATCACACAGCCATGCCAGGAGAGAAGGCAAATCGAAGGCTGGCTCCAGTGACCCAGCCCCTGTTGTAGGTGCAGATGCTTTAATGGAAATTTCCTGCACTGTGGGATGTAGCTGGGGAGGTGAGATGCTCGTGCTGGTCTGTAACCAGCACTCACCAGCATGCCCACAGAGCACAGCCATGTTACCCTTCTTCTGCTATCACCCCTTGAGATCAAAGGGAGTGAGGATATGAAGGGGGTGAACAGGTTTGGCCCAGCAAAGGCTTTGAATTGGAAATCTCCTGGACATATGGGCACTCCTGGTCACTGGCATTCCCAGCACACTCAGTTGGTCAGAGCAGGGTGCTAATAACACCAAGATCATAAGTTCAATCCCCATGCAGGCCATTCACTAAGGCTTGGACTTGATGATCCTTGTGGTCCCCTTCCAACCCAGAATATTCTGGGAAATCAGAAACAGTTCTGTGAAATGCATTCATCCCCTCCAAAAACACAGGCACTGCTGAGACAGCAACAGAGCAAGGAATGCACAGTGCTGCCAGGCAGAAAGGGAAGAGAAATGCTGTCTGCAGCCGTCGGACCAAGGGGGTGCCTGGGCTGCCTGTGTGCTGAGCCCCATATGCATGAGGCTTCTGTAACATATTCTTCTCTGACTGTGCCCAGCTCCTTAGAAAACATGCACTTGCTTGAGGGCAAGCCAGCCTGAACATTTTGTGTCTCATTCTCCAAAATGTCAAATAATCTGGTAAATAAATAACTTTCAAATATAATACAAAGCTTGCCTGTGCAATGGGAACAAGCACGCTGGAGAGCATGCCACAGCTTTCTGCAAAGCATTTTGTCTCCTGCTTCAGCACGAAAATCTTAGCCCCCACAAGTATTTGCTTGATGTAACACTGGCTTATAGTGCTTTGTGAGTTCTTGGAAGAACCTCAAACAAAGGAAGTTCTCCTATAGTGCTCCTCGTGCTTCAGCATTAGCACAGAGTCTGCTGAGGTGTCACTGGTGCGTGATGCTTCCTGTGAGCTTTACTTTGTCTGCAACAGATATTTGTCAAGGAAACAATGCAAAAGTAATCTGCCTTTATTTGTTTCTTATTGTGCTCAGAGATGTACAGGTGTGTGACTCAATTAAGGTTTAAGGTCTGCCATTCTCGCAAGCGTTGTCATTGTGTTAGTACAGTCACGATTCCCCAGTTTCTTCCCTCATGTACTTCTTGCCCTCCTTGGTACTTGCTGAATCGGTGCTTCATGAAATGAACTAAGACCTCTTCATAAGTCATTGAAACCTTAATATTACTGCTTTTGCATGACACACAGGATTATTTTATAGTCCCTTCCCCAAGTCCATTGTACTGCCTTTAATCTCTCTTCACGTATTGTCTTACTTATTTCTGAGAGCTCCCCAAATGCTAAATCCATCCCCAGGCAGAGCATGACATCTCTTTTCAGCAACGGTGAGGACATTGCTGCTAAGCTTTCTGAGGCTCCACAACCCAGGTCACCCCACTACTGCCCTATATACACCAGTGTGAACTGCAGGAAAGAAAAGGGTAATTGACTTTCCATAGCCTGCAGAGATAACACCAGGTGGTGGGAAGTACTGGATTATTTGGCATGAAATGGAACATAATGCAGTCTTCACTCCTTGTTCATATTCTTTACCTGCGTGTTTTTCCTGTAACTCAGGAAAGCACTGAAGTATGAGGAAAAAAAGCAGGTATCTAGGAAACACCTTCCTCAATCAGAACCTTAAGGGGACATTGCATCAGTTGGATGAAAGGCTGTGGAAGTCCCCATGTCTATCAGACTTCTGTGTCACAACCGAAATAACAGGGGCCTCATCACAACGTGCCGTGAGCCATGTGAGAGAACCATGGCAGTGCCAAGCAGCAGTGCATCACAATTTGGCTGAAATGCCTTGCAGTGTGACCTACTTCTTGAAGCTCTTCTCTGAGAAACTTCAGATGGGTAGCAGATTAATCTTTGCCAGACTAGACAGGAGACAGTGCCATTGTTCTCCTTTGGAGATGGTCAGATGGCCCTGTTGTGTCCTTTGAAGTTGAACATGAAGCTCTGAATGTACTTTGGACATACAAAAGTCATCTGGTTCCCTGACCTGTTGCCTCTGTGCTTGCCCAGGCTGAGCTGCTGCACTGATGGGAATGTGTTGTTCTGCTTGCTGTCTCTTACAATAATGAACACGCTGTCTCGCACTGCAGTCTGCAGTTAAGCATTAAACTGTTGTGGTTTTTGAAGCCTAAGTTCGTGCAGGTTGCTTGTCCTGGGTGCACTGTTTAGTTACCTGCAATTGGCTTATCAAACTGCTATTTCAGCTGAGCATGTGACACGGTGGAAGGGACAGCAGCAGCTTATTTTATATAAATTGCTCCAAGGTCCAGGTCAGCTGCACTGGAATACCCTGATTCTAATTCTGCAGAGAAATGCTTTTACAGAGCATTTTTCATTAGGCAGCTTAAAAGCAATCCAAGGTGGGTGTGTACCTGCCATATGTCTCTGCAAGCTGCAGACACTGCAGCATGTAACTTGAATCCAAATGAGAGTCTTACTGTCATTTTAATAAGAAGCTAGTGATCTGATAGGAGGTTTTTCATACATTTATATCCCTTTCAGTTGTATTTCAGAGCCTCACATTTTGTCTTTGTGGTAATAGAGCCAGAGAAAAGGGAAACAGTATCCGATGGTTTGGAAGTTCCCCATTTCAGTTCCACCACACATGTATAATGCTGTAACTAAGCTCTGCCCTATAAATAACAATGTGATGCATCTGGCAGCTTTCAAAACCGATCCTCCCAGTAGAATGTCTTCTTTCAATCCACTGCTTTGTTCTTCCCACCCCACCAACCCCAAATGCCGCCTCTTGCCTACCACACATCCCCAAAAGCTGACATGCTGCTGAGACAGCAGCTGCCCCTTGTTGTGGTGTGAGGGTGAAGATACCCCACTCTCTAAGACAGGCCAGACATGGCATTTCTGCGTATTGCCAGAGGTAGGATTTCAGGCACTTTAGGCACTTATGATGGTCATAAACTGAAAAAGGAAGTTTAGGTGTTCTTTGACTGAAGTGGGGTTTTCCAGGTTCATGTTCTGTTTAAATCTAATGTTAGACTATTCTTTTTTTCTGGGTTTGTGCTTATGAATGTGACAAAAGGCTGTAGATTCTCCCATAGGGCCAGACAGCCATGAATATACACAAGTCTCACATGATTCTTGAGTCTCTTGAACAGGAGACTTGCCTCTGTGCATGATTATTAGCAGGATTTTCAATATTGGTAAAGAGATGTGTTTCTTAAGGAAAACCCCACAGAGTGGAGAATGGCAATAAACAATCTTTAACAGTGGTAGAAAGACAAAATTTTGATTTTTTTTTTCCACTTTCACTATTAGCTGCTCCTGTACTCCAGAAACCTATGGGCCTCACTGTGCCTTGAAGTTTGATGACTGCCAGGAAGGATCTGAGACGCTCTGTGAGCATGGCCTCTGTGTAGATGGAGAAAGGGACCAGCCCCACAGGGTAAGGAACAGGGTTTAAACTTTGTTGTACAGCACAGCATGAATAAGCAACAAATACTGCTGAGCACGACAAAACTGTGTAGCACACACTGCTGCTGAAAAACAGCAAGAAATGCCACTATACAATATAACAACCTCTCTGTTGTACCAAGGATGGCAGAAAGAATCGAAAATGTCTTATGTCTTGTTAGAGGTTCTTGTCACAGTATTAGATCTACTACTACATCCATAGGGAGCTTGGGAATATTTTTTTTATAAGTTAAAGTTTTATTTGAAATATAATATTCTTACTGTTCATTAGTTTGAGAGTTCTAAGTAGCTGGAATATTTTACTGCTTAAATGATTAAGAAGAACAAACATAATGAATGTTATTTTTCCTGGGAAAAGCCATGCGGGTGGAACATTACTGCCAGGGGCCTGGAAGCTGCCAGGGCTGCACGGTGAATGGGTGGCTGCTGCTCATCTTTGGTGCTCCTCAGTGTCAGCTGGATGTGGTGTCTGACTCCAGGCCAAATCTTTCCAAGCATCTGCACTGGGTGGATGCTAGCACACACTTGAGTGCTCTTCTGGAGCAAGCCAGCTCATTCCATTTGGGCGAGGATCTGGGTACAGGGTGTTCACTCCAAAGAGACAGATGGACCATGCCAGCTTTGGCTCTTTCCACTCAGAGCAGCCCTCCAAAAACACCCAGCCAAACTTGTGCTCCTTAATACTCCTATATGCCCATGTACCATTCCAGTCACAGCACATTTTTTTTGTCCTTTGCTATAAAATAATTGCTTTGCTTAATTTTTAGAAGTTTCACAACTCATCACTAATTTATGCTCACTTTTTGTTGAGAAAGTTTTTCAAAAGGGTTCAGTGTTGGCTTAACAGTGTCTGCTCCTGTGACAATCAACAAGCTCCCATTAGTTTTAATTGGACCAAAGCTAGATAAATGCTGAAATCTGGCCATTAGTAAAGTTTACTAGAGAGAAAACTGTTTTCCTAAAAGAAAACATGTATTTGCAATTTAATGTCAGTGCTGCACATTGCATAGAATATGGAATAATTTGATTAAAATAAAATAGCCAAGATGATTTCAGGTTGCTTATACTGATCTGTTTGCCCTAGTTAAAAAGCAAGTTGATGACTTTTAATTATGTTTATGTGCAGCTCATAATTGATCTTATTTTCTCTGGGAGCTTTGGGGTAAATTACAGATTTCTTTTATGAACATAATGAATGAGCCTGAGTTGCTTCCATAATCTGAGTAAGTAAATTCAGAGGAAGAAACAGACTGAGAAAACTACTGAAGCAACTTACCAAACAGAATGTGCAAGCCATGTAATGCTCTGAAAGCTTTCTTGCTATAGTTTGAAAGTCATTTTATGAAATTAACTCCTCCTGCCTTTTTCTTGACTGTTGCAAATGCCTTAAATATACCATGTGGTGTTTTCTGTGGCAGCCCAAGTACCACTGTATCTGTGATGCTGGCTGGATGTCCCCTCCTGGCAGCCCTGCCTGCAGCGCTGATATTGATGAATGCAGCCTCCCTCATCCTCCGTGTTCACAGGATCCACCTGTGCAGTGCCACAACACTCTAGGCTCCTACACCTGTGGTCCCTGCCCCACAGGTATCTCGTCCTTCCATGCTCTCAGGTGGGATGGGGTGGCAGGGGTACTACTGCCCATGTAGCATAAGCACAGACATAGGATGCAGATCAAAGTAACTTCATGAAATGCTTTGGTCTGTATTCTAGGGAATAAATGCTTTCAGGTTATGTCTTATCTAGGTAACACAGGCAGTGGGGTCTAATGCATGATTTATCTCATCCTAAACTGAGCACCTAAATAGATCTGATGTCCACAGGTACCTTCATGTCCGTCATGTGCTATTACCTTCACGTCATAGGTCTGCAGTACTTTCATAACTGCATGTTTGCTGCCCTAAGGCCATATAAAAATCTGATTGTCCCCTCAGACCATATAACCTATGATTACACTTCCTGAGTTGGGCAGGTGGTGTCTATGGGAGGAGTTTTTAAAGTATTTAACTGAAGTTGCAATAAAGCTTTGCTGCAAAATGTACATACATGCAATAGACCAGAACTGCATCCTCTTTAGGATGTAGAAAAGTGTGTTTGAATCTGGAATATCCTGAATACAGTTAAAATAAAACATTCTTGCCCACACATCTCTAACCTGTTGTGTTTGAAACCTGATTTTCAGACCAGTATTAATTTTAATCACTTACGAGAGAGACAGGTCTACTCTTGTGCTAATGAAGTGCAATTCAGTTGTACTCTGTGAAAAGATTTGGTCTAAGAAGAAACCAAAAAGGCCAGGAATTTTCTTTCTGATGTCTTTTCTGTGCTGCTTTTTAGGCTGGCAAGGAAATGGCTACACTTGCCAAGATATTGATGAATGTACAATTAATAATGGAGGCTGCTCAACAGTACCAATGGTCCAATGTATCAACACAGCTGGATCATTCCGCTGTGGGCTCTGTCCACCAGGTAAAATGGATTTCTTGCTGATAATACTATGAAAGGGCTTAAAAGATGAAGATTCAACACATTTGAGCCTGTTTGGGGGTAGATTTAAGAAGCCGAAAATTGGTTTTATAGAAAGAAATATCACACACACAATACTGTAATACAGAATGCAGAGTCCAAGTATATTCAAACTGCTTCAGCTATTAATGAACATTGTATAGAGTATGCCTCTAAAGATGATCCTCTGAAATGTGTTTCTCTTGTACTAGGTAGATGTTTTTAGTGTTAGAGCCTCAATTTGGTGAAGTACTTCCTTTACAAGATCATTAATGGGAAACAAGGATTGCATAATTATGATAGTAATTTCATTGTCTGTATTAATTGAAGGAGTATCCTGTGTGCCATAAATCAGCTGTATTGTCTGCAGTAAAAAAAAGCCTTGGTAATTGTCACGCTCTGAATGCTGTCTGAGGAGGCAGTGTTTCCACTGCAGTACAGGTCAAGCAGTGGAAGTTGCAACTTAGGTCTTTATAATTTGTGGTTTATGATTGAAAATGCTTGCTGAAATGTATGGTATCATTACTAGAAATATAGCAGGAAAAAGTCTTTCTAATTGACTTTTTGATTGCTATTTAAATGGCAATATGCTGCATGTAGTGAAGACTTCCAGTTACTGCGTGCTGAAGGGATATCACCATGTGGCCTCAGACAAGTTTTGGTGATGTCAGCTCTGGCCATGAAGTCGTGCTGCAAGGCTTTGGTCCTCCTGAATGTCCTGAGAAGAACTGGGTGTTGTGTTTGAGATCCAAGGGCTGCTCTGGTGTGCAGGAGGAAAAAAGCCTGGATGTGATTAGGGCTGACTGGGTGCAGATGTGTAGGGAGAGCAGCACATGGTGGCTGAGAGACATGGGCTTCTATGGCATCACTGACCCCACCTATATTTGGCAAACATAAAGATATCTTTTTTTCCACCATAGAATGATTTATTTATAGTCAGAATCCATCCCTGAAATGAAGGGGCCACAATAAATATGCCAGGTTTTACTTCAGCAGTTATCTCAATTCTTTCTTTTTAACTGCAGAAGACTATGATTTTACACCATGAATTACTGTTTTTCTCACCAGTTGATTGTTTTGCTGTCGATTCTCAAAGAACATAGTCTGTTACAGACTAACTGAGATTTACCTCTGAGCAGGTTATGAAGGAGATGGACAAAGATGTACCCAGGTTGATATCTGCTCTATAAATAATGGAGGGTGCCATCCTTTGGCTACTTGTACCTCAGGTCCAGGTATGATGCTTTCTTAAAGACTGTAAGGTAAAATCAGTGTGAATCTCAAGGAGGATCTGGTTAGGATTAATCCCCTTTGTTGCAACATATCTAGATTGCAGCCCCTTCTTCACAGTCAGTTTTCCCTCACCCAAAGAATTTTACAGGAAGGTTAACTAAAGCCAGCAGACCTTTCCACAAACATTGACAGAAGCAGATTTAGGCTCCACCAAAAAGAAGACTTTATCCTAAAACTGTGGAGACATTCACCATTTTTCCTTGATGCAGTTTTCCAATTATACAACTGCTTTTACTACTCCCCTTCCCATAAATACCCTTTGACCACACCCACCACTTCGCATGAAGGTGACCATAGCAAAACAACAGCATGGCTCTTTCCATGGTCAAACTGGGCACTGACCAGGGAAGATGTTAAAAGATCAAATAAGTTAGAATGATATAAAGACTCTGCTTCAAAATGTCCAGGACACTTACAGACACTGGTATTGTCATTGTGACATAGACTGAATTACCTTCTGTGTCTTGTCTCATCTCCCAAGGGCCCATGGCATTTTGTTCCTGCACATCTGGGTACACTGGAAGTGGATATGGGCCGAACGGGTGCTCTCCTCTCAGTCATATCTGTCAGCTGCAAAACCCTTGTGCAAATGGGCAGTGCTTGGTAAGTGCTGGTCTCACACTTGGTGACAACATTGTGGAGTTAAAACCTGTCGAGGAGCCTGGTGAGACTGAAGGCTGAGTGCAGACATACTAACGGGAATGAGGCAAAGTCAGTGGGGATTGCAAGATCAGTGGATATATCTGGGGAAAGCAAGGTGAGTTTCAGGGCACACAAACCATTTCTTTGTGTGTGAAGTAGAGGTAGTAATCTTGGCAGCAATGACCTGAGAAGTTGTGTTTGGTAGCCCAGGCTAGCCAATGGAATGCTAGTGCTGATGGGGGGGAACTGATGAATGACAGTCCCTGGTGGCATACAAAAGTAATTTACCACCCTGGATCATGGAGGAATTACCCATGATAACAGAACCAGTACCTCTGCTGACCTTCAGACTGTTAATATCCAGCAGAGTTAGTTATGTGTTCCTAAATTCATGATGACCTTGTGAGAGCACTCCAGAAGTCTCAGGCTGTTGATATGAACATAGAAAGGGTGTTTCAAGGGAATTGATGATAACCAAGTCTTCTGGACCTAAACAGGTTGGTGCTATGAATTCATTCTCATGCACAGCAAACATTTAGGTTGTCCACATGGACCCTGTGAAGATGTTTCTGGCTTCCTTAATGAGGTGTGCTGTGCTCTGGAAAGTCCTGCTGCAGACCTGGGGATTTTGTTGTGGAGGATATTTACGATGGTGATTCTGGAGAAATATTCATAAATGCTAAATTTTTTGTTCCAGTAGAGTCTTTTCCCATTCATCCCCATTAGTCTGCAGATGTCCTCCTTTTGATTGTCCCTGGAGGCACGGGGAAAATGAGACATAAGATATGGATTTGGCAGTGTTAGGTTAACAGATGCATTTGATGATCTTAAGGGTCTTTTCCAAGCTAAACGTTTCTATGATTCTGTGGTGTATTATCTTTTGCTTTTTCCATTTTCTGTGTGAAATGTGACAGTCCTCTCACATTCCGCTCCTCACCAGCATTCCTTGCTCTCTGTTCTGTAAGTATCTACTGTGTCTTCACTCAGATATATAAAGGGACAGTTGTGCCCATATCTAATCTACTTTTCCTGACTATTTAGTTCACTTAAATCAATCTATTAAAAGATATCACATCTTCCCCGAAATATATCCTAACATACAACAGTAGGCAATCATGGCTACAAACTAGTACCTGAAGATGGTAACACAGATACTTAAGTACTGGGACTACAGAAGCATCTAATAAAATAGAGAAACATCAGAGCTATATTTGGCCAGCATAATGACAGAGGAAATATAATATCAATTAAGTATCAAGCAATGCAGATCAGAAAACACCTTTTAAAGCAACATTCAGAGTCCTAAATACACATCAAAACCCTTTTCCATCATACTGAAAATCTCTCTTTGGGACACAGAGGACATGAATAGATAATGCAAAAGCAAATAGAGAATGAAATACACTGATTGTATGTCATCAAAGGTGGGATTGTATCATGTACCTGGGACCATGTTCTGCTTTGCCTTTAAAGACTGTGTCTGTAAAACAAGAAATATAAGGTAAGAGAACATACGAAATTTAAACAGTTACAGATATGGAAAGACTTAATTATAAGGAGAAGTAGTAAAGGTTGTGACAATGGAAATGGAAAAGAGACATACAGAATAAGTGATAAAGCTGAAAAGGTGATGAAATTGTTCCCCTTTAACATTCCTCAGGATGAAAATGAAAGTTAACAGCCCACATAACTGCAGACTTCCCAGAGAAAGGTCTTGAGAGAAATGATTTATAAACCAAATATCTTGCCTTGCTTTTTATAAGATTTAGGTAATATGATTGACTTGATTCTAGCATGATCATTCCAAAACCAAGCAAACAGTTTTCTGAACAGCTAAACGAATACAGATTTTGATTTTTAAGAAAGTAATTTGAAAGAGCCCTGCAAAGAAATAATTTAATAGAAAAAATCCTGAAGAGATAGATAATCTGATTAGGCTTTATGTTTATTTTGGTATTCAGCAGTGACCATCAAGGCCAAAAAGTTTCAAAGGTTTTATTTCTTTACTCCAATATCTCCTCATAAAATAAGTGTAAACATCAGTCTTTCTGCTGACTCCTTTGATTTCTTAAGGTGATTCATGCTCACAATTTATTTGATTTGTTTATTCCTGCAGGCAATGATCTCTGGCTATTTCTGCCTGTGTAATGCGGGCTGGACAGGCCCTAACTGTACAGAGAACATTGATGAATGTATCAGCAACCCGTGCCAGAATGGGGGGAGCTGCACCGATGGGGTCAATGGCTACTCCTGCGAGTGCACCAGCGCCTGGACAGGACCCCAGTGCCAGACTGCCCAGCAAGGTACAGCCAAAACCTCCCCCCCCTCCTTCCCTCCTGGGAAATGGGACAGCAGGCTTCAGCGAGTAGATGCTTCGTGTATGGGATTAATACGTGAATAAGAACTGAGTTATGATGGGAAAAACAGCCCTGTGTTTGGTGGATTGGAGGTCCCAACCCAAATTCCCTCCAAGTCAGAGTTTTCCATGAGCTTCATTTATAGCTGTTTTGTTTAGCAGTAGGAACACAACAATGAAGTTGATCTGCAGGCCCACTGGCCTTGGCTAGGTGCCAGACATCCTAAAATCAGATCTCTGTTCCCAAGAAAGTGTTCTGGTAAGCTGGTTGGGAAAGAGGATCTAGTATAAGGAGAACAAGAGAATATATTGATGCTTCTCTTTTGTGCATATTATTTCATCTGTTATGAAGCTGAGAGGTCCTGATGTTCTTAGTCAACAGGAAAAGCCAGAAAAGGTTTTCAAACAGAAATATAATGAAAGAAATGTTAGCCATTAAAATGGGGGACTCTTAGTTTTATACAGACCGCAAGGTACTCCCTTTAACATTTCCTCTTAATATAACTTTTTCTGTTTGTTTGAGAACTTTTTTTGACATTAATTTTAATTAAACAAGGTCAGGATAGCATTCCAGTGGGTCCAGTGTCCCTGTGACAACAGGAGTGGCTCATTTTTATTGTAGATTGCTAAGAAGACAGCAGATTAAATTTTAATGTAATACAGAATGTAAAACTTCCACTGATCCCCTGTGAAGCCTGCTCTATTTTAGAACTATTTTAGGCTTTTTTTATATTTTCCTGAAGTATCTAACTAGTAATGTTTTATTATTAATTCCACATGGAAAAAAAATTCTTTTTAGCCATTCATGATGAAGGGATAGAAAGCCAGTTTTTATGCAGTAAGGAATCATACTGTACCACCTGTTCTTTCAGTCTCTAATCAATGAAAAAATAATGTATTTTACTACATGATAATTTTGAATCTGGTTGAAAAAAAGTGAGATGTTTTAGATGGACCTTTCAAATAAAATTATATTCTTTTTACCACTTCTTGAAACAAAACATGGTGAGAACTGGCTATTTCTTTAGAATCAGTTCAGTGTTAAACTACAGCCGCTTGGTGCACACTGTAGCTATATGTGCATTATATTTTGGCTTCTTTATTGTATTTTTCTGTAGCTGTTTCGGGTTCTGAGTTCCCATGCATTGAATGGTTCAGTGAGAGAAGAGACCATGGTATATCATGAGAGGGATTATCAGGCCCAGAAATCTGACCAAAAAGAATAAATGGGACAATAAAACCTCATGGGGATAACTTCTGTGATGTACCACTACTGAGAAAAACAATTTTACATCGTGTTAACTTCAAAATGCAAAGTTTTATTTGATTGTAGGGGAAAATTTAGACTTTCAATCTGGAGGTATTGTTCTGGAAGCAAAGCAGCGCATGGACACTATCATGAGACAGAAGCAATAGCTTTTGGCAGTATCCACATGTTCCAGCTGATATTCTTTGTTCTTTTTCCAGGAACTGTTTTTCTTTCAGGGAATTGGCTTTTTTTTTGAGATGTCATTCCACTTGAGAGGAAGTCCTAAAGAGCCTTTTATAGAAGTATTTTGCAACATTGCTTTAAATGGTTAAGAAGAAAAAGCTATGCAAAAAAAAGTCAGGTTTTACTCTGTACAGTAATAGCACAAAATAATGTGTTTAATTTTCTCTCTCTTTCTGCAGTTTGTGGAGGATACCTCTCAGGCTCAAGTGGGACTTTCAGTTACCCTAACAACCCAAACAGCCAGTGGTACAGTAGTGGGGTCAGCTGCGCCTGGGTTATTCAAACTAATCCCAACAAGGTAAAACAGAGTTCACGTTAAAGAAACCCTCAGTCTGCAGGACCCCTCAGTTTATCAGAGCAAACGTGACTATCTTCATGCTACATATGTTCCAATGTTATGGTCCAATCCCCTCAGAATAAATAGTTTTTCAAAAGAATAAGTTTCAGATCCTTACAAGCCTCCAGGCTCCTTAGCCTAAGGATTTGCTTGGGTTAGATTTTCCAGGCTTTTCCTAAGCAGCTGAGGGTTATATTTTATTAACTTACCTACAGCTACAGAAGGGAACTGTTCTACACTGCTTTAGAATGTGATCTGTGAACAGCTGCATGAGAAAAGCTCTGCTCTTATGGGCTCCACAGATGATTCATGAGCTAAGTGAGTTGGTCAGAGCCTGGTGCTAACAACACCAAGGCTGTGGCTTTGATCCCCATATGGGCCATCCACTTAAGAGTTGAACTCCATGATCCTTCTGGCTCCCTTCCAGCTCAGACTATTCTGTGATTCTGTGACCCCAAAACAATTTCATGTTTCTGATCTCTGAGTGCAGAAATGTCAAATGCTTAATTCATAGTCAATGGCTTTGTGTAATAACAGCATTTGATTTTTTTTAAAGGATTAATTTTTAAATGTTGCCCACGAATGTATATTCTGATTCTGATCTGCAACTAACAATTCCACTTGTGTTATAAATAACAACAACAAAATATGCTGCTTCATACTTTAGCATGAAATTTCTTACTTGGAATCTAAATATTTGATGTATTTTTGACATTTTGTGGAATGAATTAAGTCATTTTATAAACCAGTGCTTAACAGTGGTTTATACAGCATTACCTATATATATATATCTATGTAACATATCCTCAACCTTAAGCCTGGAAGCTTCTACTGTCTTTAGCTGAGCATGTTAAAGCACATCAGTGAAGAATATGAACAAACTTAGAGCTGTGCATGTCACTAAGTATCCAGAATGGGCTTTAGAGACTCTGATTTTATATGTGCAAAACAAGATCACTGAATGTTTTAACTCCCATTACAATACTTTCAACCATAGCAGGGTTGAAAAATGCTAATTATCTGATGAAAAAACTGCCATGGGAAACCTGGAGTAAGGTATTTTATGCTGTGCTTCAAGCTTTTCACATGACTTGAAATTTACACATATATATATTTCACACATATAACACACACAGGCAAATGGTCTCAATTATTAGTTTATAGAAATAATGCTCCTTCAAGAAACTTCACTGACTAAATTCTTGTCTGTCTCTCTTCTCTCTTTCCTTTTGACCCTTAGGACTCTTTAATATTCTCTTCTGTCCTGGAACACTTCAGGAAATGACATAATGGCTCTAAACCTCATAGATTCTCACAGCTGCATGAATACATATATCTGCTCTATAAAGTTTCTGCATAGACAGTGTCTCAGCAGATGGGAAAAAGATATTTCTTGTTTTCTTGCTTCTGTTAGATTCTGCGTGTTACTTTCCCATTCTTCCATCTGGAGACAAGTAATGAGTGTAACTCTGAATTCCTTCAAATCCATGATGGGCCTTCAGCATCAATGCACATGCTGGGAAAATACTGTGGCTTCGCGGGTCCTGCAGAGCTTTTCAGTTCCCACAACTCTATGTATTTTTGGTTATACTCAAACCACACCATTACCGGAGGTTTTACTGTTCATTGGGAATCCCAGCATCCTGGTAAGCTGATGAAATGCCAAACATCTTCATGGTTTTGGAGTAAAATTATTTACTTATTTCCTTTGATTAGGAAAAATCAGGAACAGAAGGACAGTATTTTACTAGGGAGTGAGACTGAAATGTAGACATATATATCACTTGGAGATATTTTCAAACTCTAACTCTAGGCCTCAGCATAAAGAGCTTCCCGCTGTTTTTTAAGTCTACTTTACACCTCCTGTGAGGAATCCCCCAAAGAGAATGTGTTCCTGGGGATGCCATTCATCTGGTCAGTTCTCTTCTCACAGAAGTGTCTAGTACTTCAAGCAAGCAAGTTAATGGCTTGTTTTGCCACCTGCAATTACAAGAGCCTAAATGTTCCAAACATGATAGATTGTAGAGAATTGGATTGAAAAGAATGTGTGAGTTTTTTGGTATGATTTGTTGTACATTTGTGCCTGAATTCTTGGTAATGATACTTGGGTCATTGTTCCAGATGGCCTGGCAATGCATTTACAGAGATAAACTTCAAATCTTCTCATGTAACATCAAGGTCACTTTGGTGTTCTGTGTATTATCTAGAAACAAAATAGTGCATTGGGTTGTGTCTTGAATGAGCTATAGAGTAAAAAAGTGCAGTTTCCTTATTTCTAGAAAGATTTCTTGAAATGCTTTTAGTATGATTTTTGGTGGGTTTTTTTTCTTTCAATTGTCATTATTAGATCGATAATTACTAATTGACAAAAACGAGTACTGAAAAGTGAAGGCAGGTATTTTTTGAGAAAATATAGCATCAACAAAAAAGAGCAAGGAGAGCAGTATAGATGTGATTAAACAAGCTGTTCCTGAGGTATAACACATGATTTACCCCTCCCATTCCCAACTGTTGCACTGATGCTATTTTATTACAGGTATATAAAACAGCCCTACCTGTAATTAAATTTTCACTTTTTCCCTTTTTAATGGAAATAGTCTTGTGATAAGATAAAAAATTGAGCCTATTTACAACGTACAGAAATTCAGATTAATTTTGTAAATCCAATCCAAACACAGTGGTTCTGATTATTCTTCTTAAGACATATTCATCACAAGTGGGAAAGAATCTTTCTTTTACTGTGCAAATCAGGAAATATTTGGAGTTCTCCTTTTAAAATCATGTTGCAGAATTAACTGCAAAATTTAAAGAAAGAAGAAACTTGCTGGTTTCTTTGGCTTTGTTTTTTAATTTATTCTGACCCCAAAGTAGTAGCTAGCTTTGACACTACAGGACAATTCATCTTCTGACCCAAAGTGTGGTGATAAAGACTCTGTTCTTCCTTGTGTCTTTCTGTTAGAATGTGGTGGTGAGCTGACAGGTACTTACGGCTCGATAAGCTCTCCAGGATATCCTGGTAACTATCCTGTAAACAGAGATTGTTTCTGGACCATCTCAACCAATCCTGGCCTCCTCATCACATTTGCTTTTGGCACACTGAGCCTAGAACACCACGAAAACTGCAGTTATGACTATTTAGAGGTAAAGCGTGATTGTGAATTATGACAAAATTTTGTGGATATGTTACTGCAAAACAAGACATTTCAAAACTTTTTTATGTACAGAAGGGCACTGTTTGAAAATCTAATCCTGGGTTGAAATGCTCCATTTTATTTACATATTCCAGCCATCCATGCACAATCAGAGACAATATGACAGAAAGGGGATGAGAACCTGCTTCACTGAAATCATTGGAAGTCCTGTGACAAAAAGGATGGGATTCAGGCCAAATACTTGATGGGAAGCTTTCACTTTCTTATGAAGTTCAGTCTCCAACCACCTTGTCAAATGTCAACCCACAGAGAATTCATGAGCCTACAGGAAACTATTCAGGAAAGGGATCTAAGACTAATAGATTCATATCATAGCTCACACAGCAGTCCATGACTTGATGTATGAACTTAGGGCTTTTTGTCAAGTGTGACATAATGTTTACAGAATCCACCCATACCTTTTCATGGAAATGAGAAGCCAGTTTGCAATTGCATATTGTGTGCAATCACAGAGCATGATTTCAAGAAAACAGATCTACTCAAGAAAGCAGTAGATCTCCTGATACTTTCTTTCACTTTCACAAAACTCTTGGTGACTCCTGGCAGCAGCATCACAGCTATGCTGGTGGATCTGTTTCTTGGTTCCTGTGTGTTTGGAGGAAACTTCCTATGAGCTTTCCTTCCACTCACCATCCACAATACCTCTGGGGCCTCCAAGATAACTTAAGAAGTGTTGGTACTGTTCACGACTGGCACACATCTGATAATCCTAAATGTTGATCTATCATTCTGTCTAGATTCGAGATGGTCTTCTTCCACAAGACCCTGTCCTTGGTAAATACTGTAGCACTGGATCTCCACCCCCACTCCAAACCACTGGTCCATATGCATGGATTCACTTTCACTCTGATGACTTAGTTACTGATACAGGCTTCCATATTCTCTATACAACATCTCCTGGTAAGTAAAATACTCAGGATTAAAGGTTGTTCTGTGACATTCTCAAGACAGAGACAACAACACATAAATGGATGTAATTAACACTTGCTCTTGTATAATATAGTAATTCTTTTTGATTTGCAGACATTTTACAGAGGCAGCCTCAAAAGGAGTTACTGTACTTATGAATATCTTGATTTTTTTTTTTTTCTTAATATAGCAGATCCAAGTTGTGGAGGAAATTTCACTGAGAGTGAAGGGGTTATCACATCTCCTTTCTGGCCTAACCCTTCTATCAACAGCCAACAATGTATCTACATTATCCAACAGCCAGAGGATGAAAAAGTATTCCTCAACTTCACCCATATTGAGCTGGAGAATCATAGTGGTTGTTCAGCAAATTACATAGAGGTGACTCCCTTAATCAGTTGATATGAAAGTTTGATTGCATGTGTGTACAAGAGCATGTAAACTTCTGTCCCAAGGGCCACTGCAGAAATAGGCGTTAATCAAACGACTAAGTATACGAATTTATTAGGGTCCAAAAGTCATAGGAGCTGAAAGAGCAGGATGGTGCATTTGGAGTGAAGCAAAGATAAGAGAATGAGAAAATCTGTCTAGCTTAACACTAATTCTTAATAGTCTGTACATGATTAAGGGGGAGTTTGGACATCTGGTAAATGCATGTCAACTGCAAGAAAAATAGAATTAATGCCATAGCCACTATGCAGCATTTTCTGGAGTCATAGTGTTATATAGAAGATCATGTTCTGACACTAAAAGGAAACACACCATATAAATATTTATACACACACCAGGGAAGTGGTTGAATTACCATTCCTGGAGGTATTTAAATGATGTGTAGAAGTGGCACTCGGTTTACAGTTGGACTCTAAGATTTAGAGTTCCTTTCCAACCTTAATGATTCTAAGATTCTATATACATATGTAAAGCCGGGAGTTTATTGTTGCCATAACTGAAATCTTACAATCTAATTCAAGAATTGTTATTAGTTTAAATCTAATTGGAAAAGAAAACAACATAGTACCATTAGAATGTTTCTATATGGAAAATGTAATATTAATGCAGTACTAACGTCAGTACTAACTGAGATCCACTTGAGGTGACTTTTATGTTTGCTTTTACTCCTACCTCTCTCTTCATTGGCTTGCAACTTCGTGTCACATACAAATTTACATCTGCAGGGCGGCTTTTAAGTACATGAGATACCATGTTTTCATTTTCTTTGTTATGTTTAAGCCCAGTTTTTCCCAGCTGCCGGTTTGCACCCCCGGCGCTAGCCGCGGGTGAGGTCTGGGGCGGTGCCGTGCAGCCAGGGGCAGGGCCTGTCCCACCGCCCTGGCCAGGGAGCAGGGCAGTGCTGGGCCGCGGGCACCTGCCCGGGGATGGGCATGGACTGAGGCAGGCCGGCATGTGGGGCACACGGGGGAACCTGGCTCAGCAGAACCCACGGCCAGGCGGGGCAGGACTGTGGGGAGACAGTGACTGACCGGGCTGCAGGTTTGCTGGGGCAGGGACTGACAGCCGCCACCTGGTCCTGGACAGTGGCAGGGTGAGGGGCCTAGGGGGAGGCAAGGCTGGCCCCAGTGAGTGGTGGTGGTGCCCTCAGAGCCTTACAAGCTCTCTATGTTGGTGGCCCGTGCCCTTTCTCCTATTACCCTGTCCCTGTTCTCCTCTGTGTCCTGCCCAGACTCGCCATGTCTCAAGGCCTCTGCTGTCATACCCAGCCTGTATTTCTCTATACTGTCATAAGCACCTCATCCCACATGGGATGGCTGCTGGGTGCTGTTGTCTGTGTAAAACTCTGCCTGTGCTGTGCAGGGCTAAACAGAAGGTCAGTGCTTGATTTGCGGAGGCGTCGCTGCAGCTGAAGCAGGCAGGGGACGTCCCTGCGGCCCCAGAGCAGGGTCCAGCACTGCCAGCCATGCAGCTCAGTGGCAGAACAGATTTGGTTTTGTGTTCAATCTCTTCCTGACCAGTGAGGAACAGGCCCCTGTGAGCTCTGTGCTGTTAATCTATTTTTAAAAGATGTTATTGTGCTGACATTGTTCCCTTCTCTCCTCCTGTGATTCAAAGACCTGGGTTGGAATGAAGTGTAATTAGTTTCTGAAATGAGAGGGGAAGTGTGTTTAATGAAAACAGACAGCTTTTGTTTGTTTGGCCTGCTACTCCTCTTGCCTAATTGCTGGCAAAACAGCAGTTAAATTCACAACAGCCAGAGAAACAAAACCATTTCTGTTGAATGCCATCGGTTTGTATTAGTTCAGCAAGGCATTTAGCTCACTGCTAGCTGATCAGTCACAAGCCCTTCAGTTTCCCTGTGCTTCTGCTCTCCTCTTCTTCCTGCCCTCTTACTCTGTGGCTCAGCCCAGAGCAGAGAAACGGGACCGACATTTTCTGGCTGGGACAGTCAGTAAAACCAACGTTCTGTGCTCTGTTATCAAGGCCTGATTTTTCTCATGTGCTGTTCTAAAATACTGTCCCACTGGGTTTTATATTGAAGTTCATCTAGGGAGATAGCTTGTGGGTGTTTACGTCACTTTAAAAGTCACTCTCCAAAAACCCATTTGTCACTTAGGAAAGGTGCAGATTTTTCCATTCCCTAGCTATACCAGGAAGTCTGTAGACTTTCCACAGGGACCAGACACAGCTCACAGCACTTGTTCAAGGAGAGATGTTTAGTTTCTTACTAAGGAAGGCCTCTGCAACAAGAAAATAGAGACAATAAAACTTATTTGAGAAAGGCTGTGGCATGGTGATGCAAAGGTAAGATGTTAGCCAAGGCAGCTCCTTTTCCATGCCAGCCTTCTAACTGGCAATGGGAGATGTTACTCACATGGTTTAGAGAACCTATTATTTTTATCACTACTCACTGGACTTTATAAACCAAAAATGTAAGAAGAGTCAGCTCGAGAAAAATATGTAAACTCCTGTGAATTGCAGTTCTGGAAGCTTTCACTGCTTTCCAAAGATTTACTAAATATTTTGGCACAAATTCTGATGTCAGCTGCTCTGCTGTAAATCCAGAATAACTTAAATAATAATAACTTAATCACCTTAAACTCAAATTCCAGGGAAACCGGAAATATCTGTTAGTCAGAAAGCCATCTCACCAGCTTGAGACTGCAAAGCTGGGCAAGCAGGCCAGCCACTGCCCGCTCACCAGGGCAGCCATGAGGGTTCCTTACCTTCTCTCCCAGCCCGTGGATGAATACGGCTGAGGAAGAAAGAATTGGTGATGAGAGGGAACCTGAAAGCTGGATGTCCCTGCTTTGCCAGTGAATTCGCTGGAATGTTTTTTTGTGTTTGACAGCATATAGATGCATTTAAAAGCAGTTCCATCTACATGAACTACCACCATTTTTACAGCAGAAAATAGGTGTTTTGTTTTCAGGAGAATCTTTGGGACAAAAATTGCATTTTTCGCTTGGGCAAAGAACAGAGGACCTGTCTTTTGGACCCCAGGTTGTTATTGCCCGCCTGGAATGAGATGGGCACCTCAGGATATACCAGGACGCTGCCTGGATTCCTGGATATAGCTATTCTTACTCAGGGACTGTGGATTCAGGGTCTGGAGTTTTGAGGTAGAAATACCTCTTTCCCATCTACTCCCCTTGATAATAAGGATTTATAATCAACTTTAGGGAAAATATGTAAGATGCATTCTTCCTTTGATTAGCAAATTGATTGAGGTGAGTAGAAAGGCAGTGCAGAAGGTAAAAGCTGGATTCCCTGATGTAGCTTCATTGCCATTATCATGCATGGAACCTTCAGATAAAGGAGTGAAAAGATGTCAGCGTGCCTCTTTACTGCTAGAGTTTCATCTCCTGTTAGTGAGCTGTCTGCCTGCATTGATGTATGGGTGTGATGGGACACATGCTTGTTCTGGAGAAGTGCCATTGAAGAATCACTGGAAACTTCATGGCCAGAGCAAGAAAATCAAAAATACCCTTTTTTCCTCAGCAGATTTTAGTGCTGGCAAAAATTTCACAGCTATCATTGGTGAGCACCCCACCTGTCTCTTTCATACTAAAGGTGTCACTTTTGGCAGCATAGCCCCAAATAGTGCTAGAACTGTAGTTCATAGAGAAGATCTGTTTCATCCTAATGTCCTGCGACAGCAGTATGTGTTTGTGTCTTCTGTGCTGATCATCTGATTGTTCCTTTGAGCTCTCATAAGTCCTGTGCTTGGGCCAATTACTGTGATGCCCCTCTTAAAAATATGTAAAACAGTTACTCCTTTTGTTACGTAGTAGCTCTTGTGAGATTATAATTTCATCTGGATATCAGATCCCAATGCTTTTATGATCTAACACTTTTCTTTCTTCTTTCTTAGGTTCGAGATGGTGACAATGAGATGTCTCCTCTTATTAGAAAAATCTGTCATAATACATTCATGTCTCCAATCACTTCTACCAGCAATGGTCTCTGGATCAAATTCAAGTCTGATGCTTCTGTGCAAAGAACTAGCTTCAGGGCTATTTATCAAGTTGGTAAGAGGAACTGGTCACTTGCACAGTGAATTTTTCTGTAATTTGGACACTTTCAGTTATTTCCGTGCTATAGTATTCATGTAACAGGTTAAACACAAACTTCAAAAGAAAGGAAAGAACAAAATAGAGTCAATTTATTTATTTTAAAGTATGTCTTCACTAGGTCTGCTGTAGGCACTCCTAGAATGCTTGGAAACATGCCCTTCATTGCTTCTGACCATGAGACTAGCTCAGATGGTTAGAGCATGGTGCTAATAACAGCAAGGTTGTGGGTTTGTTCCTCATATGGGCCATTCATTTAAGAGTTGGACTTGATGATCCTTGTGGGTCCCTTCCAACTTAGAATATTCTGTGATTTTACTAATGTAGTATCACTTGCTGCTGACATACCAAAGATGTTATAGCTTCAGTTCTCCCTGAATCTTTTTACTTTCATTTTGCCTGTCTTTTAGTTCTTAACCACTAACAAGCCCATCTGTGTCTGTGAAACAAATGAGTCAAATCCATTAGTTTTCATGGGCACGGTTTGGTCTTCTGCTTTGTTTATGCTATACCTATAGTACTTTGTACTTTTAAATATGTTCTTAATACTACTTGAGTGGTCTGAAGTAGCTACTGCAATAAGGTAGGGGTTTAGGGTTGTTTTTTTTCTAATTTCATAGTGTTATTTGATACACATCGTACATCATCATGATACATTCCTAGAAGTCATTCATCACAAGCACTGATTCTTGGTGTCTCTTGGCAGCCTGTGGAGGTTCCTTGTCTGGAGCAGGCACCATACATTCACCTTATTACCCCAGGATGTCCCCTCACCCAAAGACCTGTGAGTGGATCATCTCCCAGCCAGATACCAAAGTGGTGATTCTTAACTTTATCGACTTTGACATTCGAAATACAACCACTTGTGATTCGGACTACATTGAGGTAAAGAATAACACACATATACTATGAACAGTAGAAATAGTATCTGCAAGTTCCTTCTAATACTCATCTTCACCAAAGTAGAAGCTCTTGACAGGCGAGCACTACTTCCAGCAGTCACAAAAGCTTTTCTGGGTTCATAATGGGATCCCAAAGCTTTTTTTGGTTCTCCAAAGATGGTATGACTGTTTTGATAATCAGAGACAAGTATCAGGTGTCTTTAAACAGATAGGCCTGGTTTGGGAGGTTTATGTGCCACTTACTGCTGAGGGTGTAAGATCTCATCTTTTCTCCATCTGACATGCTTTGTGTGGGACAGTGCTTTCTGATAAGCATAAGATTGTATTTTATGTGCCTGTAGTAGAAACCACACTGAAGAAAGGATAGGGTTGACTTACTAAGGATCTCTTTTATATAGTTCTTATGAATTACTTTATGCTTAATACTTGAATGTAATAAAAATTTCTATAGGATATTTTGAATACACTGTTCTTCAGGTCAGAGATGGCAACAGTGGAGACTCTCCTGTTTTGGAGAAATACTGTGGTACAGCTGTACCCTCTAGAGTGCAATCCACACAGAACAATCTCTATATCAAATTCAGAGCTTCCTCACTTACCAGCCTTGGCTTCAGAGCTCAGTACTGGCCATTAGATACAGGTAAGAATTTTGTTTTGTTTTCCGTGTAGAGTTCTGGGACTTTCCAAATTTTCCCACAAACTGAAAACAACTGGCAATCAAGTTTTGTGATGGTGTAATGGGAGATGAACTCTGAGTCAGTTACAGTGTAGTATGCATCAAGGAAGAAAGACTACGAAATTTCAGAAAGAAAAGTAACCAATTGTATATGTGTTAACTCTTTTTTCAGAAATATATCATTTAACCTAATGTTTTAAATCTCTGCAGTATGTGGAGAGACTCTCACTGGACCATCAGGAGCCATTACAAGTCCTGGTTATCCACATGTCTACCCACATGGGATTAACTGTACCTGGATTATCAGCGTTCAACCCGGCTACCTTATCCACCTGACATTCACTTCATTTAACTTGGCGTTTGATTATGGTTGCAGAAAAGATTATCTTGAAATATATGACAGCACTGTGCAAAAATTGGGAAGGTGAATATATCCATTAGCCTACATTACTGAATTACTGTGGAGTAAGCACTGTTCTGTAGGTCTTGACCTTCAATTTGCTTCCCTAAGTTTTGTGTATAGATTATTTTCTCTTCATCACAGAAACAATAGCAGCAGTTTCTCTTCTAGGATAGCAAAAGCAGCTTGCTTTCCTTGAACATGGAATGAGAAGCACATTTAATAAACAATATACTGGGAGAAACTAAGTTGTGTCAAAAGGATAGCTCTTTTAAGGACAGGTTTCAATAGCTGGCTTTGTCCCTCTTCATTAACATGGATTTATGGAAAGTAAATTGAAAAGCATTAATACATCTCTGCCCAGAAAAGACCTAATTTTAAAGACTTGCTGAAGTGAAAGAAAGATTACTTTAAAAGGCTGTACATTTGGATCTCCACAAAAACTAGACCACAACCTCCATTTTATGGGATTTAGTTTTCACTTTCTCCTGATACATGATTTTATCTTAAGGAAGAATATTTTCTTTTACTCCACTTCTCCAATTGGTGTATACACAGGGTTTTCTTGCTGTCCTACAATTCAAGAACATTTGAATTACTTGGGAACAGTATCCAGCTGCAGCTATAGACTGTAAAATAGTTGGCTGACATGGCAGTATTTTGGAAAATAAGGAGCAAATGACTCTAATAATGGAGAGCATTTTGCAATCTCAGTGTTTGGCCAGCCACTCTGACTCCTGCAAAAGAACACAGTAAGTTGTAGGTACAACACAGCATAAATTCAGTAGGAATTTGACAACTTGATGAAAGTCAGAGTTTCTTCTCTGATTTTGCCACACTTTAGATTTGTACCCTTGTACATGTAGTGTGCTATTTAGTCCCCTGATACAGGGTATATGCCTGGGATCTGTATCATCCAAAGGAGAGAATTGTGTATGTGTAGCTGTTCAAACTTCCCGGGAAAGCTGAATTTTCTTCCAGTGATACAGATGCTTTATAAAGTACTGCCATGCAATTTGGGGTATCTTTTTGCTGCAGGTACTGTGGAAGATCAATTCCACCATCTCTCACTAGTGGTGACAATATGATGACGTTGTCCTTCATGACAGATCACAACATAGCATCTGAGGGCTTCTCAGCTAATTATATCTCCCTGAATGCATCCAAAGGTAATATGTCAGTCTGTTCATTATGCAAATTAAATGTTTTCAGCTGTCACTGTAAATAACCACTACAAGAAACAGAAACATTATTTTCTGTGTTGCCAGAAGACTTCCTGGTGTCTCTTCTACTCCTTATTCATTCTGCTTTTTCAAAAGCTTTTTACTCCCTAGGAAAGCAGAGAGCAATTTCTGTAAGCAGCATTGTCGCTTTCTTTAAGAAATCAATAAGAGCTGACATGGCAGAACTGCATGAATTATTTAGGAAAAGTATTTTCTGAATTTTCTTTGTCCATTCTGAGCTGAGTATGTGTGATCTAGCAAACTTAGTGATCATGGACACTCACTCAAATGGGAGACTCTTGGGTGCCATAAAAAATTAATTCAGTCCCTGTAAGATTCAATATTGATGGGGGGTAGAGAAAGGTCAATTAGGATGACATTTGATAAAGCAGCAAAATAACCTGAGCCCACAAATGATTTTTTCATTACAACAGAGTGCAACATTTCTGTCTCCACCAGAGTTCAAGGCCTCTGTTACGCATTAAATCCCTTCTTTAAGTATTTTCTAAAGGGCCAAGACTTACGTCAGTGAGGTAAAGGAAGAGTGACTGCTCATGCTCTCAGTTCTCTTCTCTTTTGGACATTAGGAGGATTTTTTTCACTGAAAGGGTGGTTAAGCATTGGAATGGACTGCCCAGGGAGGTGGTGGAGTCACCATCCCTGGATGTGTTCAAGAAACAACTAGACATGGCACTTAGTGCTATGGAAGGTAGAGGTACAGGGTCTGCCTAGCAGAACTAAACCACAGAAGAGGCAGAATCACAAGGGAAAAAAAAGTAAAAATGAGAATGCATTGGTAGCTGGAATGTTTGTTATCCATCATTAACCAGTTTCTGTGTGGTTTCCGTGTGTGAGTGCAGACTACAAGGGATTTATTGGATGAATACCAGAAATTCATAGTACTCATCTATGCAGCCATAAACTACCAATGGCTGTTCATTGTTTCCTCTTAGTTTCTTTATTTTTCCTGATTCCTGAATTTATTCAACCTGTTTAAAAGCAGCAAAATTCCAATTCCTAACTGCTTTCTTGGTGACACCTTGGAAAAATTGTCTATTATGTCGTCTCTCAAGCATGTGTATAGGCAAGACCAGTACAGATTTTGCTACTGTGGTTTTATTCACTACCAGACAACTTACAAATCCAAATAAACCATTTTCTTAGCTGCCTTCATTTATATTTGAGTTATCTGACATGGAAACCAAAAAGCCAGTACAAACAATTAAGATTTGATGAGAACTATTTCAAGGAGGAAATTTCTATTTCTTAGGAAGTAATAGGCAAAAAACTGAGTTCTACTTTTAAAAATCTTTCCAAGAAAACTCTGTAGTTTGAAATCTGAATTCTTAATAGTGAGAAATTGTGATATTATCATCCTTATAAAGTCTTTTTTTAGCCTTTGTTTGCAACTGCAAACTAAACCTTCTGTAAATATCATTGTTGTTTTTTAATGGGATATTTTTTCCTTTTAATTCACCTCAGATTACTATTTTGTGGGTGGATTGATTCCTTCCTGAATATTCTTATAGCTACTTTTCTCACAGTCCATCAAGATCAAAGTATTCTTTATTCAACATTAATCTATATTTTCTGTCTCTGTTGTAACCATATCTGTTTCTGTGGTTCTGTTAGTCATTTCAATGCTATCCAGTTTCACAGCTCTGCCTCCTCTCTTCTGTATTCCTCTCCTTTACCACCACAGTGGTGATTGGCTTTTCTCATCTTTCATCCAAAGCACTGCAATATGTGTTGTGTGGAGTTCAAACTGCATCAATGATGTCCCTGGAATGTTTTCAAACTATGCCTTAAAAATGCAGATCTGCTGTCTCTCAATGCTTTTAACAATTATAACATATGTTTATATGAAATTAGCAGTATGTAATATCTTAATCCAAACTCTATATGATTTTCTTTTCCCAAAGTGAACAAAAATATCTTCACTACTCTTCTGCCAATCTGGGCTAACTGTCAATTTCTTCTCACTCTGACTTAGAATGATCTCTCGAGTAAACACTTTTTAATTTCAACCACTACAGCTTGTATAAATATGGCAAAGTAAGAGATAGCAACTGAAAGTGAGAGTAATGAACTCACAGAGAGGCTGAAACTATGATTTGTTTTTTTTACAGAGATTTCTTTCTTTTGGTCCCAGAACAAACATGGCAGTACTATAAAGTTTTCATAAATACCAGACAGCTAAAATTCTTTTTTTTTATTAAGAATAAAGTGTTTTGAAGTTTCTGTGGCCTGAGAGAAGGCAAACATCTATGTGTATGTGGGTTTTGCTGCGAGAAGCAACCCTTCACTTCCCTGCAATCATCTCAAGTTTAGGTCTGATCTTCATCTCATGTATATCCAGTTACACTAAGGTAGCAAATTGCTAAGCATAATAATGTCTGAGAGATTTACCAAAACTATGATTTTTTTTTCTTTACATCTGCTGCTTATTTACATTTTTTCTGCTAAAGAAAATATGGTTCTAATAATGTTTCTTGTGCAATAAGAATCCTTCACATTTTAAAGTTGTGTATCCTTAGCCAGCTAGAGCATAGCCAGTATCAGAACTTGTCAAAGATGTTCTGGTTCATATTACGCATCTCAATAGTCTTTTGCCTGGAGTTATTTCAGAGAGAATGAGCTATTGAAAACATGGCCAAGATTACCCCTCCTCCCCCCACCAAATAAACTGGAGTTTAAAAAAGAAGCATAAGTAAAAGTGAATTTTTTCAAATGCAAAATGAAACTAATTTTCTTCTCCGTGCATCTTGGCAAACAATGTTTTTTTTTCCATGGCTTATCTGTGGTATATTAAATTCTTAAAAAGTAGCCTGAAAAGAATAAAAGGCAAAGCTGTGTTTCCTGTCAAAAAAAAAAAAAAAAATTGAATGCCACAAGATGCAGCCATGGCCATGGCCCATAAAGTGCAAACAATTGCTTTAGCAGTCTGCCAGCCAGTAGCTGTGAATAACTTACGGAGCAGCAATACAAATGGAAATCCTTCAGTCAGAGATGCCCACATGATACTCATTTTATAATATGTATGACCCACTTAAACTACAGGTACCTTGGATTCTTAGTTCTTCACCATCCTTCTGTCCTTTAAAGGGGAAAGCCACATGGAATTCAAGGTAATATTTTGATTTGTTTCAAAGAGTCCAGGTCTCAACTACCAGATAGATGAATATCATAAAAGCCATGTAACTGGTATGGTAGATTTTAGGGTTGTCTTCTGCCAGTTTTGGCTGACCAAATCACAAATAAGCCATGTAAAAAGATTGAAAACTCTTTGAAAGAGTTTAGTCTTTTCTGGAATTTTTGTTCAGGGTCTTGATAGATACAGGCCACAATTTTCCAATAGGAATAGTACTGGATTCAGTGCTATTATTTTTTTCTCCTCAATTTCTTCACAAATAAGTGGGAATTCATCTGGTTTACTTTGAACTGGGGTTTTGGTGGTGCATTTCATTGGTTTCTTGGTTGGTTTCCTGGTTTTGGGGGTTTTTTAAAATTTGTTTATTTATTTAGACATGCTTCATTTCATTCTTTCTGCTGGGAAAAGTTAACCTTAACAAGGTTTGTAGCAGATTGCCTTCCTGATAGACTTTTTATTCCTGGTCTTTCTCTTGCTTTTGTGAAAGATAATTTTCCTCATTATTGTGAATGTTATTATTTATCAAGATGGGTAAGCTGGTTTTAAATAGCTTCATTGTGGATTATATGTTAATATAATGACACAAGAAGTCAGAGTTTGAGAAGGACGAGAAAAGAGAAAAACCTCTGTGTACCCATGAAGTTAAAAGTGCACCTGAAAATGTAGTATGGATTTGTGTGTCTTCTTCATTGATAGCTGAGTGCAAGTTGAAATCTTCATTCCCATCTTCCTGACTGAACCCAGTAATTATTAGGAGTGTGATGCCTGACTTTGTTCTTCAGCTGAACGAGCAATGACAAGAATGCAAATTAATGGTTGACAAATATTTATATGCAGAGATGTTCAGGGAATGGTTGAATGAGGTTGACCTAAAACAGAAGATAAAGCTGATGTCCTATATGTGTCTTGGGCATCTTCTCAGTTCATCCCAAGTCTCGGGAAAAAGGCTCAATTGGCTGGCACCTGACAGCTTGTTAGGCAGCTGTAAGTTGGCAGTGTCTGGTCAGGGTGTTAGTCTGCCTGTACACGCCAGTATATCTGAGTGCAACTCCACAGTGTGTGTGTTTAGGTGCAAACCAGCAGAAGGCAGGCAGAGATTCTTTTTGAACCATTTTACCCAGTATTTTGAGGGTGTTTGGGTCTAACATGCTACAAAAGACCTTTGTGTGCTTTCTTGGTAAAAACCAAGCCTCATCGCATCTGCCGGCAGCAGGAACAGAAGGCCCTGAAGTGCAGATGTGCTTTCACATTGCTGGTGGAGAGGCATATACTTCATGTGATAGTTTCTTCTTTTTTTTCCTAAACATTCATGGTACTACATAAAGAGCGAATTGTTTGGAATCCCAGTTTTCCTTTGGTACAGTGAGATTGAAAGAAAAATCCCATGTTACATATTGCACTATTGATTGATTTTTTATTAATTAGGATTGTGGCAACTGATTGATATATCTTCAGGGGAAAAAACATGGATATAATTTTCTACATTATGCATGATAGCATGAGTGAATAGTACAAAATCTGGCTTTTTTGTCTGCTATTGGCTATTACAGTGGGTTACTGCCATTTATGGCATTTTTTTTAGAAAAGCAAACACATTCAGTACTAAAATCAGAAGGCAGATTGAATAGCTTTCAAAACCTCACACACTGGGCAAAGCAAGATATGTGATTGTCCTCAACAATTGCCTCCTGTTTTTCATGAGCTGTAATAAGCGTCTTCTAACTAAACTGAATTAATATTTTTTTCCAGACATACAATAATCACATATAGTATTAGACTGCATTCTGAACTTTGGCAAAGGAGTCAAAGTACTTTTTTCGTGCTAATTTTGCTAAGTGTTCACTGAAGGGTCTGTTACTGCCCAAGAACACCCCCAAATGTTGTTAGTGAGGTGAGTGCTAAAGGGGAGTGCCAGCTCTCCTTCTAAAAGTAGATTACCATGAATTAATCCAGTTACCAGAAAAGAGTTGGCTGTCAAAAAACATGAGTTCATTTATGCTTTTCTAAATCCTCGTAGCAGCCAGCATATTCCATCTATACTTGGATTTGTTTCACTGTAGCCAGAAGTCTAACATTTACAAGGCAGTCCCTGTTCCATCTTCTCTATTTATTATCCCTTAGCTCATAAAGAAGATTGTTAAGTGAAATGTAAAGCAGTACACAGCATCCAGCTTAAAATAGCACACTTGGGATGTAAATTTCTGTCTGGGCTCCTCCCAAGAAGAAAAACTTTGGTGAGGGTGGGAACCTGGACAATTCTGTGGAAATTGTTATTAAAAGGGCTGATAAAAAAATTCTGGCTTCTGTAGCACTAATTTTACTGTAAGAGTTCTTATCTAGCACACCAGTTTTAATATTCTCAAGGCTGAAAGCTGGTATTCTTGGTCTCAGCCTCTGAGTACGTAATGGCAGTATTGCAAGAGCTCTAATCATTAAGTATGCACAAGTCAGACACCTATCCCTCCAAAAGCAGGAGGAAATAATTAGTTAAAAAGAAGTAACCTAATAAATATACACACATTTTCTTTTTAATTTTTTAATACTTTTTCTGTAGTGGTCTGTTATGAAAGCTTGGGTGCCATTTCTAAGTCAGATTTCAAACCCTTCAGGCAGCATTCTCAAAAAATCGTATGACTTAAGGATCTGGGGTTTGATGATAAGCCCTACATATGACAGAACACCATGGGAGCTGGTAGCACAGCCAGGGCATTATAAGGATTTACAAAGCAGCACAAGGCTCTTATGGTGACCAGGACTGACCTGTTTGTTACATGTGTACATTAAAGCTTATCTGTGATGGAACACATAAATGACTAAAATTTTAGATAAAAACTTTAATAGATAATGATTTTAGGTAAACTAGTGCATGAAATCTTTTTGACTTGTCAATACCAAAGCACAAGCCAATGGAAGAAAATTATTGACCCTTTTTTGTGTCCTGTTTCTCTGCTCTCCCCATGATGAATTAGGAACATGAGTCTGAGAGCTAGCTTTGGGAGTATTTGTCCCACAGAAGATATTTTCAACACAGGCCTTCTAGGTGACCAAGAATGCAAAAAAATACCATTGAAAATGCACCATTAAAAGCAAAAGAGTCTTAGCAGTTAGAATGGATAGAGAACAGACATGGGAATGATCAACCTTAGACATGAAGAGCCTGAAGTATAGCTCCATCCCTTCCCCCTACATTTTTATGCAATTAAAGAGTTAAGCATAAACATTGCTACACTGCAGCTGATGTAGTTGATTTAAGTATAAGACCTTAAGTAAAATTGTTGTGTCCTCAAATTCTAAGGATTATACCACTTACTGTCACTTATGACCTAGAAAATGGGAAAAGATATTTAGATATAAAATCTCCTCTACCAGGTTTGGTCATGTGGAATGCTTGAAAACAATGTAGCTTCTCCTCATAGCTAGAAACTATATTTAGTTTCCATCACCACTGCTTTTCAAAAATTCAGGAATCCTACCTTTTGTGTTCAGTAAGACATCCCTTTCAGTTTCCTTTCTCAGCTTACTTGGGGTTTAGGACAAAACCATCTAGGCAGCTGAAACTGCTTTTATGTTGCCTATTTATTACAGACATGGTGTTCTGGTAAAAGCTGAACAAAATCAACTCAAATGTAAGAAATCCCATGTAACATCTGAATTCTGGTTTTAGTTTATACTGTTGACATTCAGCAGTAAGATGTGTCCAGGAAGAGTTATAATGCACATGAACACAGGATGTTTGCTCCTCTGCCTGTTGAAAATAGAAATTTCCTGTTAATTTAGCAGACATATGAAATTAATTCATCTTTGTTTCTTTTCTTTTTAAAGTTTGCTCACACAACTACACTTCTGAAACTGGCAGGCTGACATCTCCAAACTACCCCAATAACTACCCTGTCTGGACTGAGTGCATATACACCATCACAGTGGGAGTAAACAGACAGATTGTGCTGCGCTTCACCAACTTCACCTTGGAAGGGAATAAACGCTGCACAGAGGATTATGTAGAAATCAGGCAAGGCTAATTATTTCTCTTGTCCTTAGTACTAATCACCATGTAAGTTGTCCAAACCCAGTTAGGCATGTTCAGAATCTTTAGTTTTAACTATACACCTTGCTGTCAGTGTGGGAAAAGGACTTACCAGAGAGCTTTAAAGGCTACCTTTTCCTCCTCTCATCCTGCTCTGTTGTCAACTTTCCTACTTGATAAATTCCAGTTCTGAGAGCAAGTGGAGTGTGTGGACTCTGTTCCCATGCACTGCATTTGGGTTGTTTTCATTAGTGCAGAAACAGAGTTTTACTGCCTGTTTTGTGACATATTCTCCATGATATTTGAAAAGTCATGGCAGTCAGGTGAAGTCCCAGGTGAGTGGAAAAGGGGAAACATTGTACCCATTCTTAAAAAGGGTAGAAAAGAGGACCCTGGGAACTATTGACCTGTCAGCCTCACCTCTGTGCCCGGGAAGATCATGGAACAGATCCCCCTAGAAGCTCTGCTAAGGCACATGGAAGACAGGGAGGTGGCCTGAGACAGCCAGCATGACTTCACCAAGGGCATTCTTGACCAGCCCAGTGGCCTTCTGTGATGGAATGACTACATCAGTGGATGAGTGAACAGCTACAGATGTCATCCATGTGGAATTCTGTAAAGCTTTTGACACAATCCCCCACAACATTCTTCTCTCTAAATTGGAGAGAGATACATTTCATGGGTGGATGGTTTGGAAGATGAGGAATTGATTGGATTGTCACATCCAGAGGGTAGTGGTCAATGGCTTGATGTGCAGATGGAGATCTCTGACAAGTGATCCCTCAAGGGTCTGTACTGGGACCAGTGTTATTTAATATCTTCATTAATGACATAGACATCTGGATCAAGTGCAGCCTCAGCAAGTTTGCCAGTGACATCAAGCTGAGGGTGCAGTTGCCACACCTGAACAACAGGATCCCATCCAGAGGGACCTGGATAAGCTTGACCAGTTGGCCCATGTTAACCTCGTGAGGTTCAACAAGGCCAAGTACAAGGTCCTGCTCCTGGTTTGGAGCAACTCTCAGTATCAGTACAGGCTGGGGAGTGAACGGATCAAGAGCAGCCCAGTGGAGAAGGACTTGAGGGTGCTGGTGGATGAAAAATTAGAGAGGACCTGGCAATTTGCCCTTACAGCCCAGAAAGCCAACAGTATCCTGGGCTGCATCAAAAGCAGCATGGGCAGCAGGTCAAGGGAGGGGATTCTGCCCTCTGCTCTGCTCTGGTGATGCACCTGGAGTGCTGCATCCAGCTCTGGGGCCCCCAGCATAAGGACATGGACCTCTTGGAGAAAGTTCAAAGGAGGACCATGAAGACAATCAGAGAGCTGGAGCACTCTCATATGAAGACAGGCTGAGAGAGTTTGGATTGTTCAGAAGAAGCTTTTTTCAATGAGGGTAGTGAGGCACTGGAACAGGTTGCCCACAGAGGTAGTTGATGCCCCATCCCTGGAAATGTTCAAGGTCAGGCTGAGCAACCTTTTCTAGTTGAAGATGTCCCTGTTTGTTGCAGAGTTGGGTGGCATAGATGACCCTTAAATGCCCCTTCCAACCCAAGCTGTTCTATGATTCTAGATTTTGTTTTATGTTTATAGTCTTTAAACAGCAGCTACACTGGGATGTAACACGAGGAGCATGTAAATAATCTGCTGTATTTTTCTATACTGGCATCACCATTAAACTTAGGACACTAAGCTAGTGATTTCTAGGAAGTTTTACAGGACGGAGACAAATACAAGAAATTAATATTTGCAGGAAGGTTACCTGCTTACAGTATAGCAGCACCAAGTGCACTTCCTTTCCACTGTGTGGCTGCAGATGGATTTGCACTTTGCAGTGTTGGTGTACCCATTCCTCATGAGCCAGCTCTCTGGGTGAACCATATCTGCAGAATGCAGTGTGTTTTTTCAGTTTGAGCATGCTAAGAGTTTCCATTACCTCACTGAGCACCATGATAAAGCTCATCCTGAATGTTATACCAGATATTCTGTATGGGTTATTCCTTGGTAAGTAGTATCTTCTTTTTAAAACCAAACAGAAATCTGCTTGCTGAAGTTGCACTACTGAGATTTTGAATCCCAGCTGAATTAGCTGGGTTTTTTCAGCTGTACGTACAAACTGGAGAAAGTTATGAAAACCTGAAAAACTTTTTCAATATTTTCTAAGTAAAGCGTTTCATTTTTTTTCTTTTTAAAACAACAATCTGAGATTAAATTTAATCTAAATTTATTTTAACAACACGTTAATTTGGGGTGACCTAAATTGTGAACAGGATGATTTTTTTTCACTTTTTCACCTTAGGAACTGAAAACATTTATTTATTTTATAGCATAAATCTAACTCTGTTTTACCTGTGAAGAGTTCAGCAGCATTAAACAGCTTTTAAGATACAGACGGAACATTGTAAGTGCAACTCAGCATATTGCTGCTGCCATAACTGGATTTTTAGAATGTCTCTTCAAACCTGATACTGCTGAATGGGGTAGCTACAGAAGTCTTTGGTGAAGTGCCACTTTCGTTTCTTGTCCTGAGGTGTCCTCTTATAAATTGCATTCAGTCAACTAAGAAAATTGTTCGTCTGGCCACAGCTGCAGAAGCCAAGATGCAAGTGAGGGGAGGTTCTGGCACATTTCTTCAACTGCCAGTAACATGAGACAGCAGCAAGCAGTTTAAGCTGGGAGGATGACAAGAAAACAGAGTGGCAAAGGCTAAGTAGAAATTTTTCTAAAAAGCAACTGTAAACCTGTGAATATGCAATTCAAAGTATTACTGTCCACTTAAAAAGCATCATAGCAAGATCACACTCATATATAGATATGAATTTATCTATTATTGTCCTACTGACCTGTAGGGTGTTTGTGGTATGAAAGTGCTTAAAGACAAGGCCAGGAAGCGATTGATAAGCAGGTTGTCACTGTCTTTTTTATTCCCGTAAGGCATGTGCAGAAGGCAGAACAGAACATTAACTGTGTATCCTGATTGCAGGATTAAAAAATGTTACTGGAAATATTACTTAATTTAAAAATAGGAAAATAAGTGGCTGTAGAACCAATTCTGAAGACTAAGAAAATATTTGAAAATGTGCATAACATCAGTGAAATGAATTCAGAAATGAATTCCCATTTGTGTGGTGGCAAATAAACATGTTTTTTTTAAAATAAGTCAGCTCATCTAGGTTTGTGCCAGACTAAACATTGAGCAGAGAGAAAATTACTGCTTCAAATTAGAAGATTACCTTTGGTTGCACCAATGATTGTCAGTTTGTAGAATATAGAGAATATAGTCTACCTGAGACACTTCTCAAGCCTGTCATTGTGTTGACACACCCTCAGGCTGCTGAGATGAGAGTGACACACCCAGCAAGCAGGCGGTTGTGGTAGGGTTTATTACTGCAAGTTGCAAGGCTCAGTATTTGGTAGCAGTATCACTGTGGAAGATGAAGAGCCAGGATTAGTCTTTCCCAAGTCTGAAAGAATGACAAGATTTTTGATTTGCTAGCCTTTCTCATGGTATCTCTCTTTGACCAAAGATTTTTCTCTACCATTCTAGAGATGGAGGCTATGAAACTTCTCCTCCTCTGGGAAAATACTGTGGTACAGACCTGCCTCCTGTTATAATGTCTCATGGTAACAAGCTGTGGATAAAGTTTGTAAGTGACATATTTGGCACAAGAAAGGGATTTTCAGCGGAGTGGGATGGTACCTCAGCAGGTAAAATGACTGCATCTAGTATAGAACTATTTTACACATCTCATTTTTGATCTTTCGTTTGTATTTAATTTCTCACCTTTTTCCCCACAACTTTTCTGCTTCCCATCTTCTAAAGTCTTTCTGCTAATTACATAGTGAGATGTATACATGTTGTTAAGATCAAGGATATTTCTTGACCCTTGGGCTTTCTTTTTTACCAGAAACAAGGGCATACTATTCCCTAGATATAAAGTAGCTTCAATTTTCTCTTATGCTTAGGAAAGCAGTAATTAAGAATTTAATGAAGAGGTTTCTAATTTGAAGGTTAACTCTCTATAAAAAGCACTCTTCAAATCAGATAGTTAATATTTCTAGGTGCTATGGGCTCTCTTCTGCTTACAACATTGATGGCTAGATGCAGATTTTTGGGGCATTACCAAAGATGTTCAGGGCATATGAAGGAGGTCAATAGTGAGAATCTTACACACCATGTCTAATTCTTTACTCTTCTAACTCTGTAATGTTGGTTTGCTTTCTCTGCCATTTTCAGGTTGTGGTGGGACTTTCGTAACATCTTCAGGCATCTTCATGTCTCCCAACTACCCTATGCCATATTACCAGAATTCAGAGTGCTACTGGTTGCTCAAAGGAAGCCAAGGAAGTCCATTTGAAATCCAGTTTGAGCAGTTCCATCTAGAATATCACCAGAAGTGCACCTTTGATTACCTTGCGGTAGGTCCCCTGGGACGCCTTGCTCCGCAGGAGGCAGCTGAGTATGCTGAGTACAAAGGCCAGGAAAAACACAGGGCCTTGGTTTTCAAATATTCCTAAGTGATCAGACCCAGAATAGGAAAGCTCCATGTTGATGTGCTACCTTCATATCACAGAGCCATGAGAGGCAAGGCAGCAGAATCTGTGTAGCTGCTGGTAACAAAAGCATTTATATCTCAATAAAAAGAATCTGATTGATAGAAACAAGAATCTGTCTATATTTTTTAAATTTTCTGTGTTTTGAACTAAGGCCTTAGTATGCTTTCTTAGTAAATTAAGTGGAAAAAAGCACAACAGTGCCAATAACCCTATTGTTAATCCCAAATTTCATATTTGAATTGTTGCATAAATTATTTGAATATTTTTGATAAAATTGAAATGGAGTGCTGTGTTCCCCTCTTGGTAACTAAGCCCCTAAAAACCCACTAGTATTCAGTTACTGACTTCCTGTTTTTGCTTGTTCCTGAAACGCCTGCCAGACTTCCTCTGAGCAGAAATGGAATTTAACCTCTTGTATATCCAGTAACATTTCTCTAAGCAGACATTTATCGGGGAAAATTAACAGGATTTGTAATGTCATCAGCTTTATTATTTTTTAAATTTTTGTTGTTGTTGTTGGTTTTTTGTTGGTTTTTTTTTAAGATATATGATGGCAACAGCAGCAGTGCTAAACAGCTAGGTAAATTTTGTGGGGATCAGATACCACAACCAATCCATTCCAGTGGAGACAGTGTGTATGTGAAACTAAGGACAGACGACAGCCTGCAAGGTGGAGGTTTCTTAGCCAAGTACAAACAGGGTAAGTGAAAGAAGATGAGAACATGTTTCTACAGCTCGTGTTGTCTGTGAAACTGCTTACAGCCCATGATCTTACATATTTATGAGCACAGTAAAATATATAGAGCATATCACTGACACAGACTCTCTAGTCTGGTACAGTTACAGAACACAGAGAGCTAAAAATTATCTGCCCATCTACCTGGGATAGAGATTATCTCTTCCTTAGGAGAAAGCTGGTAAGGTGGCTCTATTTCTATTACCTGCACCAGTGGCACTTACCACTCCAGATTTACTCAGAATAACAAGTGCTAGAAGTCCATAACAGGATAGATTGGACTATTCTTGCTCTTCTGTTCCTTCAGGCTCCTTATTTTTTAAAAGAGAAGGCAGACACAGCAAGATTCTCTGATATTAGAGCTGCTTTTGAGGCAGGATGACAAAAGATAATTGAGCTTCTGCCAGCCATACTGCATCATTGGGAGTGCTTGGGATAATTTAGCCTATTGGGAACATTTTAAAAAGTTTCATTTTTTATATCTTGTGGTAAGGGTAATACTTTTCTCGCTAACATTTTTTTGTAAAATAGTACTACCCCAGAAATATCAGAATAATAACAGCTGGAGAAAAATACAGGAAGACACATGACAAATTAAAGTTATTTTATTCCCAGTCATAATCTTGAATATAGTCCTGGTGTTTACTTTCCTCTTTATACACTTTATGCTTTTTTTATGGTTAAATGCACATTGGAAGATATGTAATTTCATCACATACAAAGTCATTTGCAAGCATCTTTGTGTCCTTTAAGTATGACATGCCCAAGGGATAAGGATTGTTATAGGTTTGTAGACATGAAGTTGTCCTAGGTTTGGACAATAGTAAATGGATTATGAAACAGCTATTCATCCACACGTGACACATAGAGTAATTAGAAGAGAGAGGGAGGCTTGGCTCCCTCATTCCTTACAGATATCACTACAGATTCATCTGCCATGTACTTTTCAGACTGCAATGTCAAGAGGATATATTAGAAAAGGTTCCCCCTCCCTTTCATTAATTAAACAGAAAGAGCACTTTCAAAGCACTCAGATGTAGAACTTGAGCTATCAGATAATGTGATTTACATTCATATTTAATTCCTGAAGATGCATCAGAGAAAGTTTTTAATGGCTTGCCCAAAAGCTAAAATTATGTAGGCAGTATGTTATAAAATAAGGGTGCTTACCTACCAGATACATTTACATGTACATGAAAGAAATGTAATGATTAATTGGAAAATGTTGCAAAGGAAAACATGGTATCAAGTTACCATTCAAAGGCACCTTTGTGCTTGATATGTTTCTAATAAAATCCTGATGGAGATGGCAGTGTTTACCCGTCTTGCATTCTTCAAAACCCATTTTGTGTTCTTTGTCCTGCCCTTTCAAAAAGTCATATGCTTCAGTGTAGGCAAGCTCCACTCCACTCCACCTGACCTTTAGCTGTATCCCGAGCATTTTGAAATACTGAAAACACAGACCTTGCTGCTTGTTAAATCGTTTGGATAGAATAAAAAATGTGCAGGAAGTAGGTGTAGTGTCTGTAGTGACAGATAATAGAGTAGCTATGCAAGTGAATCTCAGCTATTTCTGCTGTTCAAACTCTGCAGATTTGCTGCCCAAACCAAAGAGCCTGTTCTGCTGCCCGCCTCCTGCCCACTTCCCTGTGCATTACACTGCTCTGCTCCTGATACACATTGTATGCTCTCTCCAGACAAGGGATTGCTACTGATATTTTTTGTCTTTAGGGAAAGGTGGATACAGGAAAATAAGACTCACTGGCCTATTTCCATGATTGTAATTTTGGTCTTTATGTAGTTTAGTTTATTTTCATTTTCTCTGCACTTCAAGGAAAGCTCTTATTATTCCAGGTGAGTGTCCAGTTCTTATGCTAGGATGCTACTGAATGTCTCACAAGGAAAATAATGGCTCCTTTTTAAAAAATGTCACGATCGTTTTCTCTTTCTGGGGCTAGAGACCCCAATACCAGTAGTTTACTTTCCATTGGTTGTTTTAGCCAGGGATCATAATTTTTTCCTAGTTAGCTGAAATAAACCACTTTTATCTATTAGTCAATATTTGTTGAGCACCTCCCTAAATTGTTTCAAATGACAGGGTAAATTTCTATAATTAGTTATTAAAAAAAAAAAAAAAAAGAAAATGTTTTTCATGAATACCCATGTATTTAGAATTAAAGAAAACTGTCAAAAAATATGTATATACTATATATACTGATGGGTCTGCAAGTGTCAGAAAGGGTCGTAATAATGTTGAAAGATTCAAGTCTGGAAAGTCTGAATTTTGGTTGAAACATATAAAATATGTTCTTCAGTAGGTCACCATTCTCTTTCTGCAATGGTTCTCTAATCTGAATAAAAATATTTCTCACCTTGTAATGTCAGTAACTTCAATTAGTAATTTTTGAGATATTGGATTAATAACACTGTACAAATATAATCTATTACCACTTTTTTTTCAGTTTGCCATGATGTGCTGACTGTTAATCGTAGCCATGGCATATTGGAAAGTTTAAATTATCCAAATAATTACCCATTAAATGAGCACTGCAACTGGACTATCCAAACCACCAAGGGGAACACTCTCAACTATAGCTTCACAGCCTTTGATTTAGAAGATGGATCTGACTGTGATCGTGACTTCTTGAAGGTATGTGCCCAGATTCTAGAAACAAGAAAAATCAAGTCTCTAACAATAAAGAAAAGTAATAAGATTGCAGAAGAGCAAGGGGAAATCTATCTTATCTAAATTTAACCATTAAAGCTCAAGTGTTAAATCCAAACTATTTAACCTGTTTCCTCAGCGATCAGTAGGAGGTGAAGCATTGCTACCTTGAGACAGGAGTGTGCCTCTGAGAGGATGAATCGTTCTGCAGGTGCCTAGGTTTGGTACAGTCTAACTACCACCTTAGATTACATGCACTGGTTTTTATGGGCAAAGTGAGATGCCGTGATTCCAACTCCATGCAAAGAAGGGAAAATCCTGAGCTTAGTAAATGGGTTGCAAAAAGGCAATGAGCCCAGTTATTTTCCTCTTGTTTCTATCTGAGAAGGATTGGGGAATGTTTAAAAACTTCAATATGTTTAATTTCTATGTTTTTAAAGGGAGGGTTGCTGTGTCTCCTGTTTATACTTTTTATAATTCATCTGTGTCTTTAAAGGGACTAAAAGAGAATGAATGGATCCACAAACAAAATGCGATGTTTTTAGGCAAATGAAACCATATAGTCAATCTAAAGCCAAGTACTCTTTATTTTCATTTCCTCAAAAAAAATATTTCAAGGACAAAAAAAAAGTTCTCTTGAAATTTTCTAGGACAACATAAAAGGTATTTTCTCTCAATTTTTTACTTAGTACTGTAGAATGTAGAGGGTAGTCATGCTCACTCTATACTGTGGATTATAATCTCCTGCCTACAATTTTGCTGTTTTGCTGGACTAATTCATCCTTCAGATCTCACCCTTGTACAGGATGCCAGCATGTAGCCCCTGTGCTCTACTTAGGTTTTTGCAAAAGAGGAACTGAAATTTAGAGAAATCTTAGAGAAGACTTCTTACAGCCAGGGAGAGGATGATGGAATAGTACCTGCATTTCTGGGGATGCTTATACTGGCATCTTGCAGAAGGTTCAGAAACAGACCTGCTGATGGCCTAATCTGTTCCTTCTAGATGTCCTCCCTCACTCCCTCTTTAGTATGGCAGCTTTCACAGCTCAAAATTGGTAGTAAACAGGGAAAAATGATGTTCTTCCAGGTTTCTTTCTTTGTGGCCAGGAATGGAAAGAAAGAATAGACATGTAAAGAAAATAAACAAGGGAGCACTGTATTGAGAGCTAACTATTAAGCTCTGGTTTGTTTTTGTGAGGAGGCTGAAAAGGAAACATTGGAGCCAAGTGGAGAGGCCAGTGCTTGTCTCAAGATGCCTTAGGCCTTGACCCATGAAAAGCAGGAGCCCTGCACACAGTAGCCTGCCTGTGAGGAACAAGAAGCTTGCCAGAAGACACTATTCTAGACATAAGTCAGGGGTGGAGGAATAGTGCCAGAGGCAAGGACCTGATCCAAAGCACTTAAAAGAACAGAAATAAAACATATTGGAGAGAGCGAGGAGACAGGAGCACTCTTTGCTTAACAGTTTTTCAGTGCTTTCAATCAAAGAAAATACAGACTGAAAGAGGTATAAAAAAGAAAATACAAGGGGAAAATAGAGTCATGGAAGTGTGTTAAGGAGGCTTTTGTTTGCAATTCGTGTAACATTACTTACAAATCTTTCTCCAAATGCCATTAAGAAATACCAGTTGGAAAAGATGTTCTCATTTGGTTGTTGCATGCTGTACAAATATGTGCCATAGTGTAAAAAGAGAACAAGGTTGAACCAGCCAGGGAATTGAATAGCGTTTCTCCCACCCTGCATCTTGCGAAAGGGGAACATACTGGCAAGGCTGGGAGTGTGCTGTGGTGTAGGGGAAAGGGGGAATCATCTGGACCAAGTGTACAGTTCACTTTCTAAGTAGACTGCAGATATTTGGGACTTTTCTGTTTGAAATCCATGTGGACTCTGACACTGCTGCAAATTGGAAAAAAAGGATCATTAAAAGAAACCTCATAGCCATTTAGCGAAAATAAATTACTTCTCTGTCACATGTTAGTTTTGAGATTCCTTCATTGCAGCGAGGTCTAAGAGGGGCAGATCTGATGCTTTTGCTGAGTATAATAGAGACATAAACCTTTTCGCTCTAGTCTGAGTAGGTGATGCAGGGACCATATGCCAGAGTCCCTCACTGTTTTCTTGAAGGAAATGGAAAGGTGCTGGTCAGACACTTTCCATGTAGAGCTGTGCTCATAAACCAGAGTGGCCACTGGTGCTTACCAAGTGCTCTTTTCCCTGGGAGCTTTTAAGTGTCCCTTCTCCCGTCTCCTTTTTGGTTTGTGCAGCAGCTTTTCCACCTCAGGCTCTTACAGCAGGCAGCAAGACTCTCTTTGTCTTCTTAGCTCTGTGGCAGCTCTGACAGTAGCCACATGCTGCTCCGTGACAGCTAGCAGATGGCAGGCTTGGTGACAATATTTCCTCCTGCTTGCTGGGAGGCTGGGGGCAGGAGGGACGACAGTTAGCTGTTAGGTTGGATTAGGTGATGATCACAGTTATAGTGGCAGAAGGAGTAAGGAAAACTGGTATATGACACAAAAGGTCAAGACTAAGTGTTACAGAGGTATTATGGCAGAGACATGACCTGCCTTAGCAAACTACAATCAAGAAATGGCAGTTGCAAAAAACCCAAAAGTAGTAGAGCCGCTTTTAAAAGTTAGTGTGAGAAACAGATTTATGGACATGTGGACGTGTTTTCATAGTCTCAAACTAAAGCTCTAATTTTTTTGAAATCTTTCTGAATTATGAAGGGGAAAATCGTGGTGCTTGGTGGGGTGGGGACAGCTAGACCAAGCAAGCTGTTTTCCTGAGTACTGCTGGACCTTGCCTGCTGGACACAATGGTTTTGGTCCCAGTCTCCATACTGGAAAAGGGTCTGTTCTTCAGCTTTGTGTTTAATTATGACTGACACTCTGACCCAAACCCACATAAGAAGAGCATTTTGCCTCATGACTCATTCAGTCAGATATACACAGCTAATTTGTTATTTGCTCCCTGGCTTAGTCCACATATGAGTCAGAAGTTATATATGTAATGTCAAAACCAAAAATTTCTACACACGGGTATTCCTAGTGATTTTCAGTTACCGAAGATATTATAATGCCATAGAGCAAATAACCATTTCACATTAAGGACAGGAAAAATATAGTCAGATGTCCAGTAACTACAAGTACAGTGCATGGCTGTCCCAGACTGAAATTCAGTCACAGCTGTACAATGAGAAGTCTGCTGTGTATTGTGTTACCTATTTCCTTTTCTCCTTTGATCATGGGATGCTTCTTGTCAGCCAGGCCACTGTTCCACCAGCTGGCTGCTGTTACTCATGGTGAGCAGCATTCTCTCTCTGCAGGGAGCATTGGGTGACTCCAGCTTGGTCTGGTCTGGGTAGGGCCTGCATCTCCAGCACTTCAGCATATACAACTATTTATACCTGTGTCAAGTAGGAAGGAAAAAACTCTGTTCTTCTGAATTTGTGGCAATTCTCTGCTTCTGTGTGTAGGTGCCAGAAACTGAGAAGAGACAATGTGGGAGGGAGGCAAAGCTGCAGTTTTTTCTAATGTCAGTCTCTAGCACAAATTTCATATGACCACTTTCCCAGCAAATGAGCACTGTGCAGTGTTTCATGTCCTGTCAGAGGATGTTGGCTCATTGCTAGTAAGGCTCATAGGATGTGTGACACTTTGGAAGGAGTTTTGGGATGAAGTTGCAAGAATATGAGATGAATTGCTTCTGATAAAGACATGTACAGAAGTGACAATAAGAAGATACAAGGCATATCAAATAGCAGACTGTTTACTGGTGATGCTACACTAACTGTAATTAGACTGGATGCTCTTTAAGTTATATTGCTTGCTGTGCCTTGGCTTAATAACCTGACATTAGTCTTTCTAGAGGAGTCATGGGGCTGTAACTAGTGAGATATTGCAGACAATTACATAAAAATGTCATCCTTTCCTCTACATTCATCAGATTATTAGCTGAACAAGCGTATATTTAACTCCCCATCCTTAATGATGAATTACCTTCTTATTTGGTATGGCAGAACATAATCTCTGGGGAGGCAAAGTACGGAGAATGTCATGTCTTTGCCCTGAAGATCAGAGTCCTGCCGTAGAACTGAAATATACTCCCTCTTTACATAAGAAAAATATTATTTGAAAACCACTAATCATTCTATCTTTCAGTGACAATCTCCCTCTTTGTTCTTCTGCTCAGAAAGGACTACCATCCCTTGATGCCCAGTCACTTTAGCATCTGCTTTTATTAAGTACAGGGATGTTGTGGTTTAGGAATGGTATTCTCCAGTTTAGTACTCCCACTAAAGCCATGCACTGCTCCCCTTTCCCCCTCCAACTGGAGGCACAAAAGGCAAACATCAAGGGTTGAGATAAGAAATTTAACAATAAGAGCAACAATATTAATGAAAGAGGTTATAAGAGAAGAAATTATTCATACAGGCAAAAAAATCCTCTCAAACTGTAATATACAATACCAGACAGCTCCCCCTGCCAGGTTTTCCAGGCCAGAAGGAGCCCCTTCTTGCTGGCCCTGTCCCCTGCCCTGGCAATGAAGTGAGGTGGTACAGAATAACCCTTGTGTCCTGGCCATGCCCCCTCCCACCTACTGCAAAAAATTAACCCTGTCCTGGACAGAACCAGGACAAAGGAAGACCTTGCCCCGCCTTTTGCAGGATGCCAGCAGCCTGAGAAGCAGATAGCAAAATTTTGTCAGGCAGCAAGACAAGTTTCAGAGCTCTCTGTCCGAGTTTCACCCCTTTGGTCTGTGCATCTACTGTCAATGATGGAATTATCATTGGGTTAATGGAAAAGAACATCTTGTGAGAGCAAATAACTGTCTGATAACAACAAATGCCTTTTTTCTGCTGCAGGCCAGGACAGAGTTCCACTGTGGACTAGAGCACTGCCTTGCTTGCTTACTGTCAGTGTACTTTCAGCAATTAGGCTCAAAGTGATTAAAATACCATTGCACGATTATATGAGGAATATTATCAAATGAATACAGGAATAATTATGGCATCTGCTCCTGAGAACTGTTTCATTTCCTTCTGGTGGTAACAGGATATGTCTTTTTTTCCCCTCTTTTTTAAACCACAGTAGCATTCCAGGGATGTGCCTTAATATCCTTTTACTCCATCTGGGAATACTGCATTAGATAATTGTCGCTCACACTCATCTGGTCATCCTCTTTTTCATTAGCTTAACACAAAAATATCTTACCCTGTTTCTAGTTTTACTCCCTCTTACAATTAGTAAATATGCTTAAACTTTATTAGGAGATTACCATTATTACGTTTTATTTATGAATGTGTCTTTCTAAAGTGCTGCAGGAATTCTTCAAGCACGGGGAATGGCTTTTCTTATGGCCATGCATTGATTTACAAAACGTCACTGGTAGTACATCGCCCTGGAGAAGCAGATGATGTATGAAATATACCCACCCAGGTCCTGCACACAGACATCAAATCATAGCCCACTGGCTAGGCTGCAGTGGTATCCATTAACTTATTATCATGCAAGCTGGCAGCACACCAGCACATCCCTGAATTCCTTCAGGGGGTTATGGGCCTCCACAAGAAATCCTTCGGTGTAAGACTGTGAGGATGAAAGTCACAATTCTCCTCAGATTTCTGTGTCAGGCTTCACCATTGGTACACAATACAAATCTTAGCCCATGCATTGATTTTCAATGAGAGACCTGAGAGTGTCAGGCCAAAAAGCTGCCCACCCTAAACAAGACTGGCTCAGGGCTCAGATTTTTTGTTTTTCTAATTGCCTGCATTGCCAGAATCAAAGTACACTTTGGCTTTGCTGTTTGAAAGATTACGTAGAAGCAAAATTACAAATGCATACAAAACCCTCGACCCCTCGCAACAGCTAAATTTGTAGGGATGAGAGGGTTGCCTGGCGCCTACAGAAACCTCAGATGACAAGAAGCACGAGTGAAGCCAGCACAGACTCCTCTTTTGGACTCAAAATGAGTCAGACGTTCGTGGACTTGGCGTTTTCCACACCCTGCCAGCTCATAGCAATGTGACTTAGCCTGTTCCTTCAGAAAAAAAAAGCATGGTACAATGAAATGACTGTGAAATACCACCACATGATGGTAGTGTGCGTGCCCCTTGTTGGAGAGAGAATATTTGGGACTCATCTAGTTGCAGCTGGATTCTTGTTTCCTTGGTTCTTCTTCTGTATTTTAGATTTTGCTGGAAAGCCTGGCCATTATCTGTGAGTCTGTCTGCTTATCACACTCAGCACAGGAGTCACAATAAAAAAATTACACTGTGGCTGGAGAAACTCCATTTAAATCAGTCAAAGCTTCCCCTCATCAAAGGGAAGACCCCAGACAGCGCAGCAAAAACCACACTGGATTTTGAAGAAGGTCATGTGCACCCCCTGCATTGTTCCCATAAGCAAGCCTGAAAGCCTAAGAGGCAGGAATATTTCCCTGTTTTTCTGTCTCCGTTTGCTGAGACCAAGCCACAACTCTCTGTAGTGTCCATAGATATGCATGATGCAAATTTTCTCAAATAAGGGGGAATTTCCAGAGCCCTTCCTGCCCTCTCTGGTCCCTTATGGTGTGAGTGTGATGTTCCTTCCGCTTACAGTTCAGTTCATCTGGGCTGGCAAAGCACAGGAGGAGAAGCACGGCCCTGAGCTCAAGTCAGCAGCGCTGCAAACTGCTCAGAGCACCCTGGGCTTTTCAGAGCAGGCACACTTCTCCATCCTCCTGATTGCCGTGTCTTAGGCCCAGCCCCTCCCTCTGTAAGGAGCTTTTTTTTCCAACAACAGCTTTCTGCTGAAGAATAACTTTGGAAATATTGTCCCAAGCTCAAAAGCAATCCTGTTCCCTCCACCATGAGTGGATTCTCGCTGCAGAGGAATCGCCTCAATTTCTGAGCTTTGAGGAAAGCAGGCACTCTACCAAAATAGCAACAGCCTCATCACCAGGAACGTGATTCCACTGCCACAAAGGCGTGGATCCCCAGGCAGTCCCTTGGTCAGCAAAGGCTGCAGAGACACTTTAGGGACCCATCTGGAATATGTCCACCACAGCATGCAGATTAGGAGGAGGTGCTTTCCCGATAGAGCTTTGGAGATTTAGAATGGCATGCTGAACAAATAAGGCTTTTAGTGCAGATCTTGGGATGTACCCACTAGGTGAATGACTCCTAGGCATTCCTCTCTTTAGCAGCAATTATTCCCTACTCCTATATCTAAAACAATTTTAAAATTTAATCCAGAGATACACCCTGCATTTCTTACATTCTTATAATTCATTCATTGCTAATGAAAAATATTGGGTTCATATAATTTGAAGAAATAAACCTTCCCTAGAAAGACAGAAATGAGCAGATATGACTGTAGTTAAAAATCTTTACGAAGGAAATAAGTGGTAATGCAAGAGGGGGAAAACTATTTTAAAAAAAATCACTCCAGTAATGTGGACTGTAACATTGCTTGAAATTTTCAAAGGGCTCTGAGTATTTCAGGCTCAGATTACAAGACAAAACAGAGAGTCAGATAAAAGTCTTACTATTAAAAAACTAGACATTTATTTATTTCCAGATGTTAGGTAAATCCCAGCAAGATTAACTAGTATGCCTACATGTCTAAGTGATGCCTGATGTCAAATTCCATTGTACTGTGGAATAAAAAGATTCATTAGTGAAAATATGTTAGTGTGCGGAGACAAGAACGTTGCCTGTGGTGATCAGAGCAAGGACTTTTATCACAGTCATCTAGGCCATAAACATATTTAAATAATCATATTAAAATATTAATTAGAACGAGTTCTTAAGGAGGGCCTTTTTCTAGTGGCAATTGCAAGCTTTTCTCATCATCCAAGCACAAACATAACCTTGTTTTGTTCTCCTGTTTGTGCAGAAGTGTCAAGGCTCCATGCACTCAGTCTGTCAAAGTCTTAAGCTGCCTTTGTTTCTGTGAAACAATGTAATTGCGGTGCTCAGCTAGCCCATTGGGCCACATCTTGGACCTTTAATTTGTTTAGTTTTTCCCTCTGGCTGACAGACCTGAGGGTTCTTAAGTTTGCACTCTATCCCTCCTGGAAGGAAATATGTTGCATGGAAATTAATTATTTTTGTTTGTGTTAATTCTTGTTTTAACCATTAATGGTAATCTCTCTCTGGAGTGCATTCTGTTGCTTAGAGGAGGATTATATTGTCTGGTTTTTGCTTCTTTTCGTTTTCTGGTAATATATTTGTTGCAATGCCATCAAAATTTCCTTTCCAAAATTTCCTTTCGTTTCCTTTCAGGAAGAGCTATTCAGAAACCTGTAATCAGTGACTCTGGTGTTTAGATCTAAACAATCCCATATCAGCTTTCCCACTTCTAAGAGGAAAGGGATATTTGTGTGTGTCAGCCTAGAGGCTCTGACCATGGGTGGGACACTCACAGCTCTGTTGGTCTGACCCAAGGCAACGCCTCCTTTCCTGAGTTCTGCAGATACAACCCAGGACTGCTGCTGCTGGTCCCTGTATAAAGGTTTTCTGACAGCAAAGTGTTTTAAGACTCAGTTGGAGACAATTATTAATATAATTGCTCATCATTATGATGAATTCATGACATCTGATGACAGTATTATTTCCAGTACAATAAAATGAGAACTGCCAGTATTCATAGGATAGATTTTCCCCTCGTATAAAACTGAAAGTTTGTTTTTGAAGACTATCACCTCTTGATCAAGACTATGTGTTATGATGAACGAATGTATATAAGCAACTTTTTTCCAGAGCTGATTAGGCATGGGCTTTTCCTCTGTAATATTTTTCCTGATGAAAAAAAACCCCATGCCTTTTCATAGAAATAAAGTTGTCAAAGAGAAAACTGGTATTTTGCCCTAATGCTCCCCCCACCTCCACCCCCCACCCCCCAGTCTTCTGTCAGAAAACCTGAACAGGTGGAGTCTCACTGCCAGTCTGAAAGGCTCCCTTTGCAAGGCGGAATAAGCTTGACAAGGTGCTTGGCTGGAAAATTGTCCCTACCTCGAGTATGTCCAGATAGATCACATTCAAAGTTTATTACCCCATTTTTCTAGATCTTTATTTCTTCCAAGCAGAGGAAGAAATTTCATTTTGCGGTCAGCTCAGTCCTTGAGCCCCTGCTCCAGTTCTGGCAATGAGCTTTTCTGTGACACAGGTCATGCCCTTTTGCTTCGCTCTTCCAAAGAGAAGTGAACAGCTGTGGTCTCCAGGGCATCATTATTGCTGTTAGTGACATATTTCCAGGCTGAAGAGTCAGAAAAGCCCAAATGTAATTCTGGTGACCATGGTGTTCCCCCTGGGAAAGCTACCCAAGCCAAACCCTTCCTGCAGCTTTTGCTAGTCCTGCTTTCCCAGCCCCATTCTAATGTACAGCACAAGGATTTCGGCTCCCGCTTTGCTGCAGGGCAGTCACACAGCTTGATTCATCCCTTAGAGAGCTGGTACCTCCCCTTTTTACCTTCGTGTCAACTTATGCACTTGCTCCTAGGCAGCCTGGTAAGGAGTTTCTTCTAACAGTTATTGAGCCCATGCCTAATAAATAATTCATTTGAACGTAGTGCAACCCCACCTGGGTGCAGTGCCGGGGTGCAGGCCGATGAAATGGAGTGTTCTGCTCGCTGCTGGGCAATTGCTTTGGCTAAAAAGGAGAGGCTAAGGATCTGAACGTGCGTTTGCATGTTTTGCCTGTTGAATTGTCTGCCAAAATCATTATGAAGTGCTTGGATTTTCTGGTGGAGGCTAAAAGGTCTGAACAAATAAATATATTACAGAACCAATATACACACAGAAGGGGAACAGGCACTTTCTTCCCAATGGGGAGCTGGATGGGATGCAAATCACCAGTTCCTGGAGGCAGTATGGTACAGGACTGACTAATACACTGCCCCAAAATCCAATTGTCTGGCACAGTCATAAGGAGTATCTTGTCTCATATAGCCTGCAGAAGAACCTTCTCTCGATTTGCAGCGGTTTAAGATAACACAGCTGACAAAGCAGGACTTTACACAAGAAACACTATCTCAGAGATCAGAAGAGAAATTGTGGCTCATGAGAGCTGTGTTCAGCTTCAGTTTCACTTGCCTGTGTTTGTATGAGAGCAAAAGGTGGTTTGAGAAGTTCAAAATGCCCTGTGAAAACACACAGCTGTTCCCTTCATTTAGAAATGAAAGACAGCTCAAAAAAACCTGTCTGTAATTCTAGCAGTCGTGGTTCTGCCTCTCTCAATGAGTTACAGCAGGCCAGGCACTCAAATTCCCTTCGAAATGTTGCTCTGAACTCAAACCCACAGGGCAGCACGGCATGAAGGGATTGCCATAGTAACCATTCTTTGTGTCTAGCAAAACTGATGGGCTGTTTTCAGAGGAAATGACCTACAAATGTGGCATTCTTTGTCTTAGATAAAAATAATACTCCCTCGATGAATCAAATTGCAGGAGATGCATCAAGCTTTTTTTGTTGTTGTTTGGATTTGGAAGTTTCTAGGTATGGTTTAGTGCATAGTTCTTTAGAATGGGTTTTCATTTGTAATCACTAGATCTAATGGCAGATTGTGAATATGTATCTTGACAAAGTTTTAGCTACTATTCAGAGCACAGATGCATGATCTCCACATTGATTCATTCTTCACCATTCATATTTTTCTGGTGTAAGATTTCTATGGCTTGAAGCCACAGAAATATGAGTAGTATGTACCACAAAGTTGTCAAAGGGAGTACTATTAAAAAATCTAATTGGATCTGACTTGATTTCATTTTACTGAGCTTATGCCTTGAAAGAATGTGTAAAACTCTCACCCTGGCTTGGAAGAAGGTCATAACTGTAATGCTGGGCATGGAACAGCTCATCTGTCTGTCAGGTGGTCCTTCAAATTTTACATGTGGAAAGAATACAGATTGATATTCAACATATTGCCATCTAATCTTTATGACAATTTCATATTTATTTTTAAACACATCTGATCACTACCAGCAATGTGTCTGCAATTAGAAACTTTCAATCTTTTCTGATTTCACCAAGAGAAATCATACCAAATAGAGTGATATTTCTCAAGCTGCAATACACTTAGCTTGCTTTGAGCCTTTAATTGTAGTAGATTCATGGTCACCAGTCATGAAATAGGCCATGGAATATTACCATAGAATTATTCCTGCAGTTTGCCCCTAACTTCTGGCAGAACTAACTCCATTTTTTTTTTAAATTAAAAAACCCCAAACATTTAAACTGGACTGTCTGCTAGAGGATTTGAAAGCATTTGAGTTGATTTCTTGGACCCAACTATATTTTAAATGAATAACAAGATTTCTGAAGATTCTGCAAGACAAGCATCTTGAACAGAAAGGCTAAGGGTTTAATTACTTATCCCCATATGTGAGTCCACCAGAAAACGTGCAAAAGTTAGTAGCTATCATGGTTAATCAATATTTGCTGTAATGTCCTACTTCCATAATATGAGTTATAGAGTACTGAATATAGCAGAATTCTTAGTGGAATCAAAGACACTTGGAAAAGAGATTTGAATGGAGAGCAAAGATAAATAAACCTTTGCAATCTTTCTAGAGATCATAGATTTTATTCTTTGCATGGAGAGAACTTTATGGTGATGGCTTCAGAACAGAGAAAAGTTTTTGTTGAAATTCTGAAAGGAAGCATGCCAAAAATGCACAATGAGAATGTTCAGACATGGTTTCGGTGCCAGTAATTTGCTGGGTTGTGTTAGGAAGACATGCTTTGTGAGACAGATGGTCAGATGAACTGTCGCAAAGTGATAACAAAGGACTAGGGTTGCTGTTTTTCTAAACTTTAAGAATCATAGTAACCAAGGTAGAAATAATAAAGCAAGTCATAACTTGAAAATAACCAGCAATCTGATATTGTAAATCAAAGGCAATTTAACTAAAATATCTCATTTTTCCTAGCTTAGCAAAAATTACATTCCTTGCACCTGAAAAATGACACTGAGGCATGGGGTGTTTGGTGAGAACACAGAGGTATGTTCAGTGTAATTCGCTGGATTTGAAAAAAGTTACAAAACTAGAATTTGAAAGACCATTTAAACCTGTCTGGAAACAACAAATGTAAAGAAGTTTAAAAGCTCTAAGCATCTACTATCACCCCATCAAAATATGTATTAAGTGTTTTCATTTACTTGTGAGTATATAAGACTACCTTCAGACATCATTTAAATATTTAAATACAGAAATATTTCCCAAGCATTTTGTTGTTTTGATTGTTTGGTTGATTTAGGGTTTTTTTAAGAGTGGAAATGTTTTAAGAGTGGAATGGAGGATTTCTCATCTGTATTTGGAGAACAGAAAGATTTTCAGGCTGGCTACATCTGATAACACACTAATTGTCAAATAACCAGCACATAGGATATAACAAGGAAATAAAATTTCAGAAGCATGGCTCAGTCCAGTTTTCCTCCAAAGCAAGACTCTAGCATGAGATTATGAAACCACAAATAAACACATATGAAATTTCCTTGTGTTTTTGAAGATCTACTTCTGGTTTTCAGTTTGTCCTCACTAACCCGGGAGGCCATCGTGATGCTGACTTCATGGTTTTCTCCATCAGAAGCCCAGGCAGTTCTCGTATCACTTGAGTGCAGTCTTAAAGAGATGAAGATGTAAATAGAGTTGTCACCAAGGGGTTTGGAGGCACTGAGCACCTTAGATGCATGGGCTAATCAGACCCATGACGTCCTCTTTTTTCTTTCTATTTCAGTTCATTGCCACTTGCCCTTTATCTTCTTCCCCAGCAACCCCCAATACACACCAAAACAGAAACAGCAAACCCTTCCCACTGCACATAGTGTGCAGCCAGGTTTAAAGACATATTGGCCTTTTATTTACTCATTATTTTAACCAAATCTTTCCACACTTCCCAGGCTCGTATTGCTGTGCAAGGGTGGCCAGTGGGAGAAGTGTCATTGCTTTTTTTTTTTTAATCCTGTACAAAACATTAAGAACTGGGGAGCTGCTAAATTGGGGAGCTTCTTTTTACTCACTAGCATTTTTTTTTATTTCATTTCAGCTGTATGATGGGCCTGATGCACAATCCACCCTGATAGGCACTTTCTGTGGGCAGTCTCTTCCACTTGCAGGGAGCACTACAGGGACCAGCCTTCATGTGGAGTTTTACTCTGATGGACTGAATGCTAGAAGTGGGTTCCAGATGCTATGGCATGTTAACGGTAAGTTAGTCAGGTTTCCTCTGGGAAAGTAGGTTTCCTTCCCCGTACGTGTAATGGAGTCCCAGCTTATGGCACTCTGTGTTATCTAAATAGAAATAACCCATTACAGCTCTAAATCCACTGCATTTCCTCACAATTTTTCACATACTTTCCCAGTGGATGTTTCTGCACATGTAGACCATCAAAGATCAGCTGATTACAGACTGAGAGCTGTTAGTGAAATATACTTTCATTTCCAGGAGTAGGCACAGGGATGAGGGGCATGTCCAGAATTTCTGTACTGAACAGGAGATAGATGCTCTTATGGGTAACTATGAGTGACTTGGGCTTTCTAACGGGAACATTCAGCCCTCAGTTTTGCCCATTTCTGTAGACTTCTGTTTTCTGTGCAGGCTTCTCTCTAGTTTAATTTAGTGGTACTTGTTTTCTTCAGTAGTGTCCACCTCCAGCTGCCCCCGCCCCATTTCTCTGCGTGAAATAACTTTGGCTGAGATGTGCTTGGGGTGTTTGTTCTCTTGTTCTTGAATGTCATGAAAACTGTCACAGGCCTTATTAAACAGGCAAACATGCACACCAACTATAAACAAATCTGTTAACGATTGTACAACTGCAAACTATGTTTGCAGTTTCTTCCTAAATGAGGCTACAAATGGAATATTTTTCACTCTACTTATTTAATAATATTAAATCATGTGCTGTTGTACATCCCATCAAAGGGGTTCCGACCTTGAAAATAATTAAATTGCCCCTGTTGCCCTGTCTGTCTAATCAGCCCGCAGCATTCAGGTTTGACAGCATTGTGAAGCAGCTGAAGTGGGCTGCAGAGGCACCCCTGTGGGTTGCTGATGTGTAAGGCGTGCTGCACACGGTTTGAATGGAAGCTCCTTGCGCCCACCACAGGCTGCTGGAGCTCGCAGGCTCCCAGAGGCTCTGCTGGCTGCACGGAGGTGCCTTGCGTTCAGCAGGGTGAATGCAGGAGCGTTTCTGGGTAGGGGAGGGACACACGCAAGGAGTGGGATGTGTAGCAGGAGCCAGCAGGGGAAGGGCTGCAGCACAAAGGTACCTTCTTGTGCTTTGGGGTGACATCATCCTGGGGCTGCACAAAAGAAGGAAAAGCGGGGGCTTTTATGCATGGCCAGATGACATCAGTTCCATACAGTAGCCATGGTGCTGAGTTAACTTGCTTTTCTAAAGCTCTGAAAGATTTCCAGAATCTGCCTGCATGGTAAACGCTCTTGTGCTTTCCCTCCTTTCCCACCCCTCTGCAGTCCTTTTTTTGCACTGACATTCAGTTCTGTCAGACAGCACTGCCCTTCTGTTAATTCCTGGACACTAAACTCCACCCTAATGTTGCACAGGGCCCAGACTGCTAATATGGGGCTGTGTCTAAGCAGCAGACCAGGATCTGTGGGATCAGATAGGCCTGGCTCTTAGGGAATGTCATTGCTGGCTCAGAACGTCACAGCTGTGACTTCTGACAGCTTGCAATGTGAGTGCAAGTTCCTCCAGAGCTGACCACAGTTGTCATATTTTTGTTCATTACAAAAATTTCCTCTTTTTTTCTCCACTGGTGTCATGCACAAATACAGCTATTCCTCTTACTCTTGGTGGCTACATTGTCTGTTGCCCTAGAGTGGATAAAATTAGATATGTCTCTGTGGTCAGGGTACTATATTTACCTCTCCCTTCTGAAAATCTTCTAAGTAAATTTTAAAAATTCACTGGAAAAAGTCTCCTTGTCTAGGGGAACTGATCAGGAGATGCAGCCTTTGAGTTGGGTATTTCAGAGTGAAGCATTTGGGTCCTTTCTTCCCTGAGGGCAAATCCCTAGGGAAATCTACACCCAGATCTGGTAACGTCTCACCTGACAAGAAAATAACAGAGCTACATATATTGCTGAGAGAAGAGCTTTTATTTCTGCCCAAGTGACAAATGTGTGCTCTAGAGTTCAAGCTGCTGTGAACTATTTCTCAGGCTGTCCATGTGCTCCTTAACTGGCAGTTGTGAAGCCTCTATGAGATATATATATTAAGGACATTCACATGTTTTGATGGTAAAGAGAGCAGCACTTGTATTTGCCATGTGCCTGATACAGTTTGCTTCAGACACTCTTCCCAGCAGCTTTTTCACAGTTGTGATGTGAGGTGGTCAAAAAAAGATAAAATCTTACCTCGTTGATAGCTGATTTGAGTAGCCCCTCCTTCCACAAATGAAACAAAATTGTTTTGATTTAAAACATTTGCATCTTATCTTTCCAGCTGTTGAGGAAACCCACTCTAAAAAGTGGTTTCTTTGAAAACCTATAGGCTTTCACAAAGACAGAATTAGTAACTGATCTTAGGAGAATGCTGTTATTTATGCTTAAAAGTGTCCTATGTAACTTTAACTTGGATAGAAAGGTCTAGTGCAGATAAGTAAATTAAAAAACTATTGTGGTTCTCAAATAACATTGTTCATCTAAGGGGCTTTCATTGATGAGGATGGATTTAGAATTGATTTGGCTAAATCACTAATGTTGTCTTCTGCAGTCAAGGCTTCATGAGGATTATTTACCAGTGGAAAGCTTGAATCTGCAAGGTGCTTATTCTACTTTCACTCTGGTTTAGGAAGTTTAATATAGGCAAATATATATGGGGGCATATATTGGCCCTTTGAGAAAGAACAAACTTGTGGTAACAGTCTGGATATTGCAAAGATGCAATGCCAATCAAATTGCTTTCCTTAAAAAAAAATTCAGGAGGCCAAGAGGGCAAAGGTCTCTCAGTGCAAAATTACACCAGTGACAACTGTCATATCTGAGAAGACACATAAATATATGTCCCTGGACTTGTCACTTACCTTATTAAGCAATGTGCATGTAGAGGCTCACTGCTTTATATATACATCTGCCTTTCATTGGAAGCTCACTCATTTGACTGCTTGATTGTCAATAGAGCTTACAAATTTAATTGTCTCTTCTCAGCATAGTCCAAATTTGCACTTGCTATTCTGCTTTCCGTTTCACATTGTCAGTATGTGTCAGGTCAATCGTTCAATAGTTCGATAGTTCTTCAGAGAAGCACTACAGAAACAGAGGTTAGATGAAGGTGCAGAAGCCATTCACTGCTAACATTTGTCAGGCATCCATTAGGATTGCTGAAGAGAATATCACACTGCAGGTCAGCAAAGGAGCTGAGGTCCAGATTTTCTAAGCCTGAATCATAGCTCTATTGTTGATTTCTTGTGTAACCTTTGACAAATTGCCATTTGTTCAGTTTCCAAAAATGACTATTCCTTTTCAGTGTCTTTCTGTCACATTGTCTAAGGATGAACAGGGTCTGATATTAACAAATCAGAAAGCAGAAAAAACGTGAAACAGTATCTCACTTGAATTTTTGCTCTCTTGCATATACCCTTATCACATAAATTATTCTACTTCAGCCATTGGACAATATTCTATAACCGAACCTACCCAAGAGAGCAAAAGTTTTCAGAATCAAATCCAAGTTATACTTCATGCATGTATTATTGTAGTACAGGCAAATGTTTATAGTACATGCTCCTTGCAGTTAGAGTCAGTTTACATTTACTGAAATGTTTCACCATGAGTACCACAACTGGAAAACTCTGTATCCTTTCATTCCCCCAACTTTGATTTTACAGGAACAGTGCCACTTCACTTTAACCTTTATGGATGGGATTTTTCTAGCATGTGGCTAAAACATACCCATGAATAAATCTGAAAACCCTGCAAATAATAGAGTTTTCCACAGATTACAACATTTCTGTTCAGCTATAATTATTTCTGAGAATTGGGATTCTTCTTTGGTTAATGAACACCATCTGCTAACCAGACAGGCAGTAATATGGAAAGATCTGTAAATCATCCCTTGCACAATCCTCAATGAGTACGTAGATTTTAGTCAGAGGAAAGCAAAACCACCAAATATATGTTTCCTAAGTTTTCTGTTTGTTGTCTGATTTCCTAGCAACTAACACCAGAGTAGGTAGTAGTTTTCAGCATTTTTCAAGGGAATTCCAGGACCTTTACACTACTAAAAGAGTATCTTCCCTTTCTTATTTTTTTTCTCTGTTTATCTGCAGGGCTGAAATGTCAAAAAATTACTGCAAGGAGGTTGTAACAAACTGGTCATATGCTGTATGCAGTTCAGCTGCAAGAAACTTTTCCACAGTGCAGCTGTCTGCGTTTCGCAGCACACAGCAAGACTATGTATTTCTGTGCTGAGAAAATCTTTTAAAGATGTTTCACTAGCAGCAGAATGGCTTGGTATCATTCACTATTTTTTCAGTGAGATCTGAAGTAATGCAGTAATTTATAGGTTCTGCTTCTGCATTTTTATTTATCCCTAAAGACCAAATTTTTTTACTTTGTTGCTATAAACAGCACAAATTCCATTTATTTGAATAGAATCAAACATTTATTTGATGTTTGCAGACAAATACAAACATTGGGAGAAGGTCTGTATTCGTGTAATTAATTATTCATGTAACTTTGTAATTAAAGTTTTGTAAGCATCTCAAAAAGTTCATTATTTGAGTTTTCTCATTTGGGTATTATAATACAGCCAGTGAGTTTAAATTTGGAACATTTGTTTTAATCTCTTAAGTATTTATATAAATATGTTTTAAAAATCAACTAGCATCTGTATTTTCAGAAAAGCACAACCGAATTGACTCTTACCTCGTCCTTATAAAGAGCAGAAACATCCTGCATAGACTTCCTGGCAGCTGGCCAGAGAGTTCAGAGACAGTGCTTCTGCTCTGATGCGGAGGTTTCTAGTGGCATATGCTGGTCAGTCAAAAAAGTTCAGGTGTGAAGTTCACATATCTGCAAAGATCAGTGAGTTCTTTTTTCATCTATTAGTCAGTGAATGCTTAGGCATAAACTCAAGTAATTCTGATCTGTTTGCAAACAACTTACAAGAAATGAATCTCAGAGACCTAAACTTTACCTCCATTTTACTGGTGCACTTAAAGAATCACTCAATTTAAAAAAAAAAAAAAAAAGAAAAAAAAAGCCTTTGCTGGGAGCACTTTTAGTTGGAAGAAAAGAAATGGGACATTAAAAACAGTTTGACCTTCTTACTCATGTGCTCCCAGCTAATGTTGATTGAGCCCAGAGGAAATATAAATCTCTCTGGAGAGGGAGTGTGAGTAATCTGAATGCTACCTGCAAGGGTTGTAAGGAAGAAAGGTCTGTGCCTCAAAGAAGAGCACACAAGCTTTCCACTCCTCCCAGCCATTTTAGGTTTAAATAAAAAACGTCTTTTGTGGCTATCAGGAAACTCTCAGTTGGAGAAGCTGAGTCATAACTGCCTGTTAAGTTTTAAAATGTTCCCAGCTTTCTTCAGACTGAGATAAACAGCTATTGGCTTTGTTTCCCTCCTGCTGAAACTCCCCTGCTCCCTGTTCCCACCCCCTCAGGAGCCGAGACATTAAGTCTGTGTGTTGAGAAATCTTTCTGTTTCCCAAGCTGGCGAAGCTGCTTTTTCCTCCTGAGTTCTGTCCTTAGTGGCTGTGTAATTCCGGCTGCTGAGGGGAAAGAAAGTCTGCAAATTCCACTGTAGGGCTTCCCCGACAACGACACCTTTTTTCTCCAGTTGTAAAACCTCAACGACCTGGTTTCTTTAGAGGAAAAGCAGGCCATCTTCTAACGGCACTGGGAAAAAAAAAAGGCATGGTGGTTTACATAGAAGCTTTCTTCCTCTCCATCCCACTGATTAAATGTTCATGGATATCAAAGTTTCAGGGGCTTAAGATTTACCCGTGCTGGCAGCCTTGGGGAAGGAAGTGCACTGCCTTTTTCTCCCTAGGGATTGAAGGCAGGATTGGTTAAAAGTACACTTAAAAGCTTCTTTAGCTCCTAGATTGAGACACCCAGGAGCTTGACAGTGTGGCTTTGTGACTGCAGGGCAAGCCACCTCCAGCTGCATCGTGTGCAGCAGGGTGGGGAAAGGGGAGAAGAGCTAACCCTGTGCCAATTCACCTGTGAGTCAACTTCAGCTGTGTAAAAGTTTACCTGGATTAGTGGGAATTCTTTTGTTTAAAAGGTGTTTTTCTGGTGAATACTGTGTGATGGACTGAGAGATCATAGCTGGCATGGCCTCATATCTGTATTTAGATGTCTTCTTTTTTAGCTTAAAATAGATTCTTATAGCTTTGCTCCCTTTCAGACCTGCTGCTCTTTCCCCTCATAGATTTGTGTTTTGCAGTCCTAAAAGTCCTTCAGGAAACTACAAGGAAGCCAAAGTCAGGTTTTCTGTGTGAAGCTGAAAGACCTCATGGCAGAAATGATGGTAAATGCTTCTGGGACTTAGCAGCCACAAGTTTGGCATGAAAGGTGTTAAGGAAAATATTTGCGCTTAATTGAAGATCTTGATCTGCAGCTTCCTGAAAAAAAAAGGTGTAAAGCAGAGCAATAGCCAGACACCTTGTTCAAATTGCAAATTATTCTTAGATTTAATAGAGATTACATGAGTTTTACACATCTGCGTGGATATGTTGAGCAGATAAAAGGGGTAGTTTATTTGGTTTATGTTATAAAATATCTCCTATAAATAAAGGCTCTGATACGGATGCTATTTATCACTCCTGACATACCACAGTATTTGCCTCTGGGAATTTAGAGCTCATGGTTTGTTAGATGGTTTTATTAAGTATTTTGGGGTTTTGCTATGTGACAGAACCTTTCCTCTGGAGATGAAGCCAAAGAGATTGATGGAGTGTGGGCATTACAAAGCTCAAATGGCCCTATAAATTCTGTGTAAGCAAAATATTAGTGTCTAAATGAAACACTTGGGGGGCTTGTAATGTAAAGAGAAAAAAAAAAAAAATGCTGCTGGAAGGCAGAGTGGCACACACAAGATCAGATCAAACACAGAATCCTTTTGCTTTCTGCATGTGACAGATACATAGCCACCGTAACTGGCTTCTCTAAAGGTAAGGTTTCACTATGAATGTAGCTGATGAAATCTGCCCTGAAACTGGGAGGGCTGCTGTGCTTTCCTACCCTGCTTATGCCTGAACTTGGAGACTGACTCAGGAATAGCATCTTCCCAGGAATTTGTTAAAGACAGGCTAGTGCTACACTTACCACATCTCCATAAAGCAATGATAAAACTAGTCTCAGATGTTCAGCTGCTTTGTCCTGTTAAACCAGGACCTGCATTTCATCAATTGTTTTGCTACTGTTTGGGGTTTTTTTTTCAATCTAGCTCATACTATGGAAGAGCTTAGTCACCCCAGGGTCTGGGGAGTGGTGTTAGGACAATACTTTCTTATCTGAAAAGAAAATACATGACTTTTCAAACATGGCTTGTTTTACAATTGCACTGTTACAATTGAATAAAAAAAAGAACATAAACTCACCAAGTGTCAGAAGGATGGTTTATCCACTGTGACCTGGCAGCTTGTAATCATGCTCAGTAGGCTGAGGCAAATTGCATTGTCTTTAATTTTATGATTTCTAAAGCAGTGGGAAATGGCATTTTTACAACAATAGAAAGACCTCCCTATGATAACTTGGCTTGTGCATTATTTGAAGTCAGTAAGAGCTGAGGATGGTTCTGATTTAGCTTTCTAGAACTGATAAAGTTAGAAGCCAATATAAAAAGCGTCACTTTTTTCTCTGTGTCTCAGCTTGTTCAGCAATCAGAGCAGATGCTGAGGTTTGGTACGAAACGTACCAAAACAGGAGGTGAAGTACTTCCTGTACAGGCAGTGCAAACAGCTCCAGCCTGCCATTCTCTTCCCGGGTTCCCTGTGACAGAGCAGACCTTCCAGCCCAGTGGAAGGGCTGGAAGACACGTTTGTCTATGATTTGGGTGCTACTGCCTGTCCTTATCACAGAGCTGTTGGTGAGTTTTTCCAGAGCTCCTCACTGACAGGCTGCTTTGCTTTGTTGTCAGGTTGTGGAGAAGAACTCTCTGGCCCTTCTGGTTCATTTCACAGCCCTGGCTACCCCACCAGATACCCAAGCAATAGAGAATGCATCTGGTACATCCACACAGCACCTGGTAGCAGCATTCAACTCACCATTCATGAATTCGACATTGAATATCACCCAAACTGCAGCTATGATGTTTTGGAGGTAAGAGCATTAGATTTACTCCTCTAAAATACACAAGTTATGTTCATTTCTGTCTGAAACAGATAATCCCAAGAACTGCAGATGCAGAACAAACAATTCTACCACAATTTCCCATTTCTGCTGTGGTTACAGTTATGTTTAATAGGTATTGTCACAGAAGCCACAATGTTCTTATTATTTTTTGCTTTTATGTCTTTGGTGAGTATACCTGAATCAATTATGATGTTAGGAAGCACTGTATGCTTCCTAACAAGAGGCAAAACTGCTTTGAAAAACTTAGTCTTAAAAAGCCCACCTTTTACAAAGAACTAAGTGTAGGGTGCTGTACCATGAAGATAATTTCCTGGTGTAAAGGAATATGATGGACCACTGTGGGGATGACTCAGGTGAGGCCTTGTGTAGGGCCTTCCAAGAATGTGAGGAGATTTATAACCCCGAGTGGTGGAAATTATGCAGAATTTTTGCACTCAGAAAAAAAAAATAAGAGTCAGTATCCTAGTCATCTTAGGATGGTGGAAAAAGGAGAAAAGGGGCCTCTCTAATGATGTACTGACCTTTAAGAGACCTGATGCCTTTTCCTGGTCTTAAAATCAAGAGTCAAACACGGTTAGAAGGGAAAAAGGGATTTTACCTTGGTATTTATTTTAAGGATCCTTAGGTGCACTACGTCCAGGTCGAATGCACCTCAGTGTACACTGCAAAAACCCCCTCAAAGATCTGGTATAACATAGGTCTTACTAATTAGCATATCTATCATAAATTCCCCAATGAGAGGCTAACATGAACTCCCCTCCCCAAGGAACCTTCCCCTGGATGGTTCCATCTTAGTTTACAAAATGTGTTCTGGAGAGGACCTTGGGGTGTGAGGCATGTTGATCCCTAACTACGAAACCTCTAAAATGTTTCGTCTCCTAGCTTAACAAACAAGTCCAAGAATGTAGGCAAAAAGCACTAAGGAATAGAGAAGCTGCAAAAAGGCACAAAAAGGGGTTTAAAAGAAAAAGGCAAAAAATCATCATGGCATCAGACCCATACGACTGGATGACCCTGTTATGTAAGACATTTTTTTGTTCATGTTGGTAAGCAACCGGGTGACCAATCTCAGCTAACAGAGTTGAATAGACTTCCAGTACAGGAAGAAGTGATAGGAAATAATTTCAGGAAGAACTTGTTTAGCATTATAGACTTTCTCAACTGCTCTCACTAGAGACATTTGACATCACTAATGGAGGTACACTTGTTGGGATTTTTTGTCGATGTTATTACATGGGTGACATTTTAATGTTTTTGTAATGAACCCAAAAGATTGATTAAGAGATCTTGTACTACTGTGCTGCAGCTTTTCTTCTTCTCTTCTCCTGGGTGATGTGATACAGCACACAGTTAGACAAATTTCTGTCCAGCACCCACAACTATGCACTGCTGCCCATTCCCACATTAGTAGCTTTGATTTCTCCAGACTATGTTACTTAGTGCACACTAATCAGCAATATTCGTGGAAATTTAACCCACATACTAAAGCAGTTCCTAAATATATAGTTGATAGATAGACAGATAGCTAGATAAGAATTTTTATGAGTAGAAGAGATATGTAACTTAACTCCAGTTTTCTGGCTCTGAAACAGCCTTCTCTAGCTTATCAATGCAGTGGAAGTCTTGACCAAATGGACACAGTGGTTTGAGTATCCTATTGACTTTGCGACTTCTGTAGGATCTGGGTGTAAGGAAGTTGTTGCATGAATTCTCCATCAGTAGCATTGGCAAGTATGCCTGTATGTCACATTGCTGACACCATAGACTGTGAGCAGGTGACCTGTAGTGGCTGGTTTGGGTATTGATGAAGCTTGTTGTATTGCGTCTTCATTGTTCTTTGTGCTCAGAATTACTAGATTGAAGTTAATCTGCCTATAAACTTCAGTTATGCCTGTTGCCCAGAGGAATCCATTAAACAGCCTCCAAATCTAAATTTGCTGTGGATGACCATGTCTTGAATAGTCCAAGGACAATACCTACATCTGCAGATGGTTGCTCAGGAGCTATCATGATCCAGCAAGAGTACAGATGGCTGGCAACCATTTGTTTGAGAACTTTTTGACTGGGAAGGTAGCTGGCCTAAAACCAATTGAGTGGGTTGCTGGACACCAACTGCTTAAAGACACTGTTAACAGGATCCTGCAGTTTGCTGCTCTGTGTTCCTGAGCAAGGTGTTCACCTTAGGTTTTGGGTTTCCTTTCTTTGCCATTTGCAGCTTAGTTGCTATGTTTTGCTTCTTTCCAACCATACTGATTCATCTGCACAGATGCTCACCTTGCTGCTTGAACTCCTCTGCCTTCCTGCCCTCAGAACTGGCATGCTCCCAGTTACTTGTCTCCTGACCTTGGTTCATCCAGTTCCCAACCCCTGTCTGTGGTCTGCTGGCAGATAACCTAACATAAATCATCTTACAGGGGAAAATTGGTTCATGTCTTAGTGCATGAGCAAAGGTCCTGCATGGCAGCACAGAGCTGCCCCTGCCAAACTGCAGGCACTCGGTGGAGCTTTATGTACCTTTCCACATACATATTTTCTTGCTTTTGTTATAAAATTCGTTCATAGCATGATTGACATAGTCTGCATAGAACAAGTGATGATTCAGATTTAGTGGGGAAAAAAAACCATGGTTAGCCATTTTCAGAAGCTGCTTTATCTTGTCATCTTCTTTCCTGTAGTTGTCTATGTATGTCCAAGCTGAAAACCCCCGCACACATTTAAGTTTGCAGACTGTTAAAAAAAGAGGTTCCTGGTGTGCTTTTGATACAGTGTGTTTCAGTGATCACTAAGGTTCCAAAAGTCTCTCATGTTATCTTCCCAGAAATATCCTGTCTAAGTATTCTTTGGGGTTTGAAGTCTGATTTTTCTTGTGGTTATTCTCCTGATTTCACATTTTCCTTATCTCTGAGCAGCAAGTTCTACTGCTTCCTGCTTTCTTTCACATCAAACAACTTTCCAGTTTTAATAGGAAGTCCAAATCAGTACTAAAGTAGCTCCGCACCCTGCTGTCCCTCTGTGTCCCATTAAGTCTACTACCTGAAATAAGCTGTCTTGTAATAAGCATTTCCCAGTAATCACAAAAGCTGCTCTCCTGAATGCATTTACCTTTTGCTTAGGAACACCCTCATCCCTTTGAGCTGGCAGTGAATTTAAGAAAATTCTAAGAGATATTTCCCATTGCAACACCTTTGCTGCTAACTTCATTTTTATACCATAGTTTCTTGAATGTTTCCCTCTTGCACTTTTGTCCGAAGCATATTTGTTCTTGTAAAAGGCAGCAAGAGTCTCCCTTCCCTTTCCTTTCACAATGCCTCTTAAACAAGCTGTCATTTCCATGTCAGTATCCCAGGACTGCCATATGTTTCACCACAACTGTGCAATAATAGTTACATTAATATTTTTTAAAATGTGAAATCCTCAGGTTATCCCCATGGCTCAAGTGTTTGACACATTCTCCTTTAATCTTTCTCCCTGTTTGTTTTATGACACTGTTGCAGTCTGTCTTTTTTTCTTCTCCATCAAATTCCATTCCTTTTATAAACATCCAGAAGCAAATTTAAATTGTTCTTAAAGATGTCTTCTAGAAATGTTTCATGGAAATAGAAGACATTATTTTGGACACAATGAAAGAGTTGAAATAATTTTTAAATGGCTTCTATTGAAAATACATTCATAGAGGAAAATTACCATGTCTACTTTGAATAAATTATGACACATAAATTATGATAGCTTCTCCTTAGCATGGACCAGATTTTTTTTATAAACTATAAATATATTCTGCCTCAGCAAGATGTAGCTCTGAGCTGAAAAGCAGAGAAGACTGTCAATTTATTGCACTTCTGAGTCTATTAGATGCTCTAGTCTTCTCATTTAAATATAAAGAAACATCAGGTATTACCATAGTTCTTAATTCTCTGTCAAAGCTAGGCTCTCCCTTTGCTGGAAGTTATATCTGAGCAGGGATCAGTGTTATTCCCAGAAAATCTGTGTCATGAGGGTGACCAACCGCATAAAAACAGCTTTCTGTTGCTCATAACTCTGGAATGCTGACTGTTAACATTAAATGGAGCTAACGGGGCAGAAGCAAATGATAAGAACAGATTAAAACCATGGGCTTTATGGCAATGCCCTGCAGCCCTGCTAAGCCATCCAATACCACTTTGTCTCTGGATCAGGTACTCTGGTCAGACTAGATGTTTCTATTTTTTTTTCAGCTCAGACATCGTATCACTCTTTATGAACCACACCCTTGAATTCATTCTTTCCATCCATTCTCTTTCCCCTCTTCTTTTTTCATGTGGTAACTATTGGTTTTTCTCTTTGTAGCCAAATACAATATTTTATTGTTTTTTGTCATGGAAACATTCAAACTTGTTTTTGTTCCAGCCCTTATGAAAGCATCTGATTAATTGAACTGGCCTAAGGGAGAAAAGAAAATATACTCCTAACTATAAAGGGCATGCCTCTGACTGCTTTTTATTTTGAAACTGTGCAGAAGCTGCTGCTGAACAGTTAACAATGTAAAGGAGACACACAAACTTCAGATTTCCATCAATATTTCTTCCCCATCCTTAATTCTTTCCCAACATGTCAGTTCAAAGTGTTCAGCTAGGGCCAAGTTAATTTCTGAGGTAATGCTGCAGAAATCAGCAGGGTTTATGTCAGAGCTGGGTTTGGTTCCCTTGCCCATGGTGTGCAGAAAGCCCCAGGGAGCACCAGGGATGATGTGAGAGGCTGGTCCATGAGACTTATTAGATGCATATTAGAAACTCCTGCTGTTTCCTCTGCCACATAGCTTCCCTAGGCTGGTTTAGATGATTAAGAGCATGTGTTCTTGCTAGCTCTCATGCTGTGGCTCTGACTCAGGGAATGTACCACAAACACATTTTAAAATTCACATTTTGAACAGACTTCTGACAAATGCAGCTGTCATTGGGCCTCACAAGCAGCCAAGCAGTGAGATTTTTCTGAAGACGCTGAGCTTCCAGTGGACAAACAGGCTTCTTCCCCAGACCGTGACAGCTTCATTACAGATTCTGAATCTGAGCTGTGATTTCATCCACAGTGACTTCTTTTGAATGCCTTGAGACGATCAATTGGACAGAGGAACCATTATCCATTCAAGTCACGCAGCCTCCCTGCAGAATGCAAAAAACTGCTGTCTCGGTCAAAATAAAAATGTTTAAGCTATTAAGCCTGTGTTATCAGCCACCAAAGCAAAATACTGTCTTTTGAACATCTAACAGACTATGATGTTTATAGAAAAATTAATTCCTTATTTCTTCTGCGGATGCAAGCCTCAGTTCCTGAGGTCTCACATTAACCTGGAGTCACTGAATTTTTTTTCCAGTTAAAACCAATTTCTTTCTCTTACGTCTCTATATCTGAGCAGTGTCAGGCCCTATGAGCAGTTAGTGAGCACACAATTAATCAAATTATGTAACAATGCAGTACACTTAGCCCTGGATGTGGAGGGACTAGAACAGCTCTTTGTTAGACTTACTCAGATATTTAGCTTGGACAGAACCCAAACTTCCTCTGGGGTTAAAAAGTGTCTGACAGAGCTTATTAAAATATTGAGTTTCCCCTCATCCTGAAGTGATCATAGAAGAAAAGGTCACATATAAAGCTGTTTCTAACAGTACTGTCACTTTTTGAGAAAGATGTATGGATCGCTTCTTTTAACTTTTTTGATGTTTACCAAACTATTAAATTTTGGACTGGACTTGAGGTGCTACTGTTGGAAAATTCTGATGGGATTTGTTGCCTTATACTCCTATTCTCTGCTTTTGGATTTTTGTTTGTTTGCTTGTTTGTTTATGTTGTTGTTTTGGGTTGGTGGTTTTTTTGTTGTTAGAACTTGCTGTTATCTAGTTTAGTTTTAGGATTTATTTATAATATATGCTTATAGAATTAGAATATTTCTATTACTAGCTCAGTTGCTGAAAGACAGCAGCATGTTCTCTATTAGGTGTACTTTTTCTATAGTTTTCACATCCAAGGTTACTGTCAAGCTGAGTTTTGCAGCTGCAGGCCTATGAGGGGCACACCAGTGGAAGGTGGTAGACTGTTAGTATCGGGTGCTATTTCATTAGCATGCAGGAAGCCAAGAAAATTCAATCATTGAGGGCTCTAGGCACCAAAATCACATGTCAAATGGAAATTGCACTGAGCATGTGTATTTTCTTCTGCTTTGAGAGGGAAGACAAAGGAAGGTGAGCCAGTTCCACCAGTTATAAATGGGCTCAAGCTAAAATCCTATGTCCCTTCTGGAAAACAAGAAACAGGGTTAACAAGGCTTCAACACTTCCACTTAATTCACTTCATTAGGTTTAAAAATGCATTGTAAGTACGTAATACTGCTGTGATGCTTAAGAGAGTGGTGGTTCTCTTGTATATGACTGCCTGAGGCACACTATTCTGAGTAAGAAATAATTACCCTTAAAAGCCAAAACCCATCTTTTTTTGGTAAATATTTATGTTATATATCCTTGCTTCTGAAGAACATTATTAAAATGTAGTTTACTTGACTCAAATCCAGTAGTTTGGATATTTATCCTGCCCTTGAAGTAAATAAAGTTGCAGTGGTTTTTTGTTTTATCAGAAGGAAGCATGTAATCTAGCCCCAATTTAAAAATCATCTTTAACTATGCCTCTAAATATCAATGGTGCAAATCATCAGCACAGTTTCCTGCAAAAAGAAGCAGTTTGTTTGCACAAGCACACACAAAAAAATCTGGGTTTATATACCCAGAGAAACAAGGTGCTAATTCTGGAGGGAAAGGGAAGAAGAATGTGGCCAAGTCCCCAAACAGAAAATTCTATTTATTGCAAGGATATTCTGAAAGAATCTAGAATTTTAAACTTGGTTTGTACAGGTGGTTCAGATACCAAGTAAGCCCGCAGAGAAAATTACTCTATTAGCTGCTTTGCATTTTAAAATGTTGAATCATTTTCAATAATTATAGATGAGGTTGTTTTTTTCCTCCTAAAAACTAAACAGTTCTCGTGTACTCTGTGTGGCAAACACTCTCTTTGGAAAACTTTGACATTATTTCTTCCATTTCTAGATCTTTGGTGGCCCAGATTTCCTCTCTCCTAGGCTAGCCCAGCTGTGTGTTTCAAGATCAGCAGAGAACCCACTGCGAGTCTCCACCACCGGCAATTCAGCCATTTTCCGTTTCGAGACAGATGCAGCAGTGGCAGGGAAAGGTTTTAATGCCTCCTGGCAAGAAAATCCAGGTGGTGAGTACACTGATTAATGCCATGAGAAATTCAGGAATTCTGAGAGTTGAGGATCAGCCATGCAAGCATTTAAAGTAGTCAAACAACACAGGACTGAAAGCTGAAAAATAATTTGGGTGTTACTGAATTTGGTAACACTAAGAGATGCTGAAAAATATACAGAGTTAAAAATTGTCTAATTAGCTGAAACCTAGGCCTATTTATGTATTTTGTTTGGGTTTCTTCTCTACATAATTAATCAAGACATTCCTGAAATCAGCAAAGGACTTTTGCATGCTACCAGTTCTTCCCACCCACTTACCCATACAGAGTACTTTATTCACTGAGTGATGCTTTTGGTTTTAAAAGGTAAAGTGAAAAATATCTGAGAACATGGCTTAACTTGAAGAACTCAGTGGACTCCAAAAATATTTGGAGTGATTAGAAAATACTTGAACTCTAAAAGTAGAAAAGATTCATCCACCCCCAATGTGATTAGTTGTTCATAGCCTTACTGGTAATCAGTAAAAGAAGAGATATGCTTAAAAGACTCAACCATATCTCTACATGGGAGTTCTTATAAAAAGGGCAATTATCAGAAAATAATTGCAGTGAAAAGTGACGAGAGGCAAATTTTAATTCTTGCAGTTTTGCTTGATTAAGCACACTGATTCATTAATTTGTCAAGGTTTATACTTCTCCTCTCTCACAATTTTTATGAGAAAGGCACAAGATCTTTTCTTAATAAAAGAAGTCTACAATAGTCCTTTGAATTAATCCCCTTCTGAGATCTGGCGGCTTATTTTTTCTACTTGGCCCCCTGAAGCTTTCTCATTCCTTTACAACATCTTGCCTGTTGTACTCCAACCCCCCTTGAGCCTCTAAAATACCCACTCACCAGAATGCAATAACAGTATAGTTTTTTATCCTTCCAGCAGGCTGCCTCCATCTACAGCAATCCTAATGTCTTTCTTTCTCCCTCCTCCATCCCTTTCAAAGATATAAAAGTCCGTTTGTTCGTGTTAGTCCTGTTGAAAGCCCTGGTACTTCCCACACAGAATCTATCATTCCAGGCTATTTAGATATTCATGAGCACCAGATCTGTTCTGATCAGAAGTATCTGAGGGTGGAGTCCTCAGGAAACCCTCAACTTCATGGGTAGAGAAGTAGAAATGTGAGGTTTGCAATTGCTACAGTGCTCATGAGTAACGAGGAGCTCCCAGCTCTCTCAGTAAAGAAGTAATTTTCTCACCCTGTGTTCAGCTAGGCCTAGTTATTGCTTTCTCAGTATGCCAGGTCTCTGGCATTCATATGAACAGTATTTTGGGTTGCTTTTATAGTATCTGGGACAGAGGAATACCAGAAGTAATGCTTCAGTCTTTACAACATCTACTACCAGCTTGGGGCTACATTACTCAGAGCAGTGTTGTTGCATATTCGACTATAATGATAATGTTATACTTTCCTGATAGGAATTTCCATTGTTTTTTGTTGCAGCCAGGACACTTCAACAGTTGTAGCACTCATCTTACAACAGCTTAATGTAGGAAATATAAGGAAGGAGGTATTCTTAGTTTAAAAATAGAGTTGGATTCTCACTAAGCATAAAAGAGAAGAGCTTGTGATTAAAACTAACTGTGTCTTTTCCAGGATGTGGAGGTATTTTCCAAGCTACAAGTGGGGAAATCCATTCTCCAAACTATCCTCAACCTTATAATAACAACACAGATTGTTCCTGGGTCATCCAAGTTGACCACAGCCACAGAGTCCTATTGAATTTCACGGATTTTGACACTGAAAATCACCATTCGTGTAACTACGACAATGTTGAAGTAAGTAACAAAAGAAATTTCAAAAGTTTCCTTAATTAGTGTGGTGAAATGCTTGCAAAATAACCTCATACATAGATGACTGTTATGAAGACACCCTTTCCCATTTATAGTGCAGTTTACCACAGCTTGCTCCAAGCCATAGCAGGAACTGCTGACATATATCGCAGATTGCCCACGCTCTACTACAAACCCAGGAGAGAGGGAGTCTACATCCAGAGGGAATTGTTGCTGCCTGATTTTCTTTATGTATATACTGTGTATTCAGGTGCTCCTCAGCTGGCTGTTTAATTGCTTCATTAGACCCAGTGCTCTCTTCAAAGCTTCACTTTGCTGGTGGTTTGTGAACTTTTGTTGATGTCACAGAAATTCAAATTGCTGTTCAATCAGTGCACAGCAACGAAAAACTCTCCAAGTCTCCACTTGGCCTTTTGGGAGCAGGGACATGAAATCCTGACCCTTGATGTCAAATTGCACTTCACTCAGTACAAAGACATGTGTGATCAGTTCTAGTCAGTTAAAGCACAGTGGCTGTAGCCCAAAATCCAACTTTCCTCTCCTTGATAAACTGTCATTCACAAAGAACTCAATTTGGCAGAAACTGAGACTCTTTTGAAAACAGCATCAGTTTTAACAACATTGCCTAGTAAAGCTTTTTTGTACTGAACTAGAAAAAAAGGAAATGTGCCCCCATTTTGCTGAGCAGAACTGAAGATTTCATTTGGCCACAAAGCGTCTTTGTACAGTGACTGTTCCTTTTTTTTTTTTTTTCTGGTTATGAAGCATAAGGAAATATGGTTATGCCTTTTTATTTAAATTTTTAACTACATCAGGGGACCATTGAAAAGGAACTTTCAAATCTTCTGTGCTGTGACAAAGGAGTAGGAAGTCAAAATGCCTGACAGAAACACAGGCTGAGATGGTAGTACTTGTATTAATGCAAATAAACCATTCACAAATTAAGGGCTAAATTCTGAAAAGGCCTGATATACAAGTTTCTTCTAGACCTGATGCCAAGGGATGTTTGCACATATCTAAACACTTTGTGGAGTACTTGGTTCCATGAGCTCCTTGCAGCTACAGCCACAAGTCTCCCATTACCTTGTGAGACCTATCAGTGGCTAGGTAGGACACTGAGTGGTGAATCATTGGAAAGAGTAATTCCCTCACTGGACGGAGGAGATGGCTGTGCCAGAGCTCTTTGTCTGAATGGAGTCTGCAGACCATATGCAGTGACACCCCTTGTCCTCCAAAGCTATAGGAGTTTCTGTTGTTTGCTTCTATTTTTTGGTTTTTTGGGAGTGGTGAGGAAGGAAGTTGCCCATCAGCCCCAGCTGTACAAACACAACTGGAGATTCAAATTTGATGCAGACATCAATCACTGCCCACCAAGTGAAGTGTGGTTTGAAAATTGATGAGGGGGAATGCTGGTTTTAAGCCAAGAGATAATGAAGGCTTTGGTGTCTGAGGTAGAGTTTTTCAGTGCTCATGTAGGGGAACCAGCAGGACAAGAAAGGAGTAAATGGGGTTTCTTTCACTCCTGGTATGCCAATAATAGGTGAATCGCTTGTTACCAACACCTAGATGTGATTTGTGTACACCTTGTTCCAAGACTTGCTTTATGCCTCACACATAGGAGAACAGAGTGAGGGGACAGAGAATAGCTGGAAAATACAAGTAGATGTCTGACTGTGACTGGTTTAGGAATTGCATTCCAAAAGTTGTGTAAATGGAAAATACAGGCGGCTAAGGAAGCAGGTGGGTTGTTTTTCTCTCCCTAATACAGGAACAACTACCATGTATGAGTAGCACAGTGGTTCCACCCTTTTCTGCTTCTTGAATTTTTACTTATCTGTACGGATTTTATTTGCTCTGTGAGTTGTCTTGGGACTTCCCTCCACCCTTAAGTCTTCTCTTTCACCCTCCCCCTTCTGGATCCACTAATTTTTTCCTGCATTATGACTCAGTTTTGTTTGTTTTTTTTTTCAAATATTTCTACCATAAATTCCTTTCTATGGGGAACACATAAAAATGTATTTTTTTCCTCTAAGGTCTTCCGTTGCACATGTGTTATGTGAGCAAAGTGGGAGGAGGGAAAATACTTGTCTGCTTCTTCTTGGCTATGCTGCAACTCCATAAAGCCCAGTGCATTTTTCAGTTCAGCTCAGTGATTTGAAATGTGAATCTGAGCACAGATCTAGGTTCAGCCAAATGTATTCTGAGCCTGTGATGGTAAATCATGGGATAACTGCCCTGAGCTCCCTCTAGAGCCAATGGAGGGAGTGCACAGAGAGCCCATTTGTCATTCGTTTAGCTTTCTAAATTTAGTTGAGTCCTCTCTTTCTGTGCCTCAGTTTTGTTTCTTATTTGTTCTCAGAACAGATGACCATCTCTTCATCTGCTAAATGAGGGTGTATAGCCTTTCTGTACTCTCAAGTCTAACCCAGTTATATTATGTAGAAAGCATAAGATCTTTGAGAAGAGTTTTTGTTGTCACTGTCACCATCCTTGAATAAATTTTTAATTCCTCTCTGTGTACCAGCCTCTGTGTACTTCTGTCTGGAGTGTGTCTCACGACAAATTTGTTTATTTGAAGGAAAATGGAGGGAAAGAAATTGTGAATGCACCAATTGCTGTATTTTTGGACGGTGTTTAACCAGTAGTGTATCTGATGCTATGCCAGGAGCTCAGGTCAGCAAGAGTTTCAAGTATTTGGACACTAGAGGAGGACATGTCTCAGAAGGCAGTGCTTGTAGCACAAGATCCTGAAAAAGGGAGGGAGAAATAGTTTGTTCTGTCCAGTGAATTTGATTAAGTAAGTGTTATTTTTCTTTCCTATTGCAGTATAACAAGTAGTACACAGGAATGTAGAAATGTAAGCTTCTGGGAGATAGAGAGGAGGTACAACTTCATTTATTCCAGGTGCTGGCAAAGAGGATCTTTCAAGAGATAACAGTTAGAAATATGTGGAGTTTTTTTGGCTCAGAAGACAAAATTTGACATCTTTTTGTCACGTGTTTGTGCAAAATTCAGGACACGTTTGAAGAAGAAGGCAATGAGTCAATTATGTTCACTGTGGAAAGGGAATTGCTGCTATGCCCAATGCAACTGAAAACTTGGCTTTTAAGTAAGCAGATGCATCAGTTTTCCTTGCTCATGTAGCCACAAAAATGCATTTCTCAGATGTTTAAAAATAACTTTAAGAAACTGCAGAGATACAACTCTTTCCTGAACCAGTGTGTGAATATTGTGGTTTCTGATCTAACTTCAAGCCTGAAATCCTCCTGGTTGTATCCTCATCTGGGCAGAGGCACACAGATCAATCAAACCCAGCATTTTACCAGGAGCAGTCAGGCCCTCTCTCTATGCTCTGCTGATGCAATGCTTCTTCTCAGTTGTAGTATTCAGATAAAATCCTCTCACTACTGTCTAGGGAAAGACACTGCCTTAATTCCTAAGGGTTATTTTTTCTCCCCCACATTCCATGGTTTGTGGTTTTTAACTCCAGGCAGTCTGATTTTTATACGGAATATATATGCAGAGGAAGAATAAACACTGCATGCTGTGTATTAGAGGTTTGATTGTGGCAGGCTTCCAAGAGAGAAGAAAAGGTTGAATGGATGGATGTTTTTGGGTGTCTTTACCAGGTACTAATTTTAACAGGCATTGCAGACTTAATACTCCATCACAAGATCCCACACAGCTAGCTAGTGTTCACGGAATCACAGGCAAATGTTTAATTCATGAGTACAGCATTGACTATGTAGGGTATGTCAGGGGATTAAGCAGGAGTTTTGTCCCTTGTTTCTTAGCTCTGAGGTTTATTTGAGACAGGTCATCTTTCTCTCAGCTGCTGTTTTCATTAGTGTGTGCTCAAAAGCCTTTGAATACTGGAGGCAGAAACATTGCATTGTGTTACACAGTCCAGTTAAAAATTTCTAATTCATTGGTGCAGCCTTGCACAGACTCACTAGAATGTGAGGCATTTTGAAGTAAAAGAAGACAATCTCAATAAAAAGTACATGTCTTCTAATCTGATGGCATTTATATAGCTTTTAGCATCCTGGCTCCATCTTCAAGTACTCCTTTACACATTTTAATCCATATTTTTCTCCAGCTGAGTCATAAGTTATATTGAATGATGTGCCTATGGCCGGGCAGGAGGTTAATGCTGAAACAGGAACTGAATTCAGCTGCTGTTGCTGCCCAGTAGCCCAAAGGCTCTTCCCCTGTGGATCATGCAATCATGCTGGGAGCTCCAGCACTCCTCGCTTCTGAAACCAGGCACTTCTGAGATTGTCCCATGGCTCCAAACACAGCAGCAACAAATCACTTCTGCTGGAGTGCTAGGAAGGATTAATGGGAGATTGAGACTGTGGCCATTTTTCTCTCTCTGTGCTTTCTCTTGTCAAAATTTTGAAGTTGCTTAAGTTGGTTCTAACTTCTCTGTCCTTCTCTTCCTGATTGTGAAACAGGAAGGAAACAAAATTATCAGCTGTAGGGGGGAAAAAAGAGAAGGAAGGCATTTGTGGTAAAATTAAAAGTGAAGTTTGTAAACCTATCTTTACTTTCTTCCTCCTTTTTTGTTTTTTTTTTTTTTTGTTTTTTTTTTTTTTCTTTACCCTTTGCTTAATTAGCACTTCATGTATACGTGTGTAATTCTGCACTTTAAAACTGTTAAAAAACATAGATATAGGACTCTGATCCTTGATTCCAGGTACATGTGTCTAAAAACCATAATCCTAGTGACGTTTTACCCTGAGTCATAGCTCTCACTGGTGCACCAGTTGCATGTTAGGGTCAGTTTAGAAATATTACTGAGGCAAGATGTAGGGTTTAACTGAATAAAGCTACACGGGAACTCATGATAGCCCTTAACAGAAAACAACAAATGTATGGGAATATCTGGATTGTTAAAGGAGAGTTGCTTCAATACCCAATACACATAAAAGAAAATGTTTGCTTGAAGCATTTCTGTTACAAGGGTCACATTAGCTTCAACCTGAAACACACACATTTTTTGGAAATTGCCACTTAAGATAAGCAATGCACAGTTTGTTTTCACTGCCCATAGCAGGATTATATCAGGATCAAAATATATGAAACATAAGAGAGGGAATGAAATAAAAGTCTTCTCAATACTCCCATTGAAAAAAAAAAATACTTCATTTGATCTTTTCATAACAGGTATTTGATGGTCCTAACAATGAAGCACCACTTCTTAGAAGACTCTGTGGAACACAGCATCCTCCTCCTATCACATCCTCCAAGAATCTGATGTACGTCCGGCTGCACTCCGATACAACCATCCAGCACAGGGGCTTCAGTGCTCGCTTCACTGAGGGTAATTTCATCATTTACATTAATGCATATTTATCTAATCACCACTTCCTATCAGACACAGTCTTTTAGTACAGCTGATAAGGAAAAGTATCATTTCAACACATGCAGCACAGCAGTGTGTATCTTTACCAGGAATGAATTTTTCCAAATTATAGATTAAAGAATTTGAAGTCTGACGATCAACTTAGATTCTTCAACTGGGAAAAAAGATCTCGTACTTTTTATGGCAAGGCATCTAGCACACATCAGCTGCCTCTTACTCTTCCTCCCTAGAAGGTTAGCTGTCCATAACCATCCTGAGAAAAATGTGCAACTGGCAGTTTCCACAGACCTAGTGACAAAATAACATTTTATATGTCCATCCATGCGCATGAATCTGAAAAGCAATAAAAGAATTCTGTGTGGTGCTGCTGATGAAGTCCATGGCTTCAGGCCTGCACACTCTGCCAAACATCAACTATCCAATTTGTGGCAGACTAATTGGTATTTTACATGGTTTCCTTTTTAATGAAAAATGACACCAACTGGGCAGAATTTTTCATGAAATTACATACTATTTGATAACTGGTGATTTGCTTTCACTTCTTCTCAATAATTTGGGCAACAGTTTTTCCCCAAGATGCAGACATTTAATTTTTGCAGAGAAAATCAGTTTCTCTTATTTTCCTCTCAGGATTCTTTTCACCATAAATTATTGCTTTTCCCAGAAATGTTTCTTTCTTTGAAAATATTGTGAAAAATTATGAAGAAAATGAAGATTTTGTATCAACAAAAATCTCAGTTACTCAGTTACTGAGGTACTAGTTAGATAGCTAATTAGACATTTCTGGCTAGCAGCTGTGAGAGCCTAATCTGTTCAGTTTTCTCAGAACACATTTACTAGATTTAGTGCTGCACAAACCATGTCTGGTGAGTGAGTGCTCCCTGCCTAGGATGTTAGCAATGCAGCTTCCCTCTTCCTGAGAAAACTCAGTTAAGTCCCATCTTTTGTTTGGTATTTTAGGCAGCACAGCACAATAAATGAATCTCACTCTTTGATACTCACCTCCTCACCCTGCAGTTCAAAGCAGGTGTGTGTTAAACTCTGACCTGGGCAGTTTATGAGCAGCCACTGAGCTCAGAGATGAGGCATGGCAGCACTCAGCACTGTCTGCCAAAGTTCTGCAGTCAGTCAAGCTCTAGCCTATGTGCAACACCTCACACAATTGCAGTTTTGCTGACACAGCTCACAAGAGGATCCTGCCAATGCAATGTGGTGCCATCCCTGGGTGCTGGAAGGTTGTGGACAGTTACTTATGATTTTTTTCTTCCTAGCTGCCAACCTAGACAGAGAAATGGGTGTATTGCACTACCCTGAAACCAAGTTACTTTGGCCCCAAGCTTTCTCTTGTGGGCTATGAGGAGATGAAAACTATCAGGTCTAAAGTCACTCTGGCTTTTTGCAGATGGTCAGCCAGGTGCAGCATGGCTTGTGGATCCAGGTCAAGAAAGTGCACCCAGCGCTGGGAGCTAATCCTTAAGTCTCTTCTTCTGATTAGATACTATGGAGAATTTTATCCTCACTTCACACTGATGTTCCATGTTACACTTTATGCATTCATTTTCACTACAGAATCTAAGCAAGGTGATTTGTATGGATAAATATTTATATATGTATCTATATCTTTGTGTTTCATTCTAAAGCATGTGGAAGTTTCATAGAGTCAGATTCAGTTGGGGCAGCAATTTCCTCTCCTCTGTATCCTGCCAAATACCCAAACAATCAGAACTGCAGCTGGATTATTCAAGCTCAGGAACCATGTAAGTAAAAACATCTTTTATAGTTAGCTGGGATGACTAACATCCTCATCTTCTTTTCTGCAATAACAATGCAAAATTCCTCCTTTATTTCTTTAGGAAGTTCTGCATCCTGGTAGTTAATGAGTGTGGCTTTCCCAATCTGTCAAAAGTCAGATTTCACTGCAAAAGATTTAGTGAATAGAGAGGAAAACAATTTGCAACTCTGTCATCTTACCCAATTTACTGTGACCCAAGTGTTACAATTATAAGTGAGGTGTTTAATACTGTGTGATGTTGGATTAATTTGTGAGAAAATCTAAGGGTTTACACATAATTAAAGCACTTGTATTTAGCTGAACTGACTTTAGTCTGGAGTTTTCAAACTAGAGTTGTGTTACATGAAATCTATGCTGCTAACATTAAAAAAATAGATTGAATAGCGAGAAAAAGTACACAGAAACTTCGATTTCAAACAAACAAAAATACATAAATAAACTGGTGTTATATGAATAGATACACTCTCAGCTATTCATAATTTTACACAGGTTTATGATTGATCATAAAACACCAAGTATTTTCCATCAGATACTGATACTACCTTTAATACCCTCTATTACCTTTACATTGCATAAGATTCCTAAAAAAATTTGTATGTGTTAAATCCTATAATAGTGTTTTGGTATCCTAATTTTAAATAGCAACTATTCTACGTCAGCTGTACATCTTATATTTAGCCGTTGTTGTTAAAATCATAGAATGTTTCAATCATATTTATAAGTTCATTTTGCTAGGTTATAAAACAACCATCAATTTGCCAAGAAAACACCAAAACACAAATCGGGAGATAAGCAATACTTTTTTTTAGCGTAGTTACTTATACAAATAGGATGTCCATGAAAAGGACATCACCAAAGCTCTTCCTCACCTATACAAAGTTTATTTTTAAAGACAAACTTTCCCTGGATTCATATTGAGAACTCATATATGACTGCTGTCTCCTGAATTACGAGAGTATGAGAGACCATAAAAGTGCTGTGTAAGAAGCAGTGGCCACCTCCACTTACCAGCAGGACCACGCCATGCCTCGTGTTACAGCTCCACGTGGCTTCATTACGCCGTTGCACAGCATTACATACATAAATAGCATACATACATTGCATTGTGTATCCGATAGATGTAGCCAATGGCAGGCCACAGCACAGTTCCTGCTCTGCTTTTACTGGGAAGGCCAACAAGTCTCCTGCTCTGGCCACCCACTGTGTTTTTCCTTTTTGCTGTGTATCCTGAGGACCTGCATTGATAGCTGTAATTGATTGACCAGACAGGACACAAAGGAGCACGGAACACGAGTACACGGCTGAACGCCAGTCAGCGGCACCCTGCTGAACGCAGCGCCGGCTCCACGTCTGTCATTTCAGCTTATGCCAGCCAATTAAGTGGGGCCCAGTGAGAAGCAAAATACTTGTGTCAAATTCAGCTTGGTCAATGTGGGAGAAAACTTAATTGTCATCTACATGAGACTCTTTCTGACCCACTCAAACTGCATGGGAGCCCTAAGGCCAGTAGTAACTATTGTCCCAGACTGGTGTCAAGGACAGCTTCTCTTCTGCCAGCTGTGACTTCACCTTTGTTTATATCAGAGAAGCAAGAGTAGTAGGAGGGTCAAAAATACCCTGAAACAGGAATTCTCCTTTTCATTATATAGCCTGCAGTCCAAGAGTGTGGAAAATCCAATTCTGTACAAGTATAGCTGAGGGTAGTTAATGATCCTTTGACCAGTCCAATTGATGAATATGGAATGTTGCAATATGATGAAAGAAGCGGCTCTTTCTAAGCCTGGAGCAGGGCAGCAGCAGTTCACATTTGTCCAGATCTATGGTATAGATCACAAAGGGACAGCAGGTCATGGGTGTGTAGAAATAAGTTTTGTTTCTGAATGTCTGTAAATTTTCCATGTTGTATTTGCTAATTTTTTCAGTATATAATAAGTTGTCCAGATACAAGGAAACTTAGATCCATGTGTATGTGTTAAATCCTGTCCTTCCAATGCTGATTGTACTAGAAAGTACTGAAAGGTGAAGACATTTACCAGGATCTTTGCAGTAAAGGTTAATGCACTTCCATCAAATTCATTCAACATATAATGAAAAAAACCACTTCAGATGTTATGCTTTATGGGGACTGATTGACTTCAGGGGAAAAAAGATCATTTGTTTACAAGTAATTATTTCTCTGTGAAATTACAAACTTCTTTCTAAATTTTTACTCTTCGCTGTTGCCAGTCAACCACGTCACACTTTCATTCACTGACTTCAATGTTGAAAACGATAGACAAAACTGTGCAATGGATTTTGTGGAGATTTTGGATGGGAATAACTATGAGGCTCCTCTTCGAGGTATTGTACCTTTCCCCTGTGTATTTCGTGTATATAAAATTACACCCAAGGTAAGCAGGAGAAGGTTTTCTGTGCATGGCCTCTGTGTAATGGATTTTCTTTGATAACAGAATCTCCTCAGCCTCTCTGGCCAGAGGAAACTGAGAATGGAGAGTAAGTCTTCAGTGTGAATGGCAGAGTCCTCCCAGGCTCTGACTATGCTCCTGCTAACCTTCAGTTTGGTGTTGACTCCAGCTGCCTTTTCATTCCTCCTCAGCTGAACAATATTGGGAACCAAGCAATTCAATTTAAACTGAATTCCCAGTTAACTATACAAAAACATTTAACTCACAAGCACAGCAAATAACTGCAGTCCATGCTAAAAACAGGTAAGGAAGCTGCAGATTTCTGGGAGCAGAGAATGGTTTTTCCTCAAGCTCTGGAAAGCCTAATTTTTCTGCTCTATCCTGACATATTTCTTCTGACATCTCTGGACAGAACCATCTTCTTCAAGTACCAGGAACAGCCTGAAGCAGCAAAATTCAGAGCCCTGAACACAGGGTGGTCCCAACTCTCCTCATATCCCCAGGGTTGCCTCTAATTCCTTTCTGGAAAATTCAGAATATCTGTGTCTTATTATGTTCTCCCTTACTCTACTTTTGTACATGCTCCTTTGTGGGGAGTGGGGCTGCAGTCAATTTAAACAGTTTGTAACTAAGAGCAGGATTCATTTTTTGGTTTCCTATCCTTGGCTTTCACTTGACAAAAGGACTTTTCAGTACTTAAAGGGGACACGTAAGAATGATGGGGAAAATATTTTAGAAGGACCTATTGAGATTGTCATGGTTTTAAGCTAAAAGAAGGTAGATTTAAACTAGATATAAGGGAAAAATTTTTTACAATGAGGGTGGTGAAACACTGCAACAAGTTGTCCACAGAATTGGTAGATGCCCTGGAAACATTCAAGGTCAGGCTGAATGAGGTTCTGAGCAACCAGGTCTAGTTGAAGATGTCCCTGCTCATTGCAGGGGGGTTGGACTAGATAACTTTTAAAGGTTCCTTCCAATCCAAAGTATTCCATGATTCTATGATACTAGCTGCTATCTTTCTTATTACTGTCAGATGCCTTTTTGCTAGATCATGATTTGTATTTCTAATCCCCATATTACAATCCATTACGGGAGAACTGGTCTGTTATTTTTCACTTGTTTTTTTTTCATCAGAAACCAATTGAGTGAAATGGAAACTGCTGTCAGATATATTTGATAGATTTTTGGGGGGGTTGTTTCCAATTAGGCAGTAATTTCTCTTTTTTTTTCATTTTCATTGAGGGAACTCAATGACAGAATAACCAGTGACAAGGGTGTCTGGAGTGCAGTAGGTCCTTTTTCTATTAAAAAAAATTGCCATAAGAGTTGAGTTTTGTGCAAATGAAATGGAGTATTTCATTTTTATGTAGATTGAATTGACAAATGCAATTGTAAGCAACAAATGCTACTCTTGCTTGTTTTCAGGCATTAATTCTAAATGCTAAATTAGCAGTCATAATTACATGCTGAACACTCTTTTTTTTTTCCCTCTCTGGCTTGCTCTCTTTCAGGCCGTTACTGTGGCACTACTATGCCATATCCTATCACTTCTTTTGGTAATGCCTTGGTGGTGAACTTCATCTCCAACAACAACATCACTGCCAGGGGCTTCCATGCCACCTATGCTGCATCATCATCATGTAAGTCCATACAACAGGTGCAACTTCCTTATGCCTCTGCCTTTTAAGAAAAAGAACAAATCCTTTACCTCTTTCTCTCTCTGACATTCAATTTTTTAACCTTCCCTGTTGCCCTTCCTCTTTTTGGCCAAGGTCTCAGCAAGTATATCAACAAGCAAAGAACAAAGAGACAAGGAGAAATGCTTTCTTGACTAGCAAATGCTCTGGTGCTGTCAAGCTTTTTTGTTGGTTTTTTTATGCCGTCCTTTCCAAGCCTCTACTGTCTCTTTCTCGTTGCAGCCTGCGGGGGTACTTTGCACATGGACAGAGGAGCTTTCAACAGCCCTGGCTATCCCGAGCCATATCCTCTCAACAGCGAGTGTGTCTGGACAATCCTCAGCTCCCCTGGCAACCGGCTCCAGCTGTCCTTCATGTAAATGCATTGCCAGGGGTTATTATTCAACCTTTAACAGACCTGAAGGAAGGATGTTCTGTGTGTATTAGGAAATGTAATTACCGAATGATAAAGCTGAAACGTATTTTTAGAGTAACTTGGAAAGAGAACACAGCAGGGGTTAGTGGCAGCTTGCAATCAGTGTTTCCCTGTCTTAGTCATTGCATATATTAAGGCATATATGGCATTATATAAATAGGTGTTTTATTATTTGAGCAGCATGGGATGCTGAAGAAGCCAGTTCTCACTCACTTATAAACAAGAAGAGGAAATTTAGCATCACTCTGCCGTTTCTTTACAAAGGAAATTCCTTACATTTACAATGTAAAATTCACTTTAGCGTTTATTATATAGCTGATTAATATAAAGGGCCTAGATATTCCACACATTGTAGGGTTATACCTCCGGAGGGATCTCGACACACTTGAGAGGTGGGCTGATGCAAACCTCACGAAATTCAACAAAGTGCCAGATCCTAAACCTGAGTCGGGGCAATCCCAGATACACCCACAGGTTGAGCAGAGAACTGATTTAGGGCAGCACTATAGAGAAAGACTTGGGGGTGATGGTTGATGAAAAACACTCAACAAGAGCCAGAAATATGCACTCACAGCCCAGAAAGCCAAAGGAATCCTGGGCTGCATCCAAAGGAGTGTGGCCAGCAGGTCGAGGGAGGATTCTGCCCCTCTACTATGCTCTCATGAGACCCCACCTGGAATATGGATATGGTTGTGTTGCCCTCAGTGTAAGAAAGACATGGAAGCCACAAAGTTGGAAAGGGGACTGGAGCACCTCCCTAGTGCAAACAGGCTGAGAAGGTTTGGGCTGTTCCGGCTAGAGAAGAGAAGGCTGTGTGGAGACCTCATGGCAACCTTCCAGTATCTGAAGGGAGCATACAGGAAAGATGGAGAAGGACCCTTCATGAGGAGCTGTAGTGACAGGACAAGGGACAATAGCTTCAAACTGAAAAAGAACAGGTTTAGATTAGATGTTAGAAAGAAATTCTTTGCTGTTACAGTGATGGGGCACTGGAACAGGTTGCCCAGAGAAGTTGTGGATGCTCCAAACCTGCTGGTGTTCATGGCCAGACCGGGTGGGGCTCTGGGCAATCTGGTCTAGTGGAAGGTATCCCTGTCCATAGCAAGGGGTTTGGAACTACTTGAACTTTAAAGTCCCTTCCAACTCAAAACGTTCTATGATTCTATTCTGGGATTCCAAAAGTGATACTAAACTCTTCAAAATTTCTCCAACTGTTAAAGCAGAGGATCTACAACAGGAATCAGGAGAATATGTGATGGAATTTTGTTTTCCCTTCAGCAAACTAACTTTCCTTTGAACACTTCTGACAGGAAAGTCATGTGGAGAATAATGTGGAGTCCTTTACCAGGGCTTTTAGGTCGTTCTTTACCCATGAGGTAGATTTCTGAGCCTCTCCATTTCCGGGCATCAAACAGTGGCTGCTGCCAAGAAAGAGAGCACTGACCTTTAGCAAAGCTTACCAAGAATGAGCAGGAAAAGAAAACTAACTCTGAAACCTGCATTTGCAGTTAATCAGAACAAAAGGAAAATTTTTCTGGTAACACACTGACTGCATAAAGCACAACTTGTTAGGCATGTACTGATTCACTAACGCAATGAAAAGGACATTGTATTCCTCCTCTACTCACTGAAGCAGAGAAAAAATACTACAGCCTAAAAACATTTTCCAAAATGTTTTCCAAAAGCCTGAAAACATTTTTCAAAATGCTACAAAATAAACAATTACTTTTCAGAGCAAACCAAAATTCTAGTTTCCCGCAGAAACTTTCCATGGAACATATAATTCACTTATATAAAGTGACACTGAGTAGATGTTAATTCTTTTTCTTTAGTTACACATAGCTGAAAGGCAAGCTGAAAATACTGGAAAGCATGGAGTAATTGCATTAGAAAGCATTATTTGTTTTATTTCATTTAATATTAGGGGTTTATAACATTTTGTTGCCACAAGTAATTAATTTTCTTCAGCTCAGTCTGAACTGAAATGTCTGTCTTGTAATGTGAGGGTTAGCTTTCAATTGTTCTGAAATATACCCAGGTGAGTGGTTGGGACCATTTCACAGCATGGTGTGCTGAACACATATGGCTACATTCAGATCTGAAAGGGAGAAGCTGTTACCAGAAAATCAGAAAGCACAAATATTTGAGGCATTGGTTGTTAGAGGCACTCTCTGGAACCTTTGCTATATACTCATAGTCTGCTTCTAAAAACCATCTTGGTTTGCATTAAAGCATTTCACTTAGAATAACAGATAATGATTTTTAGAATATATTTAGCATTCAGCTTGGTGCAATAATTAAAAAATTATCATTTGATTACTATATCCCATTCCTTTTCTACAGTAAAAGGTAGTTTAAAAGAGTTGATAACAATCCTTGCTATTATTTTGCACACCCAGATATGTGACACTCAGAGAGGCCAGAGAAACAGTAATATTTTATAATTCTGGAGAAACTGCTAAGGGATTTCTGAGCTCTGAGGTGTTAACTACAACTAAACCAGCAAATGTTTTCTCACCACAGGGTGTGCTGAAATAATACACATATGAAGGGGCTAAAATACTCTCTGCACCCAACACTCACTGGATTTACATTAAAAATGTGTGTTATATCTCAGGGCTTTCTGTGTTTCATGGTTGTTCTTGGCGAACCAAGAAATTTTACAAGGGTTTGAGAACTCTTTAAAATGTGTAACTCTGCACACTGAAGCTCTGTTATAAAATAAGGGGGCTGGAAAGAGAGACCCCTGTATTGGTGGCCTTGGCAGGTAATGAGGGGTTTGTTGCTGCCTTTTTCTTAACTCTTACAGTGGGATTCACGGCCTGGCAGGCCACACTGAAGTATGTGTCAGTCATATGCATGCTAATGCTCTTCTACTGCTATTGAAACAGAGCATTTCAGGTGGAGAATAGTAGTGGCTGCACCAAAGATTACCTGGAGATTCGTGAAGGGAATGATACAGGCACGCTGGCAGGACGATTCTGTGGGAACTCCCTGCCTTCAAATTATACATCAACTGTTGGACATATCCTGTGGGTCAAATTTGTCTCGGACAGTTCAGGCATGGATGTTGGCTTCAGGGCCGCCTTCTCTCACTGTAAGTAGATGTAATTTGATCAAAAACCATCGTTCTTTCACAGTACTTCTGAAATTATTCTAAAAAGTGATTGTTTGGCCTTGTGAAGTCTATTAGAAAATATTTGCTGATGTCAAAAAGGCTGTACGTTCACTTAAAAATTATTTTGTAAAATATCTGCTAAATGTAAAGGGGTGCTCTAAAACATGCCAGAACAGAATTCATGTGCGTGTAAGTGTACTAAATAATTTTGTAAGTATATCATATTTATTAGGCAATTGACAAATTAAGAAAAAAGTATTTCTTTCACAGCTTTCCATTTTGCATTTTGAGTATGACAGTGTCCATCTTCTGGTTTGGATCTAGATGCCATCAACCAGAGAGCAGAATTAGAAAAAGGGAAATTCTGCTGCACAAACAGACTGCTGAAGCTAAAAGTCCACAGCCATTCTGATTATGCAAGCTAAACTTCTAATAATTTTCCTTATTTTGAGATTTTAACTACTCATTTTCAAACAGAATTATCAATAGTTCAGACCTCAACGAAGTCAGAAGCATTTTTTACCAGAACATGAAAAGCCAATTAAAAAAAAAAAAAATTAATACTTTTGGGTAGAAATGAACACAAAGTAGTCAGAATCAGGAAGAAGTCTACATGTGTTGTCTTCCCGCCTCTCCTACACATAGATCCACGTGGCTCAAATGGGTAATTTCCTTCAGGAAAGGGAACACTGCATCCCTCAAAACAAGAAAATAATTAGATGTGCATCTTAGGACTGTCTGAGACTTGTCTTACAGCCTTACAGCACTGTCTAGTCCTAAGTAAATTAAGTCAGATGGGCCCCAGTGTTTCTTTTACTCTTTGTGAATTAGAGGCATTAGTTGTCTCTTTCTTGTTTTTCAGTGTATGGAAATGACATTGTGGGAGACAGAGGACAAATAGCTTCCCCACAGTGGCCCAGAAATTACCCTCACAATTCCAACTACCAGTGGCGGATAAGCGTTAATGCTTCACAGGTTATCCTTGGCCATATCCTGCAGATGGATATCGAAAATCATCACAGGTGCCTGTATGACAATCTAAAGGTGATTTCATTCTGACAAGTTATTTTATTTCAATCAACTTTAGTAAAATGATTGAATAGAGAAACCTACAAGAGGAATGAGAAGCATTTCTGAGTATTTGGTGTGGCTTATTGGTTTTGCTATGTTATCTTTTCAATAATTATTATTTATAGGAAGAGTTAGATACTCTTTGGCTCCCTAACAGATGTTTCCAATCTGTAAGTTTGAAATTTACTAAAAATAAGTCTGCAATGGTACAATCCTGAATATTAGTATTCAAGAATTCCAGGTCAGATAGCAGACTGAGATTTGCTCTGTGCTGGTTCAGTTAAGGACAACAGTGATAATAACATCTCAATGCTTTTAAAAATAAAGTTATTTTAAAATCCTACAGGGAACAATCCTTTACTTGCACCTTCTTTCTTCTGCATCAGAAATTTTGCTGGTGGCAGTAGAAAGGTGCCTCTTTCTTCCAGTTTGGTTGTTTTTCTGTACTCCCCTGTATTACAGTCTAGCCAGGATAAAAAATAGAATAATGGAATAGTTTGGAGTTGGAAGGGGCCTTTTACAGGTCACCTAGTCCAACCCCCCTGCAATAGGCAGGGTCTTCTTCAATACAGCACTCATGATTCTAAGCAAAATGGAATGATAGAGGACACAACTTTTTTCTGAACTTAGCTAACATAACCATTTAAATAAGGTAAATCTCTTATTGCTTTCTTTTGTTTTTTAAAGCAGTTAATTAATCAATTATCCTTTTTTTATATTTCAGAAAGTTCATACTAGTTCTATATTTTCAGTTCATTATTCATTTACTGATATTTACTGATATTCAAATGTAATATTAGTTCAAAAGGGAAATAAAACTTTTTCTTTCATCTCATGTCATACATTACCAGCATTTTTTTCTCCTAACTCAGCCTGCCTTTCTTTGTCCCTTCGAAAGCAAAATGAGTTTCTTAAACCAGCAAAATATTTAGTGAGTATAAATCAGCCTGACCTTTAACCTGACTCAATGATTAGATCATTAATGTAATGTTAATGTTTATTTAATATTTCCTAGCCTTCTCTACTGGACATTTTTACTGGGTGGTAGATGACAAGAACAAAATAGTCTTGAAAGGTGGCAAAGGAGAAACATCTTGTGATCAGCCAAGATTTTGGCTTATAAATACGTACAATGAAAAAAAATATTTTGCATAAGTATCTGATAGAACTCAAAATATATATGTTCCTCAGTGGGGGGAAAAAAAAGAGAAAGGAAAAAAAGAAAAGCAATTCCTTTTCTTTTCACTGCATGTCATGGGGTTGTTTTTCCCATCAAGGTTTAAAATTGTACCTGTGGACTTTTTTAAGGTGGGATGCCATTCTATGTCCCCAAAGAGCAGCCCTGTGATAGGGAATGATTGAATTTGATGGTTTCCATTCAAATCCTTGTTCCATGAAAATTTCACATTTAACAGCATATAACTTGTTCCATTTTTATAAGAGAGGTTCCTCGCTAACTTGGATTTGCTGAAAGATCCCTCACTCATTTAAAGAGGGTAATTTTCTCCTTACTGAGTATGAGGCAGATGAAAATCTGGCTCTCTGAGGAACAGCACTGTTCTTCTCTCTGCAGGTGTATGATGGGCCCACTGTTCATTCTCGTCTTATTGAAACATACTGTGGTGCAGACCTCGCTTCTTTTGCATCCTCTGGCAGTTCGATAACAATCCAGTTCCAGTCAGATGCGTCTGTGACTGGAAAAGGCTTTCTTTTGGAGTGGTATGCAGTGGATCCTTCTGCTGTTACACAGCCCATTGCTAGAGGTGGGTTTTCAGTGGGTTGCACAGTTACAAGTGATACAGCCAGTGATACACTCAACTTTGCTTAAGGAACTCCAAACCAACTTCCCCACTAGAGAAAACTCTAGGTATTAATGAGAGAAAGCTTTCAGTGACACTTTAATGAAGCATTTTACTAGCTTTTTAAAACAATTTCTAGGGACTCTCAGATATACTAATTTACAGTGTTCTAAAAATAAGCATGTTGTTAGAGGATCATTTTTCTTTACACCGGTATTTCATTACATCTAAACATTGATAGGCCTTCATGGAAAATTATCCCTCTTGAAAAACCATTCTAAATAATTTGCCATTGTGATATGAAAACAGCACAACAATTTACGTTAAACTGTGGTAGATGCTCTTAGGTCTTTTGCTAGATATTCCTCATGGTAAAATATGTCACATCATTGCTGCAACAAGTGGCACAGGAACATCCTCACAGATGAGGACTTTCAAGTTTTATACTTCCAATCCAAACTGAAGTTGAAGAATTCCTGCATTACTGTAACTACACACATCATCACTGTGCCCTCATTGTGCTTAATTATAGGACTGTCATCTTATATTACATGAGGGGAGTGTTCTGTTTAAAAAGAGGATGCTTTCTTTTTTTGTCTTCTTGTCCATGTCAGGTGCATGTGGAGGGGCTGTAACAGCTCAAGAAACACCTTCATTCCTCTTCTCACCGGGCTGGCCAATGAATTACAGAAATCTTGAGGACTGTATGTGGCTTATCAGAGCTCCTGGATCCACTGTGGAATTCAATATCCTGGGACTAGACATAGAATCTCACAACACATGCAACTATGACAAACTTATTATCAAAGATGGTGAGAAGCCATTCTTGCACCTACCCTGACAGAATGCAGTAGAGACCCAAGGTCCAAATGCCTCAAATTCTCATCTGCACTGAGCTTAAGCAATCTAGATAGCAATGCGAACATGCCCTGAAGCAGTATTCTTCCTGTATTCTGAGACATTCTGCTAGCTAACATAAAATTAGCAAAGTCTAGCAAAATCTTTGGTGATCTATAAAAATATTTCTAAATCTGTAAGGGGTTAAAGGTCTTGAAAAGCACCTTCCTGAAAGTGTGAGCCACAGCAACAAAAAGGCAGATGTGGACTGATTTAGTTTTAACACTAACATGTTCTTTTTATCTCAGGAGACAATAGTCTTTCCCCAGTTCTGGCTACTCTGTGTGGACGAGAACCTCCTGGGCCAATAAGATCAACTGGAGATGCAATGTTCATCCACTTCATGTCAGATGCAAGTGTCACTGGAGCTGGTTTTAATGCCTCTTATCACAAAAGTAAGACTTGTTTCTTTTCTCCCCCAGATAAATGTCTGCCTTGCTGCTAACAATGGGGTAAAAGACTCTGGCATTGTTAACAGCTGTCTACAATCTAATTAATCACACATCTAATTATTCACCTCTCATGGATATATGTTAATAAGTGTCTGACTCTACATAGGTAAAATTTGCTGTTTTCCCAGCAATACAATGCACAAGGTGTGATTCAACCAGACCAGTCACTTCTCAGAAGAAAGAAAAGCATATGCCTAAGTTTATAACAGCTCAGCTGAAGGGTGAAAGAGAGGGAAAAAAATGACTCAAAGCAGGAAGAGACAAATGCAGAAAGCTGTATAAATTCTAGCAGGAATGTCAGCAATTTCCAGCAACAGTCCTCCCACATGCAGTCAGGAATGATAAGAGATCCCTGAACAGGCTGAGGTACTAAGAAGGTGTTAGGACAACAGTGACAATCAGGGGAAGTTTTTCTGACTGGCAGCTGGAGTAGATGGCAGTGTGTTGGTCCATGGCTTGAAGCAATGTCCTCAGACAGGGTAATGATAAACTCATGCCATAGGAGGTCCTTGGCATTGCTGCCTGCTTATTCATCTTCTAAGCCTGACAACAGTCTTACTGTCAGCAATTTGTGTGTGTGTCATCTTGTAATCCATAAGCTTGTGTTTTGGGAGATCATTCATCATGTGCATTGCTATATGTCCCTCAGCTCTTCATAAGCTCATTTCAACATTTATTTTTACCCATCACATCTTTTAGGAGACAGGGTATTTCTCGAAATGAATGGGTGAATATTTGATGCTTGTATTTTTCTCTTTGCTTCAACTTTTAATTTTTTTTTTCAGGTTGTGGAGGCTATTTGCACACAAGCAGCGGTGTGATAACATCCCCCAACTACCCTCAAAACTATTCTCCTAATCTAAATTGTTCCTGGCATGTAGTGGTAACCACTGGATATATAATTGCTGTTCATTTTGAACAGCCTTTCCAGGTTAAGAGTGAGGATACTTCCTGCATCCTTGGAGATTACGTAGAGGTGAGGTTTTTGGCTGGGTCACCAAATCCTCAAAGCTGTTAAAGTTACTGAACGTTACAGATTTCAGGGTCAGTAAAGCAGCTCAGGATGCCACAGGGTGCAAACACCAAAGAGAAATACTACAGATGATATTTCTTTCTATCTCACTCTCTCTCTTTTTTATTAATGTGCATTAATTAATCACTAGTTTATTAATTTCCCCTGTGGCTGGAAGCATTAAGATGATGTGTGCTCAAAATTTACATTCCAGGGCTGTTTGCTTGAGTAACATTAGCAATTTCTGTTTTAGCTGAAGAATGGGTTAGATAATGCTGCCCCACCTTTGGTGTCTGGAAGAGGGAATGGACGGTTTTGTGGAAGCAGCCCCATCTCTACCATGTACACCACAGACAATCAGCTGTTTGTCCACTTCACTTCTGACAGCAGGAATGAAGGTCAAGGATTCAAGCTGAAATATGAGGCTAAGAGTCTAGGTAAGTCTAGGTAACAAACTTAAATTCTGCAACTTATACACATGTAACTTGGAGTTTGTCCTCTTAAAGGATATTTTTGTTCTAAGGTCCAACCGTGGTAAAATCAGATGTCTGCAAAAATGTCCTATAGTGCATGACTTCTGACCTGACATTCATATTTCTCCTTTTTAAAGAGTGTCAGGTTCAGGTCACAGAACTTGAAGATATTAAAGAGAGATTTGAAAAAAAAAAAAAAAAAAAAAAGGGAGACCATTTAGTAGGGAGGTAGCATCTACAGTTAGGAAGAGATGTCAAAAATTCATACAGGAAAGGAAAAAACTTCTGGAAACAAGAACATTATTTTGAACATTTAGTACCCAGTGCAAGTGCTAAATGAAGTTAGGAATTTTTCAGGGTAGTATGTCTAGAAATGTGGCAACATTTCTCACAGGTTTTACTCCCAACTGAGAAAATAACATTAATTGCCAAAGCTAACTTTTTTTGGAAGAATTAATGAAATGGAGACCCAGGTCCCAGGAGTAAATCACAAACTTGGCATTTGCAGTTATCCCACTGTTCTCGTGACACATGCCACTTGGCACACCCAGAGACCTGTTAAACAGTGTATCTAAACAACTAAGGCAACCTGTCAATCGGCTCAAATATTTAAGTGCTTGATTTCTTCCTATTTTCCTTGCTGCCCCAAAGAATTAGCATTATATTAGAGGATTCGTGAGGGGAATAGGTGAAGCTGTATGATAGCATTTCTACCACTTCAGTTTATGGAATTGTGTTAAACCAGTATTGCTAGAATATAGAGGGGGTTTGGGACAGAAGGGTTCTGGTCAAAATAAAGATATTTTTGTCAGGTAAAGGACCTGAACAAATCCTCATGTTTCCTCTCACTGGCATTCCTCACACATTCATTATTATCTCAAACAGACATTCAGTTCTTGGAAAGTAGATATTGGGAATGATTCACAGAAATATTGCTGGGTCTGACTTGGGACTTCCTAGCTCTTGGGAACTGGGATAGGAACAAGGCAAGAAGTAAGTTTTCTGCTTGTTTTAGAAGCAATCCAAGGAAGAAATAATACATTTTATTTCAGGGCCCTGAACGTATGGAAATGAGGAGGGCTAGGTAAGCAGGAGCACAGGAATATAGGATTCTACTGCATTAAAATGTTTTCCCACAGTAACCAATAAAATATGTTTGGTTTTTGATGTAACTATATGACATCAAAAGGAAACCATGTTGGAATACAGTGATAAGTCATATTTTTGATGCCTCACCCATTTCCTTTTCATATTGTTTTTTATTGGTGATCTTTTCTTTCCCAGCCTGTGGAGGGAACATTTATATCAGTGATTTCAACCCCAGCGGATATACATCTTCCCCCAACTACCCGAGCAATTACCCTCCGCATGCTGACTGTGTCTGGACCATAACTGCTCCCAATGGACATGCAGTAGAGCTGCAATTTGAAGATCAGTTTTACATTGAACCTTCACCAAAGTATATATTCACATTATTTTGCCTATGTTTCTTCAGAAACTCCATTCTGATTTTTCGTTATCAGTTACTTTTTCTAATTCCTCCCAGAGAACAAATGCTTCCATATTTGAAAATCAAATGGGGTTAAGAAATTTTTGAGACATCACTGAAGCTATCAGGTCACTGGTTTACATTCCTAGCACTTTGCAATGCATAACAGAAATCAGTATGACAGAAAAAGTGGAAACATCCATCATCCGTGGTAGAAAGGTGCTTTCTGTAAAATCTGTGCCCTATAGTCCTTTCATATTCAGGTTTTCAGTCATTTGGACTCTCAGGTGCTTTTACAGCCAATAGATTGTCACCATGACACTTTGCTTCCCTCCTCCATTGCCTGGCTGCTGGTTTGCTGTGGGTCTACACATTTTGCACTCCCTGCCCAAAGCATAAAACAAGGCTATTTTCTAGCTGATGTAACTTCATTGATTAGATGAAGTTCACTGCAAGGCAAAGGTGAGGCTGTGAAACCACATCCAGAAAAAATAGTGAAGGATGGAGAATCCCAAAGGTGTCCTTTCTGGCTTCAAGGACACTGCACCATTCTGAAGACAAAGTTTATAATTAAGATATTTTGTGTCTTTTTATGCCCACCTAATTAGACCCCAGAACTGAATTTCTATTCCCTTAATCTGTCCTCTTGTTGTCCCTTAATTCAACACTCATCAGTGGGATTTAGGGAATATCTGCTGAATCTGAACCCTGCCAGATACAAAAAAAATGTATTAAAGATGGTCCCAGCTACTTTGCCAGTGCTGTTCATATCCTCACCCAGAATTTGCTCCTGTCATATCTGATCTGATCATGGACTAAGTTTTAGATTAATCTTTCTCAATGTTTCTAGCACTTCTTTTGTTTCAATCGTTACATAACTGCAATGGATTATGATCTTGTTGATTCTGTCCTGGTCACACTGCATGGAAACCAATCTAATTCACTACAGCTTCCTGGCTTTATGCACCTACTGGAATGATTTTGAACCAATACTGCCATACATTGAAAAGAAAATTCTCTCCTCTTCCAGCTGCACTTCCAGTTACCTAGAGCTGCGCAGCGGCGCCGACTCCAGTGCCCCCCTCATTGCCAAGCTGTGTGGAGGTTTGATGCCAGGCTCACAGAGATCCTCAGGAGCTGTCATGTACCTGAGGTTCAGGTCTGACAGCAGTGCCACACACATGGGATTCAATGCTAAATACTCCATTGGTAATGCTTGCACTTATCAGTTTCTATGATTTTAAAGAAGATTTTGGTCTCAAGTGTTAGACTTTTCTAATAGGGCTTAAATCAGACCTGTGAGATGGGCTGACAGGTACATGCCACTTGCAGTTAGTGTTAGAGCTAAGGCATCAGAATATCAGCATGTTCTGCAGCTAGCAAGAGGTGAAAATTAGGGAAATGTTAATAGGAAAGTGCTCATAGACCAGCAGCAGCAGAAACAGCTACTGGATAACCTCCTGTCAAAGCCAGTTTTCAAAGGAGCAGTAGAAAAAAGATCAGTGTGGATAAAGTAATGTAACATGGTTTGATTTTCAGCATGCAAATTTAGTGTAACTTTCATGAGCAGGGTTCTGAAGGCAAATGCAAAGATCACCTAAGAACTGGCAGTAGAAGAACAAATTAGGAGCTTCTCTATGTAAATGTAAATCAATCTATAATAACAAAGCTGCTAGACAAACAGGGGCAGCATAATAATGGACTGGAAAAGGAATGAGCAATGAGAACCATTATTTTCCTTCTGGGAAAAGAAATACTTTAAAGTTACTAGCTCTCAAGCTGCAAAAACAGGGTTAGAAAGCACTAGAAAAATTTTAACATTCAAGTAAAAATAGTCTTTGATCAGATTCAGAAATATGCTGCTTTTTGGGGTTTGATAATGTTAGTAATCTTCAAAGAATAACAGCCATTATGTTAGTATCACTCATATAGGAAAGTCTAAGGACGGTTAATTTCTCAAAGGCGAAGTAGTGAACTATATTATTTTACACAGAATTTTGCTGATTGCATTAGATCTGAAACTCTTAAGCCAAAATAGAGTGCTATCATATTTCTGAATGTAAAAACTGAAGAAACTTGCATATATACATATGTTAGTGTATGAAGCCATAACTTACACTTAACCATAACAGATTTACACTATCTTAGCTGAATGCCAGTCATCCTGAAACAAAGCACTAACGAATCAAGGAAGTGACAGTATGAACACAACTGTTACTGCCATGGCAAGATTGTAACTGACAGACACGGAAACCACTGTAAAAAAAAAAAAAATCCAATAAATTCCACCTGAGAATATTGTTTCATAGAATCATAGAATATCCTGATTTGGAAAGGAACCACAAGGATAATCAAGGTCCAGCTCCTGGCCCTGCACATGACCACCCCAAGAATCACACCATGTGCCTGTAAGCACATGTTTGCTGTAAGCCTTGCAACTAAAACTTATGTTTGCAGGTACTGCAGAGAAATGAGTGTTCAGAAAGAGACAATTAAAAATTAATAGCTGTTTTACACACTGTGCAGTGATTACTCACTAAGGCATCACAAGGAGTGAACAGGAAGGGGTGAAAGGAAAAAGGAGGCTGAATTATAACTGTTGACCCAAACCAGAAAGTCAACTTTTTTCTGTCATAAGAAATTTAGATTCACACTTAGCAAATTTCATTTCTTTTTAATTTATCTGATACATCTTTGCAAGGTTTTCTGGTAAATATGGACATAGGTAGAGATTAGATTGAAAACTGTGAGTTTATTCAAATTATAAGAGATATGAAAGAGAGGAAGGGAT